>CAUEHS010000512.1:0-49582 GCA_958510865.1 Myrrha octodecimguttata
AGCTTAAGGGTAAAAGCAAGGGTAAGGGTAAGGGTAAGCCTAAGGGTAAAAGCAAGGGTAAGGGTAAGGTTAAGGGTAAGGGTAAGGGTAAGCTTAAGGGTAAAAGCAAGGGTAAGGGTAAGGGTAAGGGTAAGGGTAAGCTTAAGGGTAAAAGCAAGGGTAAGGGTAAGGGTGAGGGTAAGGGTAAGGGTAAGGGTAAGGGTAAGGGTAAAGGTAAGGGTAAGCCTAAGAGTAAAAGCAAGGGTAAGGGTAAGGGTAAGGGTAAGGGTAAGGGTAAGGGTAAGGGTAAGCTTAAGGGTAAAAGCAAGGGTAAGGATAAGGGTAAGGGTAAGGGTAAGGGTAAGGGTAAGGGTAAGGGTAAGGGTAAGCTTAAGGGTAAAAGCAAGGGTAAGGGTAAGGGTAAGGGTAAGGGTAAGGGTAAGGGTAAGGGTAAGGGTAAGGGTAAGCTTAAGGGTAAAAGCAAGGGTAAGGGTTAGGGTAAGGGTAAGGGTAAGGGTAAGGGTAAGCTTAAGGGTAAAAGCAAGGGTAAGGGTAAAGGTAAGGGTAAGCCTAAGGGTAAAAGCAAGGGTAAGGGTAAGGGTAAGGGTAAGGGTAAGGGTGAGGGTAAGGGTAAGGGTAAGGGCAAGGGTAAGGGTAAGGGTAAGGGTAAGCTTAAGGGTATAAGCAAGGGTAAGGGTAAGGGTAAGGGTGAGGGTAAGGGTAAGGGTAAGGGTAAGCTTAAGGGTAAAAGCAAGGGTAAGGGTAAGGGTAAGGGTAAGGGTAAGGGTAAGGGTAAGGGTAAGGGTAAGCTTAAGGGTAAAAGCAAGGGTAAGGGTAAGAGTAAGGGTAAGGGTAAGGGTAAGGGTAAGGGTAAGGGTAAGGGTAAGGGTAAGGGTAAGGGTAAGGGTAAGGGTAAAGGTAAGGTTAAGCCTAAGGGTAAAAGCAAGGGTAAGGGTAAGGGTAAGGGTAAGGGTAAGGGTAAGGGTTAGGGTAAGGGTAAGGGTAAGGGTAAGGGTAAGGGTAAGGGTAAGGGTAAGGGTAAGGGTAAGGGTAAGGGTAAGGGTAAGCTTAAGGGTAAAAGCAAGGGTAAGGGTAAGGGTAAGGGTAAGGGTAAGCCTAAGGGTAAAAGCAAGGGTAAGGGTAAGGGTAAGGGTAAGGGTAAGGGTAAGGGTAAGCTTAAGGGTAAAAGCAAGGGTAAGGGTAAGGGTAAGTGTAAGGGTAAGGGTAAGGGTAAGGGTAAGCTTAAGGGTAAAAGCAAGGGTAAGGGTAAGGGTAAGGGTAAGGGTAAGGGTAAGGGTAAGGGTAAGGGTAAGGGTAAAGGTAAGGGTAAGCCTAAGGGTCAAAGCAAGGGTAAGGGTAAGGGTAAGGGTAAGGGTAAGGGTAAGGGTAAGGGTAAGGGTAAGGGTAAGGGTAAGGGTAAGCTTAAGGGTAAAAGCAAGGGTAAGGGTAAGGGTAAGGGTAAGGGTAAGGGTAAGGGTAAGGGTAAGGGTAAGGGTAAGGGTAAGGGTAAGGGTAAGGGTAAGGGTAAGGGTAAGGGTAAGCTTAAGGGTAAGGGTAAGGGTAAGGGTAAGGGTAAGCCTAAGGGTAAAAGCAAGGGTAAGTGTAAGGGTAAGGGTAAGGGTAAGGGTAAGCTTAAGGGTAAAAGCAAGGGTAAGGGTAAGGGTAAGGGTAAGGGTAAGGGTAAGGGTAAGGGTAAGGGTAAGCTTAAGGGTAAAAGCAAGGGTAAGGGTAAGGGTAAGGGTAAGGGTAAGGGTAAGGGTAAGGGTAAGGGTAAGGGTAAGGGTAACGCTAAAGGTAAGGGTAAGCCTAAGGGTAAAAGCAAGGGTTAGGGTAAGGGTAAGGGTAAGGGTAAGGGTAAGGGTAAGGGTAAGGGTAAGGGTAAGGGTAAGGGTAAGGGTAAGGGTAAGGGTAAAGGTAAGGGTAAGGGTAAGCTTAAGGGTAAAAGCAAGGGTAAGGGTAAGGGTAAGGGTAAGGGTAAGAGTAAGGGTAAGGGTAAGGGTAAGCTTAAGGGTAAAAGCAAGGGTAAGGGTAAGGGTAAGGGTAAGGGTAAGGGTAAGGGTAAGGGTAAGGGTAAGGGTAAGGGTAAGGGTAAGGGTAAGGGTAAGGGTAAGGGTAAGGGTAAGGGTAAGCTTAAGGGTAAAAGCAAGGGTAAGGGTAAGGGTAAGGGTAAGGGTAAGGGTAAGGGTAAGGGTAAGGGTAAGGGTAAGGGTAAGGGTAAGGGTAAGGGTAAGGGTAAGCTTAAGAGTAAAAGCAAGGGTGAGGGTAAGGGTAAGGGTAAGGGTCAGGGTAAGGGTAATGGTAAGGGTAAAGGTAAGGGTAAGCCTAAGGGTAAATGCAAGGGTAAGGGTAAGGGTAAGGGTAAGGGTAAGGGTAAGGTTAAGGGTAAGGGTTAGGGTAAGGGTAAGGGTAAGGGTAAGGGTAAGCTTAAGGGTAAAAGCAAGGGTAAGGGTAAGGGTAAGGGTAAGGGTAAGGGTAAGCTTAAGGGTAAGGGTAAGGGTAAGGGTAAGGGTAAGCTTAAGGGTAAAAGCAAAGGTAAGGGTAAGGGTAAGGGTAAGGGTAAGGGTAAGCTTAAGGGTAAAAGCAAGGGTAAGGGTAAGGGTAAGGGTAAGGGTAAGGGTAAGCTTAAGGGTAAGGGTAAGGGTAAGGGTAAGGGTAAGGGTAAGCTTAAGGGTGAAAGCAAGGGTAAGGGTCAGGGTAAGGGTAAGTGTAAGGGTAAGGGTAAGGGTAAGGGTAAGGGTGAGCTTAAGGGTAAAAGCAAGGGTAAGGGTAAGGGTAAGGGTAAGGTTAAGGGTAAAGGTAAGGGTAAGGGTAAGGGTAAAGGTAAGGGTAAGCCTAAGGGTAAAAGCAAGGGTAAGGGTAAGGGTAATGGTAAGGGTAAGAGTAAGGGTAAGGGTAAGGGTAAGGGTAAGCTTAAGGGTAAAAGCAAGGGTAAGGGTAAGGGTAAGGGTAAGCCTAAGGGTAAAAGCAAGGGTAAGGGTAAGGGTAAGGGTAAGGGTAAGGGTAAGCTTAAGGGTAAAAGCAAGGGTAAGGGTAAGGGTAAGGGTAAGGGTAAGGGTAAGGGTAAGGGTAAGGGTAAGCTTAAGGGTAAAAGCAAGGGTGAGGGTAAGGGTAAGGGTAAGGGTAAGGGTAAGGGTAAGGGTAAGGGTAAGGGTAAGCTTAACGGTAAAAGCAAGGGTAAGGGTAAGGGTAAGGGTAAGGGTAAGGGTAAGGGTAAGGGTAAGGGTAAGGGTAAGCTTAAGGGTAAAAGCAAGGGTAAGGGTAAGGGTAAGGGTAAGGGTAAGGGTAAAGGTAAGGGTAAGCCTAAGGGTAAAAGCAAGGGTTAGGGTAAGGGTAAGGGTAAGGGTAAGGGTTAGGGTAAGGGTAAGGGTAAGGGTAAGGGTAAGGGTAAGGGTAAGGGTAAGGGTAAGGGTAAGGGTAAGGGTAAGGGTAAGGGTAAGGGTAAGCTTAAGGGTAAAAGCAAGGGTAAGGGTAGGGGAAAGGGTAAGGGTAAGCCTAAGGGTAAAAGCAAGGGTAAGGGTAAGGGTAAGGGTAAGGGTAAGGGTGAGGGTAAGGGTAAGCTTAAGGGTAAAAGCAAGAGTAAGGGTAAGGGTAAGGGTAAGGGTAAGGGTAAGCTTAAGGGTAAAAGCAAGGGTAAGGGTAAAGGTAAGGGTAAGGGTAAGGGTAAGGGTAAGGGTAAGGGTAAGGGTAAGGGTAAAGGTAAGGGTAAGCCTAAGGGTAAAAGCAAGGGTAAGGGTAAGGGTAAGGGTAAGGGTAAGGGTAAGGTTAAGGGTAAGGGTAAGGGTAAGCTTAAGGGTAAAAGCAAGGGTAAGGGTAAGGGTAAGGGTAAGGGTAAGGGTAAGGGTAAGGGTAAGGGTAAGGGTAAGGGTAAGGGTAAGCTTAAGGGTAAGGGTAAGGGTAAGGGTAAGGGTAAGCTTAAGGGTAAAAGCAAGGGTAAGGGTAAGGGTAAGGGTAAGGGTGAGCTTAAGGGTAAAAGCAAGGGTAAGGGTAAGGGTAAGGGTAAGGGTAAGGGTAAGGGTAAGGGTAAGGGTAAGGGTAAGGGTAAGGGTAAAGGTAAGGGTAAGGGTAAGGGTAAGGGTAAGCTTAAGGGTAAGGGTAAGGGTAAGGGTAAGGGTAAGCTTAAGGGTAAAAGCAAGGGTAAGGGTAAGGGTAAGGGTAAGGGTAAGGGTAAGGGTAAGGGTAAGGGTAAGCTTAAGGGTAAAAGCAAGGGTAAGGGTAAGGGTAAGGGTAAGGGTAAGGGTAAGGGTAAGGGTAAGGGTAAGGGTAAGGGTAAGGGTAAGGGTAAGGGTAAGCTTAAGGGTAAAAGCAAGGGTAAGGGTAAGGGTAAGGGTAAGGGTAAGGGTAAGCTTAAGGGTAAGGGTAAGGGTAAGGGTAAGGGTAAGCTTAAGGGTAAAAGCAAAGGTAAGGGTAAGGGTAAGGGTAAGGGTAAGGGTAAGCTTAAGGGTAAAAGCAAGGGTAAGGGTAAGGGTAAGGGTAAGGGTAAGGGTAAGCTTAAGGGTAAGGGTAAGGGTAAGGGTAAGGGTAAGGGTAAGCTTAAGGGTGAAAGCAAGGGTAAGGGTCAGGGTAAGGGTAAGTGTAAGGGTAAGGGTAAGGGTAAGGGTAAGGGTGAGCTTAAGGGTAAAAGCAAGGGTAAGGGTAAGGGTAAGGGTAAGGTTAAGGGTAAAGGTAAGGGTAAGGGTAAGGGTAAAGGTAAGGGTAAGCCTAAGGGTAAAAGCAAGGGTAAGGGTAAGGGTAATGGTAAGGGTAAGAGTAAGGGTAAGGGTAAGGGTAAGGGTAAGCTTAAGGGTAAAAGCAAGGGTAAGGGTAAGGGTAAGGGTAAGCCTAAGGGTAAAAGCAAGGGTAAGGGTAAGGGTAAGGGTAAGGGTAAGGGTAAGCTTAAGGGTAAAAGCAAGGGTAAGGGTAAGGGTAAGGGTAAGGGTAAGGGTAAGGGTAAGGGTAAGGGTAAGCTTAAGGGTAAAAGCAAGGGTGAGGGTAAGGGTAAGGGTAAGGGTAAGGGTAAGGGTAAGGGTAAGGGTAAGGGTAAGCTTAACGGTAAAAGCAAGGGTAAGGGTAAGGGTAAGGGTAAGGGTAAGGGTAAGGGTAAGGGTAAGGGTAAGGGTAAGCTTAAGGGTAAAAGCAAGGGTAAGGGTAAGGGTAAGGGTAAGGGTAAGGGTAAAGGTAAGGGTAAGCCTAAGGGTAAAAGCAAGGGTTAGGGTAAGGGTAAGGGTAAGGGTAAGGGTTAGGGTAAGGGTAAGGGTAAGGGTAAGGGTAAGGGTAAGGGTAAGGGTAAGGGTAAGGGTAAGGGTAAGGGTAAGGGTAAGGGTAAGGGTAAGGGTAAGCTTAAGGGTAAAAGCAAGGGTAAGGGTAGGGGAAAGGGTAAGGGTAAGCCTAAGGGTAAAAGCAAGGGTAAGGGTAAGGGTAAGGGTAAGGGTAAGGGTGAGGGTAAGGGTAAGCTTAAGGGTAAAAGCAAGAGTAAGGGTAAGGGTAAGGGTAAGGGTAAGGGTAAGCTTAAGGGTAAAAGCAAGGGTAAGGGTAAAGGTAAGGGTAAGGGTAAGGGTAAGGGTAAGGGTAAGGGTAAGGGTAAGGGTAAAGGTAAGGGTAAGCCTAAGGGTAAAAGCAAGGGTAAGGGTAAGGGTAAGGGTAAGGGTAAGGGTAAGGTTAAGGGTAAGGGTAAGGGTAAGCTTAAGGGTAAAAGCAAGGGTAAGGGTAAGGGTAAGGGTAAGGGTAAGGGTAAGGGTAAGGGTAAGGGTAAGGGTAAGGGTAAGGGTAAGCTTAAGGGTAAGGGTAAGGGTAAGGGTAAGGGTAAGCTTAAGGGTAAAAGCAAGGGTAAGGGTAAGGGTAAGGGTAAGGGTGAGCTTAAGGGTAAAAGCAAGGGTAAGGGTAAGGGTAAGGGTAAGGGTAAGGGTAAGGGTAAGGGTAAGGGTAAGGGTAAGGGTAAGGGTAAAGGTAAGGGTAAGGGTAAGGGTAAGGGTAAGCTTAAGGGTAAGGGTAAGGGTAAGGGTAAGGGTAAGCTTAAGGGTAAAAGCAAGGGTAAGGGTAAGGGTAAGGGTAAGGGTAAGGGTAAGGGTAAGGGTAAGCTTAAGGGTAAGGGTAAGGGTAAGGGTAAGGGTAAGCTTAAGGGTAAAAGCAAGGGTAAGGGTAAGGGTGAGGGTAAGGGTAAGGGTAAGGGTAAGGGTAAGCTTAAGGGTAAGGGTAAGGGTAAGGGTAAGGGTAAGCTTAAGGGTAAAAGCAAGGGTAAGGGTAAGGGTAAGGGTAAGGGTAAGGGTAAAGGTAAGGGTAAGGGTAAGGGTAAGGGTAAGGGTAAGCTTAAGGGTAAGGGTAAGGGTGAGGGTAAGGGTAAGGGTAAGGGTAAGGGTAAGGGTAAGGGTAAGGGTAAGGGTAAGGGTAAGCTTAAGGGTAAAAGCAAGGGTAAGGGTAGGGGAAAGGGTAAGGGTAAGCCTAAGGGTAAAAGCAAGGGTAAGGGTAAGGGTAAGGGTAAGGGTAAGGGTAAGGGTAAGCTTAAGGGTAAAAGCAAGAGTAAGGGTAAGGGTAAGGGTAAGGGTAAGGGTAAGCTTAAGGGTAAAAGCAAGGGTAAGGGTAAAGGTAAGGGTAAGGGTAAGGGTAAGGGTAAGGGTAAGGGTAAGGGTAAGGGTAAGGGTAAAGGTAAGGGTAAGCCTAAGGGTAAAAGCAAGGGTAAGGGTAAGGGTAAGGGTAAGGGTAAGGGTAAGGTTAAGGGTAAGGGTAAGGGTAAGCTTAAGGGTAAAAGCAAGGGTAAGGGTAAGGGTAAGGGTAAGGGTAAGGGTAAGGGTAAGGGTAAGGGTAAGGGTAAGGGTAAGGGTAAGCTTAAGGGTAAGGGTAAGGGTAAGGGTAAGGGTAAGCTTAAGGGTAAAAGCAAGGGTAAGGGTAAGGGTAAGGGTAAGGGTGAGCTTAAGGGTAAAAGCAAGGGTAAGGGTAAGGGTAAGGGTAAGGGTAAGGGTAAGGGTAAGGGTAAGGGTAAGGGTAAGGGTAAGGGTAAGGGTAAGGGTAAGGGTAAGCTTAAGGGTAAGGGTAAGGGTAAGGGTAAGGGTAAGCTTAAGGGTAAAAGCAAGGGTAAGGGTAAGGGTAAGGGTAAGGGTAAGGGTAAGGGTAAGCTTAAGGGTAAGGGTAAGGGTAAGGGTAAGGGTAAGCTTAAGGGTAAAAGCAAGGGTAAGGGTAAGGGTGAGGGTAAGGGTAAGGGTAAGGGTAAGGGTAAGCTTAAGGGTAAGGGTAAGGGTAAGGGTAAGGGTAAGCTTAAGGGTAAAAGCAAGGGTAAGGGTAAGGGTAAGGGTAAGGGTAAGGGTAAAGGTAAGGGTAAGGGTAAGGGTAAGGGTAAGGGTAAGGGTAAGGGTAAGGGTAAGGGTAAGGGAAAGCTTAAGGGTAAGGGTAAGGGTAAGGGTAAGGGTAAGGGTAAGGGTAAGGGTAAGGGTAAGGGTAAGGGTAAGGGTTAGGGTAAGGGTAAGGGTAAGGGTAAGGGTAAGGGAAAGCTTAAGGGTAAGGGTAAGGGTAAGGGTAAGGGTAAGCCCAAGGGTAAAAGCAAGGGTAAGGGTAAGGGTAAGGGTAAGGGTAAGGGTAAACTTAAGGGTAAAAGCAAGGGTAAGGGTAAGGGTAAGAGTAAGGGTAAGGGTAAGGGTAAGCTTAAGTGTAAAAGCAAGGGTGAGGGTAAGTGTAAGGGTAAGGGTAAGGGTAAGGGTAAGGGTAAGGGTAAGGGTAAGGGTAAGCTTAAGGGTAAGGGTAAGCTTAAGGGTAAAAGCAAGGGTAAGGGTAAGGGTAAGGGTAAGGGTAAGGGTAAGGGTAAGGGTAAGGGTAAGGGTAAGGGTAAGGGTAAGCTTAAGGGTAAAAGCAAGGGTAAGGGTAAGGGTAAGGGTAAGGGTAAGGGTAAAGGTAAGGGTAAGCCTAAGGGTAAAAGCAAGGGTAAGGGTAAGGGTAAGGGTAAGGGTAAGGGTAAGGGTAAGGGTAAGGGTAAGGGTAAGGGTAAGGGTAAGGGTAAGGGTAAGGGTAAGGGTAAGGGTAAGGGTAAGGGTAAGGGTAAGGGTAAGGGTAAGGGTAAGGGTAAGGGTAAGGGTAAGGGTAAGGGTAAGGGTAAGGGTAAGCTTAAGGGTAAAAGCAAGGGTAAGGGTAAGGGTAAGGGTAAGGGTAAGCCTAAGGGTAAAAGCAAGGGTAAGGGTAAGGGTAAGGGTAAGGGTAAGGGTAAGCTTAAGGGTAAAAGCAAGGGTAAGGGTAAGGGTAAGGGTAAGGGTAAGGGTAAGGGTAAGGGTAAGGGTAAGGGTAAGGGTAAGCTTAAGGGTAAAAGCAAGGGTAAGGGTAAGGGTAAGGGTAAAGGTAAGGGTAAGGGTAAAGGTAAGGGTAAGCCTAAGGGTAAAAGCAAGGGTAAGGGTGAGGGTAAGGGTAAGGGTAAGCTTAAGGGTAAAAGCAAGGGTAAGGGTAAGGGTAAGGGTAAGGGTAAGCTTAAGGGTAAAAGCAAGGGTAAGGGTAAGGGTAAGGGTAAGGGTAAGGGTAAGCTTAAGGGTAAGGGTAAGGGTAAGCTTAAGGGTAAGGGTAAGGGTAAGGGTAAGGGTAAGCTTAAGGGTAAAAGCAAGTGTAAGGGTAAGGGTAAGGGTAAGGGTAAGGGTAAGGGTAAGGGTAAGGGTAAGGGTAAGGGTAAGGGTAAGGGAAAGCTTAAGGGTAAGGGTAAGGGTAAGGGTAAGGGTAAGGGTAAGGGTAAGGGTAAGGGTAAGGGTAAGGGTAAGGGTAAGGGTAAGGGAAAGCTTAAGGGTAAGGGTAAGGGTAAGGGTAAGGGTAAGCCTAAGGGTAAAAGCAAGGGTAAGGGTAAGGGTAAGGGTAAGGGTAAGGGTAAGCTTAAGGGTAAAAGCAAGGGTAAGGGTAAGGGTAAGGGTAAGGGTAAGGGTAAGGGTAAGCTTAAGGGTAAAAGCAAGGGTGAGGGTAAGTGTAAGGGTAAGTGTAAGGGTAAGGGTAAGGGTAAGGGTAAGGGTAAGGGTAAGCTTAAGGGTAAGGGTAAGCTTAAGGGTAAAAGCAAGGGTAAGGGTAAGGGTGAGGGTAAGGGTAAGGGTAAGGGTAAGGGTAAGGGTAAGCTTAAGGGTAAAAGCAAGGGTAAGGGTAAGGGTAAGGGTAAGGGTAAGGGTAAAGGTAAGGGTAAGCCTAAGGGTAAAAGCAAGGTTAAGGGTAAGAGTAAGGGTAAGGGTAAGGGTAAGGGTAAGGGTAAGGGTAAGGGTAAGGGTAAGGGTAAGGGTAAGGGTAAGGGTAAGGGTAAGGGTAAGGGTAAGGGTAAGGGTAAGGGTAAGGGTAAGGGTAAGGGTAAGGGTAAGGGTAAGGGTAAGGGTAAGGGTAAGCTTAAGGGTAAAAGCAAGGGTAAGGGTAAGGGTAAGGGTAAGGGTAAGCCTAAGGGTAAAAGCAAGGGTAAGGGTAAGGGTAAGGGTAAGGGTAAGGGTAAGGGTAAGCTTAAGGGTAAAAGCAAGGGTAAGGGTAAGGGTAAGGGTAAGGGTAAGGGTAAGGGTAAGGGTAAGCTTGAGGGTAAAAGCAAGGGTAAGGGTAAGGGTAAGGGTAAAGGTAAGGGTAAGGGTAAAGGTAAGGGTAAGCCTAAGGGTAAAAGCAAGGGTAAGGGTGAGGGTAAGGGTAAGGGTAAGCTTAAGGGTAAAAGCAAGGGTAAGGGTAAGGGTAAGGGTAAGGGTAAGCTTAAGGGTAAAAGCAAGGGTAAGGGTAAGGGTAAGGGTAAGGGTAAGGGTAAGGGTAAGGGTAAGGGTAAGGGTAAGCTTAAGGGTAAGGGTAAGGGTAAGGGTAAGCTTAAGGGTAAAAGCAAGGGTAAGGGTAAGGGTAAGGGTAAGGGTAAGGGTAAGCTTAAGGGTTAGGGTAAGGGTAAGGGTAAGGGTAAGCTTAAGGGTAAAAGCAAGGGTAAGGTTAAGGGTAAGGGTAAGGGTAAGGGTAAGGGTAAGCTTAAGGGTAAGGGTAAGGGTAAGGGTAAGGGTAAGCTTAAGGGTAAAAGCAAGGGTAAGGGTAAGGGTAAGGGTAAGGGTAAGGGTAAGGGTAAGGGTAAGGGTAAGGGTAAGGGTAAGGGTAAGGGTAAGGGTAAGGGTAAGGGTAAGCTTAAGGTTAAGGGTAAGGGTAAGGGTAAGCTTGAGGGTAAAAGCAAAGGTAAGGGTAAGGGTAAGGGTAAGGGTAAGGGTAAGCTTAAGGGTAAAAGCAAGGGTAAGGGTAAGGGTAAGGGTAAGGGTAAGGGTAAGGGTAAGGGTAAGGGTAAGGGTAAGGGTAAGGGTAAGGGTAAGGGTAAGCTTAAGGGTAAGGGTAAGGGTAAGGGTAAGCTTAAGGGTAAAAGCAAGGGTAAGGGTAAGGGTAAGGGTAAGGGTAAGGGTAAAGGTAAGGGTAAGCCTAAGGGTAAAAGCAAGGGTAAGGGTAAGGGTAAGGGTAAGGGTAAGGGTAAGGGTAAGGGTAAGGGTAAGGGTAAGGGTAAGGGAAAGCTTAAGGGTAAAAGCAAGGGTAAAGGTAAGGGTAAGGGTAAGGGTAAGGGTAAGGGTAAGGGTAAGGGTAAGGTAAGGGTAAGGGTAAGGGTAAGGGTAAGGGTAAGGGTAAGCTTAAGGGTAAAAGCAAGGGTAAGGCTAAGGGTAAGGGTAAGGGTAAGGGTAAGGGTAAGGGTAAGGGTAAGGGTAAGGGTAAGGGTAAGATTAAGGGTAAAAGCAAGGGTAAGGGTAAGGGTAAGGGTAAGGGTAAGGGTTAGGGTAAGGGTAAAGGTAAGGGTAAGCCTAAGGGTAAAAGCAAGGGTAAGGGTAAGGGTAAGGGTAAGGGTAAGGGTAAGGGTAAGGGTAAGGGTAAGGGTAAGAGTAAGGGTAAGGGTAAGGGTAAGCTTAAGGGTAAAAGCAAGGGTAAGGGTAAGGGTAAGGGTAAGGGTAAGCCTAAGGGTAAAAGCAAGGGTAAGGGTAAGGTTAAGGGTAAGGGTAAGGGTAAGCTTAAGGGTAAAAGCAAGGGTAAGGGTAAGGGTAAGGGTAAGGGTAAGGGTAAGCTTAAGGGTAAAAGCAAGGGTAAGGGTAAGGGTGAGGGTAAGGGTAAGGGTAATGGTAAGGGTAAAGGTAAGGGTAAGCCTAAGAGTAAGGGTAAGGGTAAGGGTAAGGGTAAGGGTAAGGGTAAGCTTAAGGGTAAAAGCAAGGGTAAGGATAAGGGTAAGGGTAAGGGTAAGGGTAAGGGTAAGGGTAAGGGTAAGGGTAAGGGTAAGCTTAAGGTCAAAAGCAAGGGTAAGGGTAAGGGTAAGGGTAAGTGTAAGGGTAAGGGTAAGGGTAAGGGTAAGGGTAAGGGTAAGCTTAAGGGTAAAAGCAAGGGTAAGGGTTAGGGTAAGGGTAAGGGTAAGGGTAAGGGTAAGGGTAAGCTTAAGGGTAAAAGCAAGGGTAAGGGTAAGTGTAAAGGTAAGGGTAAGGGTAAGGGTAAGGGTAAGGGTAAAGGTAAGGGTAAGCCTAAGTGTAAAAGCAAGGGTAAGGGTAAGGGTAAGGGTAAGGGTAAGGGTAAGGGTAAGGGTAAGGGTAAGGGTAAGGGTAAGGGTAAGGGTAAGGGTAAGGGTAAGGGTAAGCTTAAGGGTATAAGCAAGGGTAAGGGTAAGGGTAAGGGTGAGGGTAAGGGTAAGGGTAAGGGTAAGGGTAAGCTTAAGGGTAAAAGCAAGGGTAAGAGAAGGGTAAGGGTAAGGGTAAGGGTAAGGGTAAGGGTAAGCTTAAGGGTAAAAGCAAGGGTGAGGGTAAGGGTAAGGGTAAGGGTAAGGGTAAGGGTAAGGGTAAGGGTAAGGGTAAGGGTAAGGGTAAGGGTGAAGGTAAGGTTGAGCCTAAGGGTAAAAGCAAGGGTAAGGTTAAGGGTAAGGGTAAGGGTAAGGGTAAGGGTAAGGGTAAGGGTAAGGGTAAGGGTAAGGGTAAGGGTAAGGGTAAGGGTAAGGGTAAGGGTAAGGGTAAGGGTAAGGGTAAGGGTAAGCTTAAGGGTAAAAGCAAGGGTAAGGGTAAGGGTAAGCCTAAGGGTAAAAGCAAGGGTAAGGGTAAGGGTAAGGGTAAGGGTAAGCTTAAGGGTAAAAGCAAGGGTAAGGGTAAGGGTAAGGGTAAGGGAAAGGGTAAGGGTAAGGGTAAGCTTAAGGGTAAAAGCAAGGGTAAGGGTAAGGGTAAGGGTAAGGGTAAGGGTAAGGGTAAGGGTAAGGGTAAGGGTAAGGGTAAAGGTAAGGGTAAACCTAAGGGTCAAAGCAAGGGTAAGGGTAAGGGTAAGGGTAAGGGTAAGGGTAAGGGTAAGGGTAAGGGTAAGGGTAAGTGTAAGCTTAAGGGTAAAAGCAAGGGTAAGGGTAAGGGTAAGGGTAAGGGTAAGGGTTAGGGTAAGGGTAAGGGTAAGGGTAAGGGTAAGGGTAAGGGTAAGGGTAAGGGTAAGGGTAAGCTTAAGGGTAAGGGTAAGGGTAAGGGTAAGGGTAAGGGTAAGCCTAAGGGTAAAAGCAAGGGTAAGTGTAAGGGTAAGGGTAAGGGTAAGGGTAAGCTTAAGGGTAAAAGCAAGGGTAAGGGTAAGGGTAAGGGTAAGGGTAAGGGTAAGGGTAAGCTTAAGGGTAAAAGCAAGGGTAAGGGTTAGGGTAAGGGTAAGGGTAAGGGTAAGGCTAAAGGTAAGGGTAAGCCTAAGGGTAAAAGCAAGGGTAAGGGTAAGGGTAAGGGTAAGGGTAAGGGTAAGGGTAAGGGTAAGGGTAAGGGTAAGGGTAAGGGTAAGGGTAGGGGTAAGGGTAAGGGTAAAGGTAAGGGTAAGCCTAAGGGTAAAAGCAAGGGTAAGGGTAAGGGTAAGGGTAAGGGTAAGAGTAAGGGTAAGGGTAAGGGTAAGGGTAAGCTTAAGGGTAAAAGCAAGGGTAAGGGTAAGGGTAAGGGTAAGGGTAAGGGTAAGGGTAAGGGTAAGGGTAAGGGTAAGGGTAAGGGTAAGGGTAAGGGTAAGGGTAAGCTTAAGGGTAAAAGCAAGGGTAAGGGTAAGGGTAAGGGTAAGGGTAAGGGTAAGGGTAAGGGTAAGGGTAAGGGTAAGGGTAAGGGTAAGGGTAAGGGTAAGGGTAAGGGTAAGGGTAAGGGTAAGGGTAAGGGTAAGCTTAAGGGTAAAAGCAAGGGTGAGGGTAAGGGTAAGGGTAAGGGTAAGGGTAAGGGTAATGGTAAGGGTAAAGGTAAGGGTAAGCCTAAGGGTAAAAGCAAGGGTAAGGGTAAGGGTAAGGGTAAGGGTAAGGGTAAGGTTAAGGGTAAGGGTTAGGGTAAGGGTAAGGGTAAGGGTAAGGGTAAGCTTAAGGGTAAAAGCAAGGGTAAGGGTAAGGGTAAGGGTAAGGGTAAGGGTAAGGGTAAGGGTAAGGGTAAGGGTAAGCTTAAGGGTAAGGGTAAGGGTAAAGGTAAGGGTAAGCCTAAGGGTAAAAGCAAGGGTAAGGGTAAGGGTAAGGGTAAGGGTAAGGGTAAGGTTAAGGGTAAGGGTTAGGGTAAGGGTAAGGGTAAGGGTAAGGGTAAGCTTAAGGGTAAAAGCAAGGGTAAGGGTAAGGGTAAGGGTAAGGGTAAGGGTAAGGGTAAGGGTAAGGGTAAGGGTAAGCTTAAGGGTAAGGGTAAGGGTAAGGGTAAGGGTAAGCTAAAGGGTAAAAGCAAGGGTGAGGGTAAGGGTAAGGGTAAGGGTAAGGGTAAGGGTAAGGGTAAGCTTAAGGGTAAAAGCAAGGGTAAGGGTAAGGGTAAGGGTAAGGGTAAGGGTAAGGGTAAGGGTAAGGGTAAGCTTACCCTAACCCTTACCCTTACCCTTACCCTTACCCTTACCCTTACCCTTACCCTTACCCTTACCCTTACCCTTACCCTTGCTTTTACCCTTAAGCTTACCCTTACCCTTACCCTTACCCTTACCCTTACCCTTGCTTTTACCCTTAAGCTTACCCTTACCCTTACCCTTACCCTTAAGCTTACCCTTACCCTTACCCTAACCCTTACCCTTACCCTTACCCTTACCCTTACCCTTACCCTTACCCTTGCTTTTACCCTTAAGCTTACCCTTACCCTTACCCTTACCCTTACCCTTGCTTTTACCCTTAAGCTTACCCTTACCCTTACCCTTACCCTTACCCTTAAGCTTACCCTTACCCTTACCCTTACCCTTAACCTTACCCTTGCTTTTACCCTTAAGCTTACCCTTACCCTTACCCTTACCCTTAAGCTTACCCTTACCCTTACCCTTACCCTTACTCTTACCCTTGCTTTTACCCTTAAGCTTACCCTTACCCTTACCCTTACCCTTAAGCTTACCCTTACCCTTACCCTTACCCTTACCCTTACCCTTACCCTTACCCTTACCCTTACCCTTACCCTTACCCTTGCTTTTACCCTTAAGCTTACCCTTACCCTTACCCTTACCCTTGCTTTTACCCTTAAGCTTACCCTTACCCTTACCCTTACCCTTACCCTTAAGCTTACCCTTACCCTTACCCTTACCCTTACCCTTACCCTTACCCTTACCCTTACCCTTACCCTTACCCTTACCCTTACCCTTACCCTTACCCTTGCTTTTACCCTTAAGCTTACCCTTACCCTTACCCTTACCCTTACCCTTACCCTTACCCTTACTCTTACCCTTGCTTTTACCCTTAGGCTTACCCTTACCTTTACCCTTACCCTTACCCTTACCCTTACCCTTACCCTTACCCTTACCCTTGCTTTTACCCTTAAGCTTACCCTTACCCTTACCCTTACCCTTACCCTTACCCTTACCCTTACCCTTACCCTTACCCTTGCTTTTACCCTTAAGCTTACCCTTACCCTTACCCTTACCCTTACCCTTACCCTTGCTTTTACCCTTAGGCTTACCCTTACCCTTACCCTTACCCTTACCCTTGCTTTTACCCTTAAGCTTACCCTTACCCTTACCCTTACCCTTACCCTTACCCTTATCCTTACCCTTACCCTTACCCTTACCCTTACCCTTACCCTTACCTTTACCCTTACCCTTACCCTTACCCTTACCCTTACCCTTACCCTTACCCTTGCTTTTACCCTTAGGCTTACCCTTACCTTTACCCTTACCCTTACCCTTACCCTTACCCTTACCCTTGCTTTTACCCTTAAGCTTACCCTTACCCTTACCCTTACCCTTACCCTTACCCTTACCCTTACCCTTGCTTTTACCCTTAAGCTTACCCTTACCCTTACCCTTACCCTTACCCTTACCCTTACCCTTACCCTTACCCTCACCCTTGCTTTTACCCTTAAGCTTACCCTTACCCTTACCCTTACCCTTACCCTTACCCTTACCCTTGCTTTTACCCTTAAGCTTACCCTTACCCTTACCCTTACCCTTACCCTTGCTTTTACCCTTAGGCTTACCCTTACCCTTACCCTTACCTTTACCCTTGCTTTTACCCTTAAGCTTACCCTTACCCTTACCCTTACCCTTACCCTTACCCTTGCTTTTACCCTTAGGCTTACCCTTACCCTTACCCTTACCCTTACCCTTGCTTTTACCCTTAAGCTTACCCTTACCCTTACCCTTACCCTTACCCCTACCCTTACCCTTGCTTTTACCCTTAAGCTTACCCTTACCCTTACCCTTACCCTTACCCTTACCCTTGCTTTTACCCTTAGGCTTACCCTTACCCTTACCCTTACCCTTACCCTTCCTTTTACCCTTAAGCTTACCCTTACACTTACCCTTACCCTTACCCTTACCCTTACCGTTACCCTTACCCTTACCCTAACCCTTACCCTTACCCTTGCTTTTACCCTTAGGCTTACGCTAACCTTTACCCTTACCCTTACCCTCACCCTTACCCTTACCCTTACCCTTACCCTTACCCTTACCCTTACCCTTACCCTTACCCTTACCCTTACCCTTACCCTTACCCTTACCCTTACCCTTGCTTTACCCTTAAGCTTACCCTTACCCTTACCCTTACCCTTACCCTTACCCTTACCCTTGCTTTTACCCTTAAGCTTACCCTTACCCTTACCCTTACCCTTACCCTCACCCTCACCCTTACCCTTACCCTTACCCTTGCTTATACCCTTAAGCTTACCCTTACCCTTACCCTTACCCTTACCCTTACCCTTACCCTTACCCTTACCCTTACCCTTGCTTTTACCCTTAGGCTTACCCTTACCTTTACCCTTACCCTTACCCTTACCCTTACCCTTACCCTTACCCTTACCCTTACCCTTACCCTTACCCTTACCCTTGCTTTTACCCTTAAGCTTACCCTTACCCTTACCCTTACCCTTACCCTTACCCTTACCCTTACCCTTACCCTTGCTTTTACCCTTAAGCTTACCCTTACCCTTACCCTTACCCTTACCCTTGCTTTTACCCTTAGGCTTACCCTTCCCTTTACCCTTACCCTTACCCTTACCCTTACCCTTACCCTTACCCTTACCCTTACCCTTACCCTTACCCTTGCTTTTACCCTTAAGCTTACCCTTACCCTTACCCTTACCCTTACCCTTACCCTAACCCTTACCCTTGCTTTTACTCTTTAGCTTACCCTTACCCTTACCCTTACCCTTACCCTTACCCTTACCCTTACCCTTACCCTTACCCTTACCCTTACCCTTACCCTTACCCTTGCTTTTACCCTTAAGCTTACCCTTACCCTTACCCTTACCCTTACCCTTACCCTTACCCTTACCCTTACCCTTGCTTTTACCCTTAAGCTTACCCTTACCCTTACCCTTACCCTTACCCTTACCCTTGCTTTTACCCTTAGGCTTACCCTTACCTTTACCCTTACCCTTACCCTTACCCTTACACTTACCCTTACCCTTACCCTTACCCTTACCCTTGCTTTTACCCTTAAGCCTACCCTTACCCTTACCCTTACCCTTACCCTTACCCTTACCCTTACCCTTGCTTTTACCCTTAAGCTTACCCTTACCCTTACCCTTACCCTTACCCTTACCCTTGCTTTTACCCTTAGGCTTACCCTTACCCTTACCCTTACCCTTACCCTTGCTTTTACAATTAAGCTTACCCTTACCCTTACCCTTACTCTTACCCTTACCCTTACCCTTACCCTTACCCTTACCCTTACCCTTACCCTTACCCTTACCCTTGCTTTTACCCTTAGGCTTACCCTTACCTTTGCCCTTACCCTAACCCTTACCCTTACCCTTACCCTTACCCTTACCCTTGCTTTTACCCCTAAGCTTACCCTTACTCTTACCCTTACCCTTACCCTTACCCTTACCCTTACCCTTGCTTTTACCCTTAAGCTTACCCTTACCCTTACCCTTACCCTTACCCTTACCCTTACCCTTACCCTTACCCTTTCCCTTGCTTTTACCCTTAAGCTTACCCTTACCCTTACCCTTACCCTTACCCTTACCCTTACCCTTACCCTTACCCTTACCCTTACCCTTTCCCTTGCTTTTACCCTTAAGCTTACCCTTACCCTTACCCTTACCCTTACCCTTACCCTTACCCTTACCCTTACCCTTACCTTTACCCTTACCCTTACCCTTACCCTTACCCTTACCCTTACCCTCACCCTTACCCTTACCCTTGCTTTTACCCTTAAGCTTACCCTCACCCTTACCCTTACCCTTACCCTTACCCTTACCCTTACCCTTACCCTTACCCTTACCCTTACCCTTACCCTTACCCTTGCTTTTACCCTTAAGCTTACCCTTACCCTTACCCTTACCCTTACCCTTACCCTTACCCTTACCCTTACCCTTGATTTTACCCTTAGGCTTACCCTTACCTTTACCCTTACCCTTACCCTTACCCTTACCCTTACCCTTACCCTTACCCTTGCTTTTACCCTTAAGCTTACCCTTACCCTTACCCTTACCCTTACCCTTACCCTTACCCTTGCTTTTACCCTTAAGCTTACCCTTACCCTTACCCTTACCCTTACCCTTACCCTTGCTTTCACCCTTAGGCTTACCCTTACCCTTACCCTTACCCTTACCCTTGCTTTTACCCTTAAGCTTACCCTTACCCTTACCCTTACCCTTACCCTTACTCTAACCCTTACCCTTACCCTTACCCTTACCCTTACCCTTACCCTTACCCTTACCCTTACCCTTACCCTTACCCTTGCTTTTACCCTTAGGCTTACCCTTACCTTTACCCTTACCCTAACCCTTACCCTTACCCTTACCCTTACCCTTACCCTTGCTTTTACCCTTAAGCTTACCCTTACCCTTACCCTTACCCTTACCCTTACCCTTACCCTTACCCTTACCCTTACCCTTGCTTTTACCCTTAAGCTTGCCCTTACCCTTACCCTTACCCTTACCCTTACCCTTACCCTTACCCTTACCCTTACCCTTACCCTTACCCTTACCCTTACCCTTACCCTTGCTCTTCCCCTCAAGCTTACCCTTACCCTTACCCTTACCCTTACCCTTACCCTTACCCTTACCCTTATCCTTGCTTTTACCCTTAGGCTTACCCTTACCTTTACCCTTACCCTCACCCTTACCCTTACCCTTACCCTTGCTTTTACCCTTAAGCTTACCCTTACCCTTACCCTAACCCTTACCCTTAAGCTTACCCTTACCCTTACCCTTACCCTTACCCTTACCCTTACCCTTACCCTTACCCTTACCCTTACCCTTGCTTTTACCCTTAAGCTCACCCTTACCCTTACCCTTACCCTTACCCTTGCTTTTACCCTTAAACTTACCCTTACCCTCACCCTTAAGCTTTCCCTTACCCTTACCCTTACCCTTACCCTTACCCTTACCCTTACCCTTACCCTTACCCTTGCTTTTACCCTTAAGCTTACCCTTACCCTTACCCTTACCCTTACCCTTAAGCTTACCCTTACCCTTACCCTTACCCTTACCCTCACCCTTACCCTTACCCTTGCTATTACCCTTAAGCTTACCCTTACCCTTACCCTTACCCTTACCCTTAAGCTTAACCTTACCCTTACCCTTACCCTTACCCTTACCCTTACCCTTGCTTTTACCCTTAAGCTTACCCTTACCCTTACCCTTACCCTTACCCTTAAGCTTACCCTTACCCTTACCCTTACCCTTACCATTGCCCTTACCCTTGCTTTTACCCTTAAGCTTACCCTTACCCTTACCCTTACCCTTGCTTTTACCCTTAAGCTTACCCTTACCCTTACCCTTACCCTTAAGCTTACCCTTACCCTCACCCTTACCCTTACCCTTACCCTTACCCTTACCCTTACCCTTGCTTTTACCCTTAAGCTTACCCTTACCCTTACCCTTAACCTTACCCTTACCCTTACCCTTACCCTTACCCTTACACTTGCTCTAACCCTTAGGCTTACCCTTACCTTTACCCTTACCCTTACCCTTACCCCTACCCTTACCCTTACCCTTACCTTTACCCTTACCCTTGCTTTTACCCTTAAGCTTACCCTTACCCTTACCCTTACCCTAACCCTTACCCTTACTCTTGCTTTTACCCTTAAGCTTACACTTACCCTTACCCTTACCCTTACCCTTACCCTTGCTTTTACCCTTAGGCTTACCCTTACCCTTTCCCTTACCCTTACCCTTGCTTTTACCCTTAAGCTTACCCTTACCCTTACCCTTACACTTACCCTTACCCTTACCCTTACCCTTACCCTTACCCTTACCCTTACCCTTACCCTTACCCTTACCCTTACCCTTACCCTTACCCTAACCCTTACCCTTACCCTTACCCTTACCCTTACCCTTGCTTTTACCCTTAGGCTTACCCTTACCTTTACCCTTACCCTTACCCTTACCCTTACCCTTACCCTTACCCTTACCCTTACCCTTGCTTTTACCCTTAAGCTTACCCTTACCCTTACCCTTACCCTTACCCTTACCCTTACCCTTACCCTTGCTTTTACCCTTAAGCTTACCCTTACCCTTACCCTTACCCTTACCCTTACCCTTTCCCTTACCCTTACCCTTACCCTTACCCTCACCCTTGCTTTTACCCTTAAGCTTACCCTTACCCTTACCCTTACCCTTGCTTTTACCCTTAGGCTTACCCTTACCCTTACCTAAGCTTACCCTTACCCTTACCCTTACCCTTACCCTTGCTTTTACCCTTAGGCTTACCCTTACCTTTACCCTTACCCTTACCCTTACCCTTACCCTTACCCTTACCCTTACCCTTACCCTTACCCTTGCTTTTACCCTTAAGCTTACCCTTACCCTTACCCTTACCCTTACCCTTACCCTTACCCTTACCCTTACCCTTGCTTTTACCCTTAAGCTTACCCTTACCCTTACCCTTACCCTTACCCTTACCCTTGCTTTTACCCTTAGGCTTACCCTTACCCTTACCCTTACCCTTACCCTTGCTTTTACTTTACCCTTAAGCTTACCCTTATCCTTACCCTTACCCTTACCCTTACCCTTACCCTCACCCTTACCCTTACCCTTACCCTTACCCTTACCCTTACCCTTACCCTTACCCTTACACTTACCCTTGCTTTTACCCTTAGGCTTACCCTTACCTTTACCCTTACCCTTACCCTTACCCTTACCCTTACCCTTGCTTTTACCCTTAAGCTTACCCTTACCCTTACCCTTACCCTTACCCTTACCCTTACCCTTACCCTTACCCTTACCCTTACCCTTACCCTTACCCTTACCCTTACCCTTACCCTTACCCTTGCTTTTACCCTTAAGCTTACCCTTACCCTTACCCTTACCCTTACCCTTACCCTTACCCTTACCCTTACCCTTACCCTTACCCTCACCCTTGCTTTTACCCTTAAGCTTACCCTTACCCTTACCCTTACCCTTACCCTTACCCTTACCCTTGCTTTTACCCTTAAGCTTACCCTTACCCTTACCCTTACCCTTACCCTTACCCTTGCTTTTACCCTTAGGCTTACCCTTACCCTTACCCTTACCCTTACCCTTGCTTTTACCCTTAAGCTTACCCTTACCCTTACCCTTACCCTTACCCTTACCCTTACCCTTACCCTTGCTTTTACCCTTAAGCTTACCCTTACCCTTACCCTTACCCTTACCCTTACCCTTACCCTTACCCTTACCCTTACCCTTACCCTTACCCTTACCCTTGCTTTTCCCCTCAAGCTTACCCTTACCCTTACCCTTACCCTTACCCTTACCCTTACCCTTACCCTTACCCTTACCCTTACCCTTATCCTTGCTTTTACCCTTACCCTCACCCTTACCCTTACCCTTACCCTTGCTTTTACCCTTAAGCTTACCCTTACCCTTACCCTTACCCTTACCCTTAAGCTTACCCTTACCCTTACCCTTACCCTTACCCTTACCCTTACCCTTACCCTTACCCTTACCCTCACCCTTACCCTTGCTTTTACCCTTAAGCTCACCCTTACCCTTACCCTTACCCTTACCCTTGCTTTTACCCTTAAACTTACCCTTACCCTTACCCTTACCCTTACCCTTAAGCTTTCCCTTACCCTTACCCTTACACTTACCCTTACCCTTACCCTTACCCTTACCCTTACCCTTACCCTTGCTTTTACCCTTAAGCTTACCCTTACCCTTACCCTTACCCTTACCCTTAAGCTTACCCTTACCCTTACCCTTACCCTTACCCTCACCCTTACCCTTACCCCTTGCTATTACCCTTAAGCTTACCCTTACCCTTACCCTTACCCTTACCCTTAAGCTTAACCTTACCCTTACCCTTACCCTTACCCTTACCCTTACCCTTGCTTTTACCCTTAAGCTTACCCTTACCCTTACCCTTACCCTTACCCTTAAGCTTACCCTTACCCTTACCCTTACCCTTACCATTACCCTTACCCTTGCCTTTACCCTTAAGCTTACCCTTACCCTTACCCTTACCCTTGCTTTTACCCTTAAGCTTACCCTTACCCTTACCCTTACCCTTAAGCTTACCCTTACCCTTACCCTTACCCTTACCCTTACCCTTACCCTTACCCTTACCCTTACCCTTGCTTTTACCCTTAAGCTTACCCTTACCCTTACCCTTAACCTTACCCTTACCCTTACCCTTACCCTTACCCTTACACTTGCTCTAACCCTTAGGCTTACCCTTACCTTTACCCTTACCCTTACCCTTACCCCTACCCTTACCCTTACCCTTACCTTTACCCTTACCCTTGCTTTTACCCTTAAGCTTACCCTTACCCTTACCCTTACCCTAACCCTTACCCTTACTCTTGCTTTTTACCCTTAAGCTTACACTTTCCCTTACCCTTACCCTTACCCTTACCCTTGCTTTTACCCTTAGGCTTACCCTTACCCTTTCCCTTACCCTTACCCTTGCTTTTACCCTTAAGCTTACCCTTACCCTTACCCTTACACTTACCCTTACCCTTACCCTTACCCTTACCCTTACCCTTACCCTTACCCTTACCCTTACCCTTACCCTTACCCTTACCCTTACCCTACCCTTACCCTTACCCTTACCCTTACCCTTACCCTTACCTTACCTTAGCTTACCCTTAGGCTTACCCTTACCCTTTACCCTTACCCTTACCCTTACCCTTACCCTTACCCTTACCCTTACCCTTGCTTTTACCCTTAAGCTTACCCTTACCCTTACCCTTACCCTTACCCTTACCCTTACCCTTACCCTTACCCTTACCCTTGCTTTTACCCTTAAGCTTACCCTTACCCTTACCCTTACCCTTACCCTTACCCTTACCCTTACCCTTACCCTTACCCTCACCCTTGCTTTTACCCTTAAGCTTACCCTTACCCTTACCCTTACCCTTGCTTTTACCCTTAGGCTTTCCTTACCCTTACCTAAGCTTACCCTTACCCTTACCCTTACCCTTACCCTTGCTTTTACCCTTAGGCTTACCCTTACCTTTACCCTTACCCTTACCCTTACCCTTACCCTTACCCTTACCCTTGCTTTTACCCTTAAGCTTACCCTTACCCTTACCCTTACCCTTACCCTTACCCTTACCCTTACCCTTACCCTTGCTTTTACCCTTAAGCTTACCCTTACCCTTACCCTTACCCTTACCCTTACCCTTGCTTTTACCCTTAGGCTTACCCTTACCCTTACCCTTACCCTTACCCTTGCTTTTACCCTTAAGCTTACCCTTATCCTTACCCTTACCCTTACCCTTGCTTTTACCCTTAGGCTTACCCTTACCTTTACCCTTACCCTTACCCTTACCCTTACCCTTACCCTTACCCTTGCTTTTACCCTTAAGCTTACCCTTACCCTTACCCTCACCCTTACCCTTACCCTTACCCTTACCCTTACCCTTACCCTTACCCTTACCCTTACCCTTACCCTTACCCTTACACTTACCCTTGCTTTTACCCTTAGGCTTACCCTTACCTTTACCCTTACCCTTACCCTTACCCTTACCCTTACCCTTGCTTTTACCCTTAAGCTTACCCTTACCCTTACCCTTACCCTTACCCTTACCCTTACCCTTACCCTTACCCTTACCCTTACCCTTACCCTTACCCTTGCTTTACCCTTAAGCTTACCCTTACCCTTACCCTTACCCTTACCCTTACCCTTACCCTTACCCTTACCCTTACCCTCACCCTTGCTTTTACCCTTAAGCTTACCCTTACCCTTACCCTTACCCTTACCCTTGCTTTTACCCTTAAGCTTACCCTTACCCTTACCCTTACCCTTACCCTTACCCTTGCTTTTACCCTTAGGCTTACCCTTACCCTTACCCTTACCCTTACCCTTGCTTTTACCCTTAAGCTTACCCTTACCCTTACCGTTACCCTTACTCTTACCCTTACCCTTACCCTTACCCTTACCCTTGCTTTTACCCTTAGGCTTACCCTTACCTTTACCCTTACCCTTACCCTTACCCTTACCCTTACCCTTACCCTTACTCTTACCCTTACCCTTACCCTTACCCTTACCCTTACCCTTACCCTTACCCTTACCCTTGCTTTTACTCTTAAGCTCACCCTTACCCTTACCCTTACCCTTACCCTTACCCTTACCCTTACTCTTACCCTTACCCTTGCTTTTACCCTTAAGCTTACCCTTACCCTTACCCTTACCCTTACCCTTAAGCTTACCCTTACCCTTACCCTTACCCTTACCCTTACCCTTACCCTTACCCTTGCTTTTACCCTTACCCTTACCCTTACCCTTACCCTTACCCTTGCTTTTACCCTTAAGCTTACCCTTACCCTTACCCTTACCCTTACCCTTAAGCTTACCCTTACCCTTACCCTTACCCTTACCCTTACCCTTTCCCTTACCCTTACCCTTGCTTTTACCCTTAAGCTTACCCTTACCCTTACCCTTACCCTTACCCTTACCCTTACCCTTACCCTTACCCTTACCCTTACCCTTACCCTTACCCTTACCCTTGCTTTTACCCTTAGGCTTACTCTTACCTTTACCCTTACCATTACCCTTACCCTTACCCTTACCCTTACCCTTACCCTTACCCTTACCCTTACCCTTACCCTTACCCTTACCCTTACCCTTACCCTTACCCTTACCCTTACCCTTACCCTTACCCTTACCCTTACCCTTACCCTTACCCTTACCCTTGCTTTTACCCTAAAGCTTACCCTTACCCTTACCCTTACCCTTACCCTTACCCTTACCCTTGCTTTTACCCTTAAGCTTACCCTTACCCTTACTCTTACCCCTACCCTTACCCTTACCCTTACCCTTACCCTTACCCTTACCCTTACCCTTGCTTTTACCCTTAGGCTTACCCTCACCTTTACCCTTACCCTTACCCTTACCCTTACCCTTAACCTTACCCTTACCCTTGCTTTTACCATTAGGCTCACCCTTACCCTTACCCTTACCCTTACCCTTACCCTTGCTTTTACCCTTAAGCTTACCCTTACCCCTACCCTTACTCTTACCCTTACCCTTACCCTTACCCTTACCCTTACCCTTACCCTTACCCTTACCCTTACCCTTACCCTTGCTTTTACCCTTAGGCTTACCCTTACCTTTACCCTTACCCTAACCCTTACCCTTACCCTTACCCTTACCCTTACCCTTGATTTTACCCTTAAGCTTACCCTTACCCTTACCCTTACCCTTACCCTTACCCTTACCCTTACCCTTACCCTTACCCTTACCCTTACCCTTACCCTTACCCTTACCCTTGCTTTTACCCTTAAGCTTACCCTTACCCTTACCCTTACCCTTACCCTTACCCTTACCCTTACCCTTACCCTTACCCTTACCCTTACCCTTGCTTTTACCCTAAAGCTTACCCTTATCCTTACCCTTACCCTTACCCTTACCCTTACCCTTACCCTTACCCTTACCCTTACCCTTACCCTTACCCTTGCTTTTACCCTTAGGCTTACCCTTACCTTTACCCTTACCCTTACCCTTACCCTTACCCTTACCCTTGCTTTTACCCTTAAGCTTACCCTTACCCTTACCCTTACCCTTAAGCTTACCCTTACCATTACCCTTACCCTTACCCTTACCCTTACCCTTACCCTTACCCTTACCCTTACCCTTACCCTTACCCTTACCCTTACCCTTGCTTTTACCCTTAAGCTTACCCTTACCCTTACCCTTACCCTTACCCTTACCCTTGCTTTTACCCTTAAGCTTACCCTTACCCTTACCCTTACCCTTAAGCTTACCCTTACCCTTACCCTTACCCTTACCCTTACCCTTACCCTTACCCTTACCCTTACCCTTGCTTTTACCCTTAAGCTTACCCTTACCCTTACCCTTACCCTTACCCTTAAGCTTACCCTTACCCTTACCCTTACCCTTACCCTTACCCTTAACCTTACCCTTGCTTTTACCCTTAAGCTTACCCTTACCCTTACCCTTACCCTTACCCTTAAGCTTACCCTTACCCTTACCCTTACCCTTACCCTTACCCTTGCTTTTACCCTTAAGCTTACCCTTACCCTTACCCTTACCCTTACCCTTAAGCTTACCCTTACCCTTACCCTTACCCTTACCCTTACCCTTACCCTTACCCTTACCCTTAGCCTTGCTTTTACCCTTAAGCTTACCCTTACCCTTACCCTTACCCTTACCCTTGCTTTTACCCTTAAGCTTACCCTTACCCTTACCCTTACCCTTAAGCTTACCCTTACCCTTACCCTTACCCTTACCCTTACCCTTACCCTTACCCTTACCCTTACCCTTACCCTTACCCTTGCTTTTACCCTTAAGCTTTCCCTTACCCTTACCCTTACCCTTACCCTTACCCTTACCCTTACCCTTACCCTTGCTTTTACCCTTAGGCTTACCCTTACCTTTACCCTTACCCTTACCCTTACCCTTACCCTTACCCTTACCCTTACCCTTACCCTTACCCTTGCTTTTACCCTTAAGCTTACCCTTACCCTTACTCTTACCCTTACCCTTACCCTTACCCTTGCTTTTACCCTTAAGCTTACCCTTACCCTTACCCTTACCCTTACCCTTACCCTTGCTTTTACCCTTAGGCTTACCCTTACCCTTACCCTTACCCTTACCCTTGCTTTTACCCTTAAGCTTACCCTTACCCTTACCCTTACCCTTACCCTTACCCTTACCCTTACCCTTACCCTTACCCTTACCCTTACCCTTACCCTTACCCTTACCCTTACCCTTACCCTTACCCTTACCCTTACCCTTACCCTTACCCTTACCCTTACCCTTACCTTTACCCTTACCCTTACCCTTACCCTTACCCTTACCCTTGCTTTTACCCTTAGGCTTACCCTTACCTTTACCCTTACCCTTACCCTTACCCTTACCCTTACCCTTGCTTTTACCCTTAAGCTTACCCTTACCCTTACCCTTACCCTTACCCTTACCCTTACCCTTGCCCTTACCCTTACCCTTACCCTTACCCTTACCCTTACCCTTACCCTTGCTTTTACCCTTAAACTTTCCCTTTCCCTTACCCTTACTCTTACCCTTACCCTTACCCTTACCCTTACCCTTGCTTTTACCCTTAAGCTTACCCTTACCCTTACCCTTACCCTTACCCTTACCCTTACCCTTACCCTTACCCTTACCCTTACCCTTACCCTTACCCTTGCTTTAACCCTTAAGCTTACCCTTACCCTTACCCTTACCCTTACCCTTACCCTTACCCTTACCCATACCCTTACCCTTACCCTTACCCTTACCCTTACCCTTGCTTTTACCCTTAAGCTTACCCTTTCCCTTACCCTTACTCTTACCCTTACCCTTACCCTTACCCTTACCCTTGCTTTTACCCTTAAGCTTACCCTTACCCTTACCTTTACCCTTACCCTTACCCTTACCCTTACCCTTACCCTTACCCTTACCCTTACCCTTACCCTTACCCTTACCCTTACCCTTACCCTTACCCTTGCTTTTACCCTTAGGCTTACCCTTACCTTTAGCCTTACCCTTACCCTTACCCTTACCCTTACCCTTACCCTTACCCTTACCCTTACCCTTGCTTTTACCCTTAAGCTTACCCTTACCCTTACCCTTACCCTCACCCTTACCCTTACCCTTACCCTTGCTTTTACCCTTGAGCTTACCCTTACCCTTACCCTTACCCTTACACTTACCCTTGCTTTTACCCTTAGGCTTACCCTTACCCTTACCCTTACCCTTAGCCTTAAGCTTACCCTTACCCTTACCCTTACCCTTTCCCTTACCCTTACCCTTACCCTTACCCTTACCCTTACCCTTACCCTTACCCTTTGTTTTACCCTTAAGCTTACCCTTACCCTTACCCTTAGCCTTACCCTTACCCTTACCCTTACCCTTACCCTTGCTTTGACCCTTAGGCTTACCCTTACCTTTACCCTTACCCTTACCCTTACCCTTACCCTTACCCTTACCCTTACCCTTACCCTTACCCTTACTTTTACCCTTAAGCTTACCCTTACCCTTACCCTTACCCTTACCCTTACCCTTACCCTTGCTTTTACCCTTAAGCTTACCCTTACCCTTACCCTTACCCTTACCCTTACCCTTACCCTTGCTTTCACCCTTAGGCTTACCCTTACCCTTACCCCTACCCTTACCCTTGCTTTTACCCTTAAGCTTACCCTTACCCTTACCCTTACCCTTTCCCTTACCCTTACCCTTACCCTTACCCTTACCCTTACCCTTACCCTTACCCTTACCCTTACCCTTACCCTTACCCTTACCCTTACCCTTACCCTTGCTTTTACCCTTAGGCTTAACCTTACCTTTACCCTTACCCTTACCCTTACCCTTACCCTTACCCTTACCCTTACCCTTACCCTTACCCTTACCCTTGCTTTTACCCTTAAGCTTACCCTTACCCTTACCCTTACCCTTACCCTTACCCTTACCCTTACCCTTGCTTTTACCCTTAAGCTTACCCTTACCCTTACCCTTACCCTTACCCTCACCCTTACCCTTACCCTTACCCTTGCTTATACCCTTAAGCTTACCCTTACCCTTACCCTTACCCTTACCCTTACCCTTACCCTTACCCTTACCCTTACCCTTACCCTTACCCTTACCCTTACCCTTACCCTTACCCTTACCCTTACCCTTACCCTTACCCTTGCTTTTACCCTTAGGCTTACCCTTACCTTTACCCTTACCCTTACCCTTACCCTTACCCTTACCCTTACCCTTGCTTAGACCCTTAAGCTTACCCTTACCCTTACCCTTACCCTTACCCTTACCCTAACCCTTACCCTTGCTTTTACCCTTAAGCTTACCCTTACCCTTACCCTTACCCTTACCCTTACCCTTACCCTTACCCTTACCCTTACCCTCACCCTTACCCTTACCCTTACCCTTACCCTTGCTTTTACCCTTAAGCTTACCCTTACCCTTACCTTTACCCTTACCCTTACCCTTATCCTTACCCTTGCTTTTACCCTTAAGCTTACCCTTACCCTTACCCTTACCCTTACCCTTACCCTTACCCTTGCTTTTACTCTTAGGCTTACCCTTACCTTTACCCTTACCCTTACCCTTACCCTTACCCTTACCCTCACCCTTACCCTTACCCTTGCTTTTACCCTTAAGCTTACCCTTACCCTTACCCTTACCCTTACCCTTACCCTTGCTTTTACCCTTAAGCTTACCCTTACCCTTACCCTTAACCTTACCCTTACCCTTGCTTTCACCCTTAGGCTTACCCTTACCCTTACCCTTACCTTTACCCTTGCTTTTACCCTTAAGCTTACCCTTACCCTTACCCTTACTCTTACCCTTACCCTTACCCTTACCCTTACCCTTACCCTTACCCTTACCCTTGCTTTTACCCTTAGGCTTACCCTTACCTTTACCCTTACCCTAACCCTTACCCTTACCCTTACCCTTACCCTTACCCTTACCCTTACCCTTACCTTTACCCTTACCCTTACCCTTGCTTTTACCCTTAAGCTCACCCTTACCCTTACCCTTACCCTTACCCTTACACTTACCCTTACCCTGACCCTTACCCTTGCTTTTACCCTTAAGCTTACCCTTACCCTTACCCTTACCCTTACCCTTAAGCTTACCCTTACCCTTACCCTTACCCTTACCCTTACCCTTACCCTTACCCTTGCTTTTACCCTTAAGCTTACCCTTACCCTTACCCTTACCCTTACCCTTACCCTTGCTTTTACCCTTAAGCTTACCCTTACCCTTACCCTTACCCTTACCCTTACCCTTAAGCTTACCCTTTCCCTTACCCTTACCCTTACCCTTACCCTTACCCTTGCTTTTACCCTTAAGCTTACCCTTTCCCTTACCCTTACCCTTACCCTAACCCTTACCCTTAACCTTACCCTTACCCTTACCCTTACCCTTACCCTTACCCTTACCCTTGCTTTTACCCTTAGGCTTACCCTTACCTTTACCCTTACCATTACCCTTACCCTTACCCTTACCCTTACCCTTACCCTCACCCTTGCTTTTACCCTTAAGCTTACCCTTACCCTTACCCTTACCCTTACCCTTACCCTTACCCTTACCCTCACCCTTACCCTTACCCTCACCCTTACCCTTACCCTTGCTTTTACCCTTAAGCTTACCCTTACCCTTACCCTTACTCTTACCCTTACCCTTACCCTTACCCTTACCCTTGCTTTTACCCTTAAGCTTACCCTTACCCTTACCTTTACCCTTACCCTTACCCTTACCCTTACCCTTACCCTTACCCTTACCCTTACCCTTACCCTTACCCTTACCCTTACCCTTACCCTTACCCTTGCTTTTACCCTTAGGCTTACCCTTACCTTTAGCCTTACCCTTACCCTTACCCTTACCCTTACCCTTACCCTTACCCTTACCCTTACCCTTGCTTTTACCCTTAAGCTTACCCTTACCCTTACCCTTACCCTTACCCTTACCCTTACCCTTACCCTTGCTTTTACCCTTAAGCTTACCCTTACCCTTACCCTTACCCTTACACTTACCCTTGCTTTTACCATTAGGCTTACCCTTACCCTTACCCTTACCCTTACCCTTAAGCTTACCCTTACCCTTACCCTTACCCTTAAGCTTACCCTTACCCTTACCCTTACCCTTACCCTTGCTTTTACCCTTAAGCTTACCCTTACCCTTACCCTTACCCTTACCCTTACCCTTACCCTTACCCTTACCCTTACCCTTACCCTTACCCTTACCCTTACCCTTACCCTTACCCTTACCCTTGCTTTGACCCTTAGGCTTACCCTTACCTTTACCCTTACCCTTACCCTTACCCTTACCCTTACCCTTACCCTTACCCTTACCCTTACCCTTACCCTTACCCTTACCCTTGCTTTTACCCTTAAGCTTACCCTTACCCTTACCCTTACCCTTACCCTTACCCTTACCCTTACCCTTACCCTTGCTTTTACCCTTAAGCTTACCCTTACCCTTACCCTTACCCTTACCCTTACCCTTGCTTTTACCCTTAGGCTTACCCTTACCCTTACCCTTACCCTTACCCTTGCTTTTACCCTTAAGCTTACCCTTACCCTTACCCTTACCCTTACCCTTACCCTTACCCTTACCCTTACCCTTACCCTTACCCTTACCCTTACCCTTACCCTTACCCTTACCCTTACCCTTACCCTTGCTTTTACCCTTAGGCTTAACCTTACCTTTACCCTTACCCTTACCCTTACCCTTACCCTTACCCTTACCCTTACCCTTACCCTTACCCTTACCCTTGATTTTACCCTTAAGCTTACCCTTACCCTTACCCTTACACTTACCCTTACCCTTACCCTTACCCTTACCCTTACCCTTGCTTTTACCCTTAAGCTTACCCTTACCCTTACCCTCACCCTTACCCTCACCCTTACCCTTACCCTTACCCTTGCTTATACCCTTAAGCTTCCCTTACCCTTACCCTTACCCTTACCCTTACCCTTACCCTTACCCTTACCCTTACCCTTACCCTTACCCTTACCCTTACCCTTACCCTTACCCTTACCCTTGCTTTTACCCTTAGGCTTACCCTTACCTTTACCCTTACCCTTACCCTTACCCTTACCCTTACCCTTACCCTTACCCTTACCCTTACCCTTGCTTTTACCCTTAAGCTTACCCTTACCCTTACCCTTACCCTTACCCTTACCCTTACCCTTGCTTTTACCCTTAGGCTTACCCTTACCCTTACCCTTACCGTTACCCTTGCTTTTACCCTTAAGCTTACCCTTACACTTACCCTTACCCTTACCCTTACCCTTACCGTTACCCTTACCCTTACCCTAACCCTTACCCTTACCCTTGCTTTTACCCTTAGGCTTACCCTTACCTTTACCCTTACCCTTACCCTTACCCCTACCCTTACCCTTACCCTTACCCTTACCCTTACCCTTACACTTACCCTTACCCTTACCCTTGCTTTTACCCTTAAGCTTACCCTTACCCTTACCCTTACCCTTACCCTTACCCTTACCCTTACCCTTGCTTTTACCCTTAAGCTTACCCTTACCCTTACCCTTACCCTTACCCTCACCCTCACCCTTACCCTTACCCTTACCCTTGCTTATACCCTTAAGCTTACCCTTACCCTTACCCTTACCCTTACCCTTACCCTTACCCTTACCCTTACCCTTACCCTTACCCTTACCCTTACCCTTGCTTTTACCCTTAGGCTTACCCTTACCTTTACCCTTACCCTTACCCTTACCCTTACCCTTACCCTTACCCTTACCCTTACCCTTACCCTTACCCTTACCCTTACCCTTGCTTTTACCCTTAAGCTTACCCTTACCCTTACCCTTACCCTTACCCTTACCCTTACCCTAACCCTTACCCTTGCTTTTACCCTTTAGCTTACCCTTACCCTTACCCTTACCCTTACCCTTACCCTTACCCTTACCCTTACCCTTAAACTTACCCTTACCCTTACCCTTACCCTTACCCTTACCCTTGCTTTTACCCTTAAGCTTACCCTTACCTTACCCTTACCCTTACCCTTACCCTTGCTTTTACCCTTAAGCTTACCCTTACCCTTACCCTAACCCTTACCCTTACCCTTGCTTTTACCCTTAGGCTTACCCTTACCTTTACCCTTACCCTTACCCTTACCCTTACCCTTACCCTTACCCTTACCCTTACCCTTACCCTTACCCTTACCCTTACCCTTGCTTTTACCCTTAAGCTTACCATTACCCTTACCCTTACCCTTACCCTTACCCTTACCCTTGCTTTTACCCTTAAGCTTACCCTTACCCTTACCCTTACCCTTACCCTTACCCTTGCTTTTACCCTTAGGCTTACCCTTACCCTTACCTTTACCCTTACCCTTGCTTTTACCCTTAAGCTTACCCTTACCCTTACCCTTACCCTAACCCTTACCCTTACTCTTGCTTTTACCCTTAAGCTTACACTTACCCTTACCCTTACCCTTACCCTTACCCTTGCTTTTACCCTTAGGCTTACCCTTACCCTTTCCCTTACCCTTACCCTTGCTTTTACCCTTAAGCTTACCCTTACCCTTACCCTTACACTTACCCTTACCCTTACCCTTACCCTTACCCTTACCCTTACCCTTACCCTTACCCTTACCCTTACCCTTACCCTTACCCTAACCCTTACCCTTACCCTTACCCTTACCCTTACCCTTGCTTTTACCCTTAGGCTTACCCTTACCTTTACCCTTACCCTTACCCTTACCCTTACCCTTACCCTTACCCTTACCCTTGCTTTTACCCTTAAGCTTACCCTTACCCTTACCCTTACCCTTACCCTTACCCTTACCCTTACCCTTGCTTTTACCCTTAAGCTTACCCTTACCCTTACCCTTACCCTTACCCTTACCCTTACCCTTACCCTTACCCTTACCCTCACCCTTGCTTTTACCCTTAAGCTTACCCTTACCCTTACCCTTACCCTTGCTTTTACCCTTAGGCTTACCCTTACCCTTACCTAAGCTTACCCTTACCCTTACCCTTACCCTTACCCTTGCTTTTACCCTTAGGCTTACCCTTACCTTTACCCTTACCCTTACCCTTACCCTTACCCTTACCCTTACCCTTACCCTTGCTTTTACCCTTAAGCTTACCCTTACCCTTACCCTTACCCTTACCCTTACCCTTACCCTTACCCTTGCTTTTACCCTTAAGCTTACCCTTACCCTTACCCTTACCCTTACCCTTACCCTTACCCTTGCTTTTACCCTTAGGCTTACCCTTACCCTTAGGGTAAGGGTAAGGGTCAAAGCAAGGGTAAGGGTAAGGGTAAGGGTAAGGGTAAGGGTAAGGGTAAGGGTAAGGGTAAGGGTAAGGGTAAGGGTAAGGATAAGGGTAAGGGTAAGGGTAAGGGTAAGTGTAAGGGTAAGGGTAAGGGTAAGGGTAAGGGTAAGGGTAAGGGTAAGGGTAAGGGTAAGGGTAAGGGTAAGGGTAAGGTTAAGGGTAAGGGTAAGGGTAAGGGTAAGGGTAGGGGTAAGGGTAAGGGTAAGGGTAAGGGTAAGGGTAAGGGTAAGGGTAAGGGTAAGGGTAAGGGTAAGGGTAAGGGTATGGGTATGGGTAAGGGTAAGGGTAAGGGTAAGCTTAAGGGTAAAAGCAAGGGTAAGGGTAAGGGTAAGGGTAAGGGTAAGGGTAAGGGTAAGGGTAAGGGTAAGGGTGAGGGTAAGGGTAAGGGTAAGGGTAAGGGCAAGGGTAAGGGTAAGTGTAAGGGTAAGGGTAAGGGTAAGGGTAAGGGTAAGGGTAAGAGTAAGGGTAAGGGTAAGGGTAAGGGTAAGGGTAAGGGTAAGGGTAAGGGTAAGGGTAAGGGTAAGGGTGAGGGTAAGGGTAAGGGTAAGGGTAAGGGTAAGGGTAAGAGTAAGGGTAAGGGTAAGGGTAAGGGTAAGGGTAAGGGTAAGGGTAAGGGTAAGGGTAAGGGTAAGGGTAAGGGTAAGGGTAAGGGTAAGGGTAAGGGTAAGGGTAAGGGTAAGGGTAAGGGTAAGGGTAAGGGTAAGGGTAAGTGTAAGGGTAAGGGTAAAGCTTTTACCCTTAAGCTTACCCTTACCCTCACCCTTACCCTTACCCTTACCCTTACCCTTACCCTTACCCTTACCCTTACCCTTACCCTTACCCTTACCCTTACCCTTACCCTTACCCTTACCCTTACCCTTACCCTTACCCTTACCCTTACCCTTACCCTTACCCTTACCCTTACCCTTACCCTTACCCTTACCCTTGCTTTTACCCTTAGGCTTACCCTTACCTTTACCCTTACCCTTACCCTTACCCTTACCCTTACACTTACCCTTACCCTTACCCTTGCTTTTACCCTTAAGCTTACCCTTACCCTTACCCTTTCCCTTACCCTTACCTTTACCCTTACCCTTACCTTTACCCTTACCCTTACCCTTACCCTTACCCTTACCCTTACCCTTACCCTTATTCTTACACTTACCCTTACCCTTACCCTTACCCTTACCCTTACCCTTACCCTTACCCTTACCCTTACCCTTACCTTACCTTACCCTTACCCTCACCCTTATCCTTGCTTTTACCCTTAAGCTTACCCTTACCCTCACCCTTACCCTTACCCTTACCCTTACCCTTACCCTTACCCCTACCCTTACCCTTACCCTTACCCTTACCCTTACCCTTACCCTTACCCTTACCCTTACCCTTACCCTTACCCTTACCCCTACCCTTACCCTTACCCTTACCCTTACCCTTACCCTTACCCTTACCCTTACCCTTTCCCTTACCTTTACCCTTACCCTTACCCTTACCCTTACCCTTACCCTTACCCTTGCCCTTACCCTTGCTTTTACCCTTAGGCTTACCCTTACCTTTACCCTTACCCTTACCCTTACCCTTACCATTACCCTTACCCTTGCTTTTACCCTTACCCTTACCCTTACCCTTACCCTTACCCTTACCATTACCCTTACCCTTACCCTTACCCTTACCCTTACCCTTACCCTTACCCTTACCCTTACACTTACCCTTACCCTTACCCTTACCCTTACCCTTACCCTTACCCTTACCCTAACCCTTACCCTTACCCTTACCCTTACCCTTACCCTTACCCTCACCCTTACCCTTGCTTTCACCCTTACCCTTACCCTTACCCTTACCCTTACCCTTACCCTTACCCTTACCCTTACCATTACCCTTACCCTTACCCTTACCCTTACCCTTACCCTTACCCTTACCCTTACCCTTACCCTTACCCTTACCCTTACCCTTACCCTTACCCTTACCCTTACCCTTACCCTTACCCTTACCCTTACCCTTACCCTTACCCTTACCCTTACCCTTACCCTTACCCTTACCCTTACCCTTACCCTTACCCTTACCCTTACCCTTACCCTTACCCTTACCCTTACCCTTACCCTTACCCTTGCTTTTACCCTTGCTTTCACCCTAACCCTTACCCTTACCCTTGCTTTTACCCTTAAGCTTACCCTTACCCTTACCCTTACCCTTGCTTTTACCCTTAAGCTTACCCTTACCCTTACCCTTACCCTTACCCTTGCCCTTAACCTTACCCTTACCCTTACCCTTACCCTTACCCTTACCCTTACCCTTACCCTTACCCTTACCCTTACCCTTACCCTTACACTTACACTTACCTTTACCCTTACCCTTACCCTTACCCTTACCCTTACCCTTACCCTTACCCTTACCCTTACCCTTACCCTTACCCTTACCCTTACCCTTACCCTTGCTCTTACCCTTAGGCTTACCCTTACCTTCACCCTTACCCTTACCCTTACCCTTACCCTTGCTTTTACCCTTAAGCTTACCCTTACCCTTACCCTTACCCTTACCCTTACCCTTACCCTTACCCTTACCCTTACCCTTACCCTTACCCTTACCCTTACCCTTACCCTTACCCTTACCCTTACCCTTACCCTTACCCTTACCCTTACCCTTACCCTTACCCTTACTCTTACTCTTACCCTTACCCTTACCCTTACCCTTACCCTTACCCTTACCCTTACCCTTACCCTTACCCTTACCCTTACCCTTACCCTTACCCTTACCCTTACCCTTACCCTTACCCTTACCCTTACCCTTACCCTTACCCTTACCCTTACCCTAACCCTTACCCTTACCCTTACCCTTACCCTTACCCTTACCCTTACCCTTACCCTTACCCTTACCCTTACCCTTACCCTTACCCTTGCTTTTACCCTTAAGCTTACCCTTACCCTTACCCTTACCCTTAGCCTTACCCTTACCCTTACCCTTACCCTTACCCTTACCCTAACCCTTACCCTTACCCTTACCCTTACCCTTACCCTTACCCTTACCTTTACCCTTACCCTTACCCTTACCCTTACCCTTACCCTTACCTTTACCCTAACCCTTACCCTTACCCTTACCCTTACCCTTACCCTCACCCTAACCCTTAACCTTACACTTATTCTTACTCTTACCCTTACCCTTACCCTTGCTTTTACCCTTAAGCCTACCCTTACCCTTACCCTTGCTTTAACCCTTAAGCTTACCCTTACCCTTACCCTTACCCTTACCCTTACCCTTACCCTTACCCTTACCCTTACCCTTACCCTTACCCTTACCCTTACCCTTGCTTTTACCCTTAAGCTTACCCTTTCCCTTACCCTTACTCTTACCCTTACCCTTACCCTTACCCTTACCCTTGCTTTTACCCTTAAGCTTACCCTTACCCTTACCTTTACCCTTACCCTTACCCTTACCCTTACCCTTACCCTTACCCTTACCCTTACCCTTACCCTTACCCTTACCCTTACCCTTACCCTTGCTTTTACCCTTAGGCTTACCCTTACCTTTAGCCTTACCCTTACCCTTACCCTTACCCTTACCCTTACCCTTACCCTTACCCTTACCCTTACCCTTGCTTTTACCCTTAAGCTTACCCTTACCCTTACCCTTACCCTCACCCTTACCCTTACCCTTACCCTTGCTTTTACCCTTGAGCTTACCCTTACCCTTACCCTTACCCTTACACTTACCCTTGCTTTTACCCTTAGGCTTACCCTTACCCTTACCCTTACCCTTAGCCTTAAGCTTACCCTTACCCTTACCCTTACCCTTTGTTTTACCCTTAAGCTTACCCTTACCCTTACCCTTACCCTTACCCTTACCCTTACCCTTACCCTTACCCTTACCCTTACCCTTACCCTTTGTTTTACCCTTAAGCTTACCCTTACCCTTACCCTTACCCTTACCCTTACCCTTACCCTTACCCTTACCCTTGCTTTGACCCTTAGGCTTACCCTTACCTTTACCCTTACCCTTACCCTTACCCTTACCCTTACCCTTACCCTTACCCTTACCCTTACCCTTGCTTTTACCCTTAAGCTTACCCTTACCCTTACCTTTACCCTTACCCTTACCCTTACCCTTACCCTTGCTTTTACCCTTAAGCTTACCCTTACCCTTACCCTTACCCTTACCCTTACCCTTGCTTTTACCCTTAGGCTTACCCTTACCCTTACCCCTACCCTTACCCTTGCTTTTACCCTTAAGCTTACCCTTACCCTTACCCTTACCCTTTCCCTTACCCTTACCCTTACCCTTACCCTTACCCTTACCCTTACCCTTACCCTTACCCTTACCCTTACCCTTACCCTTACCCTTACCCTTGCTTTTACCCTTAGGCTTAACCTTACCTTTACCCTTACCCTTACCCTTACCCTTACCCTTACCCTTACCCTTACCCTTACCCTTACCCTTACCCTTACCCTTACCCTTACCCTTGCTTTTACCCTTAAGCTTACCCTTACCCTTACCCTTACCCTTACCCTTACCCTTACCCTTACCCTTGCTTTTACCCTTAAGCTTACCCTTACCCTTACCCTTACCCTTACCCTCACCCTTACCCTTACCCTTACCCTTGCTTATACCCTTAAGCTTACCCTTACCCTTACCCTTACCCTTACCCTTACCCTTACCCTTACCCTTACCCTTACCCTTACCCTTACCCTTACCCTTACCCTTACCCTTACCCTTACCCTTACCCTTACCCTTACCCTTACCCTTGCTTTTACCCTTAGGCTTACCCTTACCTTTACCCTTACCCTTACCCTTACCCTTACCCTTACCCTTACCCTTGCTTAGACCCTTAAGCTTACCCTTACCCTTACCCTTACCCTTACCCTTACCCTAACCCTTACCCTTGCTTTTACCCTTAAGCTTACCCTTACCCTTACCCTTACCCTTACCCTTACCCTTACCCTTACCCTTACCCTCACCCTTACCCTTACCCTTACCCTTACCCTTGCTTTTACCCTTAAGCTTACCCTTACCCTTACCTTTACCCTTACCCTTACCCTTATCCTTACCCTTGCTTTTACCCTTAAGCTTACCCTTACCCTTACCCTTACCCTTACCCTTACCCTTACCCTTACCCTTACCCTTACCCTTGCTTTTACTCTTAGGCTTACCCTTACCTTTACCCTTACCCTTACCCTTACCCTTACCCTCACCCTTACCCTTACCCTTGCTTTTACCCTTAAGCTTACCCTTACCCTTACCCTTACCCTTACCCTTGCTTTTACCCTTAAGCTTACCCTTACCCTTACCCTTAACCTTACCCTTACCCTTGCTTTCACCCTTAGGCTTACCCTTACCCTTACCCTTACCTTTACCCTTGCTTTTACCCTTAAGCTTACCCTTACCCTCACCCTTACTCTTACCCTTACCCTTACCCTTACCCTTACCCTTACCCTTACCCTTACCCTTGCTTTTACCCTTAGGCTTACCCTTACCTTTACCCTTACCCTAACCCTTACCCTTACCCTTACCCTTACCCTTACCCTTACCCTTACCCTTACCTTTACCCTTACCCTTACCCTTGCTTTTACCCTTAAGCTCACCCTTACCCTTACCCTTACCCTTACCCTTACACTTACCCTTACCCTGACCCTTACCCTTGCTTTTACCCTTAAGCTTACCCTTACCCTTACCCTTACCCTTACCCTTAAGCTTACCCTTACCCTTACCCTTACCCTTACCCTTACCCTTACCCTTACCCTTACCCTTGCTTTTACCCTTAAGCTTACCCTTACCCTTACCCTTACCCTTACCCTTACCCTTGCTTTTACCCTTAAGCTTACCCTTACCCTTACCCTTACCCTTACCCTTAAGCTTACCCTTTCCCTTACCCTTACCCTTACCCTTACCCTTGCTTTTACCCTTAAGCTTACCCTTTCCCTTACCCTTACCCTTACCCTAACCCTTACCCTTAACCTTACCCTTACCCTTACCCTTACCCTTACCCTTACCCTTACCCTTACCCTTGCTTTTACCCTTAGGCTTACCCTTACCTTTACCCTTACCATTACCCTTACCCTTACCCTTACCCTTACCCTTACCCTCACCCTTGCTTTTACCCTTAAGCTTACCCTTACCCTTACCCTTACCCTTACCCTTACCCTTACCCTCACCCTTACCCTTACCCTCACCCTTACCCTTACCCTTGCTTTTACCCTTAAGCTTACCCTTACCCTTACCCTTACTCTTACCCTTACCCTTACCCTTACCCTTACCCTTGCTTTTACCCTTAAGCTTACCCTTACCCTTACCTTTACCCTTACCCTTACCCTTACCCTTACCCTTACCCTTACCCTTACCCTTACCCTTACCCTTACCCTTACCCTTACCCTTACCCTTACCCTTACCCTTGCTTTTACCCTTAGGCTTACCCTTACCTTTAGCCTTACCCTTACCCTTACCCTTACCCTTACCCTTACCCTTACCCTTACCCTTACCCTTGCTTTTACCCTTAAGCTTACCCTTACCCTTACCCTTACCCTTACCCTTACCCTTACCCTTACCCTTACCCTTGCTTTTACCCTTAAGCTTACCCTTACCCTTACCCTTACCCTTACACTTACCCTTGCTTTTACCCTTAGGCTTACCCTTACCCTTACCCTTACCCTTACCCTTAAGCTTACCCTTACCCTTACCCTTACCCTTAAGCTTACCCTTACCCTTACCCTTACCCTTACCCTTACCCTTACCCTTGCTTTTACCCTTAAGCTTACCCTTACCCTTACCCTTACCCTTACCCTTACCCTTACCCTTACCCTTACCCTTACCCTTACCCTTACCCTTACCCTTACCCTTACCCTTACCCTTACCCTTACCCTTACCCTTGCTTTGACCCTTAGGCTTACCCTTACCTTTACCCTTACCCTTACCCTTACCCTTACCCTTACCCTTACCCTTACCCTTACCCTTACCCTTACCCTTACCCTTGCTTTTACCCTTAAGCTTACCCTTACCCTTACCCTTACCCTTACCCTTACCCTTACCCTTACCCTTACCCTTACCCTCACCCTTACCCTTGCTTCTACCCTTAAGCTTACCCTTACCCTTACCCTTACCCTTACCCTTACCCTTGCTTTTACCCTCAGGCTTACCCTTACCCTTACCCTTACCCTTACCCTTGCTTTTACCCTTAAGCTTACCCTTACCCTTACCCTTACCCTTACCCTTACCCTTACCCTTACCCTTACCCTTACCCTTACCCTTACCCTTACCCTTACCCTTACCCTTGCTTTTACCCTTAGGCTTAACCTTACCTTTACCCTTACCCTTACCCTTACCCTTACCCTTACACTTACCCTTACCCTTACCCTTACCCTTACCCTTACTCTTACCCTTGCTTTTACCCTTAAGCTTACCCTTACCCTTACCCTTACCCTTACACTTACCCTTACCCTTACCCTTACCCTTACCCTTGCTTTTACCCTTAAGCTTACCCTTACCCTTACCCTCACCCTTACCCTCACCCTTACCCTTACCCTTACCCTTGCTTATACCCTTAAGCTTACCCTTACCCTTACCCTTACCCTTACCCTTACCCTTACCCTTACCCTTACCCTTACCCTTACCCTTACCCTTACCCTTACCCTTACCCTTACCCTTACCCTTACCCTTACCCTTGCTTTTACCCTTAGGCTTACCCTTACCTTTGCCCTTACCCTTACCCTTACCCTTACCCTTACCCTTACCCTTACCCTTGCTTTTACCCTTAAGCTTACCCTTACCCTTACCCTTACCCTTACCCTTACCCTTACCCTTGCTTTTACCCTTAGGCTTACCCTTACCCTTACCCTTACCGTTACCCTTGCTTTTACCCTTAAGCTTACCCTTACACTTACCCTTACCCTTACCCTTACCCTTACCGTTACCCTTACCCTTACCCTAACCCTTACCCTTACCCTTGCTTTTACCCTTAGGCTTACCCTTACCTTTACCCTTACCCTTACCCTTACCCCTACCCTTACCCTTACCCTTACCCTTACCCTTACCCTTACCCTTACCCTTACCCTTACCCTTACCCTTGCTTTTACCCTTAAGCTTACCCTTACCCTTACCCTTACCCTTACCCTTACCCTTTCCCTTACCCTTGCTTTTACCCTTAAGCTTACCCTTACCCTTACCCTTACCCTTACCCTCACCCTCACCCTTACCCTTACCCTTACCCTTGCTTATACCCTTAAGCTTACCCTTACCCTTACCCTTACCCTTACCCTTACCCTTACCCTTACCCTTACCCTTACCCTTACCCTTACCCTTACCCTTGCTTTTACCCTTAGGCTTACCCTTACCTTTACCCTTACCCTTACCCTTACCCTTACCCTTACCCTTACCCTTACCCTTACCCTTACCCTTGCTTTTACCCTTAAGCTTACCCTTACCCTTACCCTTACCCTTACCCTTACCCTAACCCTTACCCTTGCTTTTACCCTTTAGCTTACCCTTACCCTTACCCTTACCCTTACCCTTACCCTTACCCTTACCCTTACCCTTAAACTTACCCTTACCCTTACCCTTACCCTTACCCTTACCCTTGCTTTTACCCTTAAGCTTACCCTTACCTTACCCTTACCCTTACCCTTACCCTTGCTTTTACCCTTAAGCTTACCCTTACCCTTACCCTAACCCTTACCCTTACCCTTGCTTTTACCCTTAGGCTTACCCTTACCTTTACCCTTACCCTTACCCTTACCCTTACCCTTACCCTTACCCTTACCCTTACCCTTACCCTTACCCTTACCCTTGCTTTTACCCTTAAGCTTACCCTTACCCTTACCCTTACCCTTACCCTTACCCTTACCCTTGCTTTTACCCTTAAGCTTACCCTTACCCTTACCCTTACCCTTACCCTTACCCTTGCTTTTACCCTTAGGCTTACCCTTACCCTTACCTTTACCCTTACCCTTGCTTTTACCCTTAAGCTTACCCTTACCCTTACCCTTACCCTAACCCTTACCCTTACTCTTGCTTTTACACTTAAGCTTACACTTACCCTTACCCTTACCCTTACCCTTACCCTTGCTTTTACCCTTAGGCTTACCCTTACCCTTTCCCTTACCCTTACCCTTGCTTTTACCCTTAAGCTTACCCTTACCCTTACCCTTACACTTACCCTTACCCTTACCCTTACCCTTACCCTTACCCTTACCCTTACCCTTACCCTTACCCTTACCCTTACCCTTACCCTTACCCTAACCCTTACCCTTACCCTTACCCTTACCCTTACCCTTGCTTTTACCCTTAGGCTTACCCTTACCTTTACCCTTACCCTTACCCTTACCCTTACCCTTACCCTTACCCTTACCCTTGCTTTTACCCTTAAGCTTACCCTTACCCTTACCCTTACCCTTACCCTTACCCTTACCCTTACCCTTACCCTTGCTTTTACCCTTAAGCTTACCCTTACCCTTACCCTTACCCTTACCCTTACCCTTACCCTTACCCTTACCCTTACCCTCACCCTTGCTTTTACCCTTAAGCTTACCCTTACCCTTACCCTTACCCTTGCTTTTACCCTTAGGCTTACCCTTACCCTTACCTAAGCTTACCCTTACCCTTACCCTTACCCTTACCCTTGCTTTTACCCTTAGGCTTACCCTTACCTTTACCCTTACCCTTACCCTTACCCTTACCCTTACCCTTACCCTTACCCTTGCTTTTACCCTTAAGCTTACCCTTACCCTTACCCTTACCCTTACCCTTACCCTTACCCTTACCCTTGCTTTTACCCTTAAGCTTACCCTTACCCTTACCCTTACCCTTACCCTTACCCTTGCTTTTACCCTTAGGCTTACCCTTACCCTTACCCTTACCCTTACCCTTGCTTTTACCCTTAAGCTTACCCTTATCCTTACCCTTACCCTTACCCTTACCCTTACCCTTACCCTTACCCTTACCCTTACACTTACCCTTGCTTTTACCCTTAGGCTTACCCTTACCCTTAGGGTAAGGGTAAGGGTTAAAGCAAGGGTAAGGGTAAGGGTAAGGGTAAGGGTAAGGGTAAGGGTAAGGGTAAGGGTAAGGGTAAGGGTAAGGGTAAGGATAAGGGTAAGGGTAAGGGTAAGGGTAAGTGTAAGGGTAAGGGTAAGGGTAAGGGTAAGGGTAAGGGTAAGGGTAAGGGTAAGGGTAAGGGTAAGGGTAAGGGTAAGGGTAAGGGTAAGGGTAAGGGTAAGGGTAAGGGTAAGGGTAAAAGCAAGGGTAAGGGTAAGGGTAAGGGTAAGGGTAAAGGTAAGGGTAAGCCTAAGGGTAAAAGCAAGGGTAAGGGCTAGGGTAAGGGTAAGGGTAAGGGTAAGGGTAAGGGTAAGGGTAAGGGTAAGGGTAAGGGTAAGGGTAAAGGTAAGGGTAAGGGTAAGGGTAAGGGTAAGGGTAAGGGTAAGGGTAAGGGTAAGGGTAAGGGTAAGGGTAAGGGAAAGGGTAAGGGTAAGGGTAAGGGTAAGGGTAAGGGTAAGGGTAAGGGTAAGGGTAAGGGTAAGGGTAAGGGTAAGGGTAGGGGTAAGGGTAAGGGTAAGGGTAAAGGTAAGGGTAAGGGTAAGGGTAAGGGTAAGGGTAAGGGTAAGGGTAAGGGTAAGGGTAAGGGTAAGGGAAAGGGTAAGGGTAAGGGTAAGGGTAAGGGTAAGGGTAAGGGTAAGGGTAAGGGTAAGGGTAAGGGTAAGGGTAAGGGTAGGGGTAAGGGTAAGGGTAAGGGTAAGGGTAAGGGTAAGGGTAAGGGTAAGGGTAAGGGTAAGGGTAAGGGTAAGGGTATGGGTATGGGTAAGGGTAAGGGTAAGGGTAAGCTTAAGGGTAAAAGCAAGGGTAAGGGTAAGGGTAAGGGTAAGGGTAAGGGTAAGGGTAAGGGTAAGGGTAAGGGTAAGGGTAAGGGTAAGGGTAAGGGTGAGGGTAAGGGTAAGGGTAAGGGTAAGGGCAAGGGTAAGGGTAAGTGTAAGGGTAAGGGTAAGGGTAAGGGTAAGGGTAAGGGTAAGAGTAAGGGTAAGGGTAAGGGTAAGGGTAAGGGTAAGGGTAAGGGTAAGGGTAAGGGTAAGGGTAAGGGTAAGGGTGAGGGTAAGGGTAAGGGTAAGGGTAAGGGTAAGGGTAAGAGTAAGGGTAAGGGTAAGGGTAAGGGTAAGGGTAAGGGTAAGGGTAAGGGTAAGGGTAAGGGTAAGGGTAAGGGTAAGGGTAAGGGTAAGGGTAAGGGTAAGGGTAAGGGTAAGGGTAAGGGTAAGGGTAAGGGTAAGGGTGAGTGTAAGGGTAAGGGTAAAGCTTTTACCCTTGAGCTTACCCTTACCCTCACCCTTACCCTTACCCTTACCCTTACCCTTACCCTTACCCTTACCCTTACCCTTACCCTTACCCTTACCCTTACCCTTACCCTTACCCTTACCCTTACCCTTACCCTTACCCTTACCCTTACCCTTACCCTTACCCTTACCCTTACCCTTACCCTTACCCTTACCCTTACCCTTACCCTTACTCTTACCCTTACCCTTACCCTTACCCTTACCCTTACCCTCACCCTTACCCTTACCCTTACCCTTACCCTTACCCTTACCCTTACCCTTACCCTTACCCTTACCCTTACCCTTACTCTTACCCTTACCCTTACCCTTACCCTTACCCTTACCCTTACACTTACCCTTACCCTTGCCCTTACCCTTACCCTTACCCTTACCCTCACCCTTACCCTTACCCTTACCCTTACCCTTACCCTTACCCTTACCCTTACCCTTACCCTTACCCTTACCCTTACCCTTACCCTTACCCTTGCTTTTACCCTTAGGCTTACCCTTACCCTTACCTTTACCCTTACCCTTGCTTTTACCCTTAAGCTTACCCTTACCCTTACCCTTACCCTAACCCTTACCCTTACTCTTGCTTTTACACTTAAGCTTACACTTACCCTTACCCTTACCCTTACCCTTACCCTTGCTTTTACCCTTAGGCTTACCCTTACCCTTTCCCTTACCCTTACCCTTGCTTTTACCCTTAAGCTTACCCTTACCCTTACCCTTACACTTACCCTTACCCTTACCCTTACCCTTACCCTTACCCTTACCCTTACCCTTACCCTTACCCTTACCCTTACCCTTACCCTTACCCTAACCCTTACCCTTACCCTTACCCTTACCCTTACCCTTGCTTTTACCCTTAGGCTTACCCTTACCTTTACCCTTACCCTTACCCTTACCCTTACCCTTACCCTTACCCTTACCCTTGCTTTTACCCTTAAGCTTACCCTTACCCTTACCCTTACCCTTACCCTTACCCTTACCCTTACCCTTGCTTTTACCCTTAAGCTTACCCTTACCCTTACCCTTACCCTTACCCTTACCCTTACCCTTACCCTTACCCTTACCCTCACCCTTGCTTTTACCCTTAAGCTTACCCTTACCCTTACCCTTACCCTTGCTTTTACCCTTAGGCTTACCCTTACCCTTACCTAAGCTTACCCTTACCCTTACCCTTACCCTTACCCTTGCTTTTACCCTTAGGCTTACCCTTACCTTTACCCTTACCCTTACCCTTACCCTTACCCTTACCCTTACCCTTACCCTTGCTTTTACCCTTAAGCTTACCCTTACCCTTACCCTTACCCTTACCCTTACCCTTACCCTTACCCTTGCTTTTACCCTTAAGCTTACCCTTACCCTTACCCTTACCCTTACCCTTACCCTTGCTTTTACCCTTAGGCTTACCCTTACCCTTACCCTTACCCTTACCCTTGCTTTTACCCTTAAGCTTACCCTTATCCTTACCCTTACCCTTACCCTTACCCTTACCCTTACCCTTACCCTTACCCTTACACTTACCCTTGCTTTTACCCTTAGGCTTACCCTTACCCTTAGGGTAAGGGTAAGGGTTAAAGCAAGGGTAAGGGTAAGGGTAAGGGTAAGGGTAAGGGTAAGGGTAAGGGTAAGGGTAAGGGTAAGGGTAAGGGTAAGGATAAGGGTAAGGGTAAGGGTAAGGGTAAGTGTAAGGGTAAGGGTAAGGGTAAGGGTAAGGGTAAGGGTAAGGGTAAGGGTAAGGGTAAGGGTAAGGGTAAGGGTAAGGGTAAGGGTAAGGGTAAGGGTAAGGGTAAGGGTAAGGGTAAGGGTAAAAGCAAGGGTAAGGGTAAGGGTAAGGGTAAGGGTAAAGGTAAGGGTAAGCCTAAGGGTAAAAGCAAGGGTAAGGGCTAGGGTAAGGGTAAGGGTAAGGGTAAGGGTAAGGGTAAGGGTAAGGGTAAGGGTAAGGGTAAGGGTAAAGGTAAGGGTAAGGGTAAGGGTAAGGGTAAGGGTAAGGGTAAGGGTAAGGGTAAGGGTAAGGGTAAGGGTAAGGGAAAGGGTAAGGGTAAGGGTAAGGGTAAGGGTAAGGGTAAGGGTAAGGGTAAGGGTAAGGGTAAGGGTAAGGGTAAGGGTAGGGGTAAGGGTAAGGGTAAGGGTAAAGGTAAGGGTAAGGGTAAGGGTAAGGGTAAGGGTAAGGGTAAGGGTAAGGGTAAGGGTAAGGGTAAGGGAAAGGGTAAGGGTAAGGGTAAGGGTAAGGGTAAGGGTAAGGGTAAGGGTAAGGGTAAGGGTAAGGGTAAGGGTAAGGGTAGGGGTAAGGGTAAGGGTAAGGGTAAGGGTAAGGGTAAGGGTAAGGGTAAGGGTAAGGGTAAGGGTAAGGGTAAGGGTATGGGTATGGGTAAGGGTAAGGGTAAGGGTAAGCTTAAGGGTAAAAGCAAGGGTAAGGGTAAGGGTAAGGGTAAGGGTAAGGGTAAGGGTAAGGGTAAGGGTAAGGGTAAGGGTAAGGGTAAGGGTAAGGGTGAGGGTAAGGGTAAGGGTAAGGGTAAGGGCAAGGGTAAGGGTAAGTGTAAGGGTAAGGGTAAGGGTAAGGGTAAGGGTAAGGGTAAGAGTAAGGGTAAGGGTAAGGGTAAGGGTAAGGGTAAGGGTAAGGGTAAGGGTAAGGGTAAGGGTAAGGGTAAGGGTGAGGGTAAGGGTAAGGGTAAGGGTAAGGGTAAGGGTAAGAGTAAGGGTAAGGGTAAGGGTAAGGGTAAGGGTAAGGGTAAGGGTAAGGGTAAGGGTAAGGGTAAGGGTAAGGGTAAGGGTAAGGGTAAGGGTAAGGGTAAGGGTAAGGGTAAGGGTAAGGGTAAGGGTAAGGGTGAGTGTAAGGGTAAGGGTAAAGCTTTTACCCTTGAGCTTACCCTTACCCTCACCCTTACCCTTACCCTTACCCTTACCCTTACCCTTACCCTTACCCTTACCCTTACCCTTACCCTTACCCTTACCCTTACCCTTACCCTTACCCTTACCCTTACCCTTACCCTTACCCTTACCCTTACCCTTACCCTTACTCTTACCCTTACCCTTACCCTTACCCTTACCCTTACCCTCACCCTTACCCTTACCCTTACCCTTACCCTTACCCTTACCCTTACCCTTACCCTTACCCTTACCCTTACCCTTACTCTTACCCTTACCCTTACCCTTAAGGGTAAGGGTAAGGGTAAGGGTAAGGGTAAGGGTAAGGGTAAGGGTAAGGGTAAGGGTAAGGGTAAGGGTAAGGGTAAGGGTAAGGGTAAGGGTGAGTGTAAGGGTAAGGGTAAAGCTTTTACCCTTAAGCTTACCCTTACCCTCACCCTTACCCTTACCCTTACCCTTACCCTTACCCTTACCCTTACCCTTACCCTTACCCTTACCCTTACCCTTACCCTTACCCTTACCCTTACCCTTACCCTTACCCTTACCCTTACCCTTACCCTTACCCTTACCCTTGCTTTTACCCTTAGGCTTACCCTTACCTTTACCCTTACCCTTACCCTTACCCTTACCCTTACCCTTACCCTTGCCCTTACCCTTGCTTTAACCCTTAAGCTTACCCTTACCCTTACCCTTTCCCTTACCCTTACCCTTACCCTTACCAATACCCTTACCCTTACCCTTACCCTTACCCTTACCCTTACCCTTACCCTTACCCTTATTCTTACACTTACCCTTACCCTTACCCTAACCCTTACCCTTACCCTTACCCTTACCCTTACCCTTACCCTTACCCTTACCCTTACCCTTACCCTCACCCTTATCCTTGCTTTTACCCTTAAGCTTACCCTTACCCTCACCCTTACCCTTACCCTTACCCTTACCCTTACCCTTACCCCTACCCTTACCCTTACCCTTACCCTTACCCTTACCCTTACCCTTACCCTTACCCTTACCCTTACCCTTACCCTTACCCTTACCCTTACCCCTACCCTTACCCTTACCCTTACCCTTACCCTTACCCTTACCTTTACCCTTACCCTTACCCTTTCCCTTACCTTTACCCTTACCCTTACCCTTACCCTTACCCTTACCCTTACCCTTGCCCTTACCCTTGCTTTTACCCTTAGGCTTACCCTTACCTTTACCCTTACCCTTACCCTTACCCTTACCATTACCCTTACCCTTGCTTTTACCCTTACCCTTACCCTTACCCTTACCCTTACCCTTACCATTACCCTTACCCTTACCCTTACCCTTACCCTTACCCTTACCCTTACCCTTACCCTTACCCCTACACTTACCCTTACCCTTACCCTTACCCTTACCCTTACCCTTACCCTTACCCTAACCCTTACCCTTACCCTTACCCTTACCCTTACCCTTACCCTCACCCTTACCCTTGCTTTCACCCTTACCCTTACCCTTACCCTTACCCTTACCCTTACCCTTACCCTTACCCTTACCCTTACCCTTACCCTTACCCTTACCCTTACCCTTACCCTTACCCTTACCCTTACCCTTACCCTTACCCTTACCCTTACCCTTACCCTTACCCCTACCCTTACCCTTACCCTTACCCTTACCCTTACCCTTACCTTTACCCTTACCCTTACCCTTTCCCTTACCTTTACCCTTACCCTTACCCTTACAATTACCCTTACCCTTACCCTTGCCCTTACCCTTGCTTTTACCCTTAGGCTTACCCTTACCTTTACCCTTACCCTTACCCTTACCCTTACCATTACCCTTACCCTTGCTTTTACCCTTACCCTTACCCTTACCCTTACCCTTACCCTTACCCTTACCCTTACCCTTACCCTTACCCTTACCCTTACCCTTACCCTTACCCTTACCCTTACCCTTACCCTTACCCTTACCCTTACCCTTACCCTTACCCTTACCCTTACCCTTACCCTTACCCTTACCCTTACCCTTACCCTTACCCTTACCCTTACCCTTACCCTT
>CAUEHS010000513.1:0-218000 GCA_958510865.1 Myrrha octodecimguttata
AGGGTAAGGGTAAGGGTAAGGGTAAGGGTAAGGGTAAGGGTAAGGGTAAGGGTAAGGGTGAGGGTAAGCTTAAGGGTAAAAGCAAGGGTAAGGGTAAGGGTAAGGGTAAGGGTAAGCCTAAGGGTAAAAGCAAGGGTAAGGGTAAGGGTAAGGGTAAGGGTAAGGGTAAGCTTAAGGGTAAAAGCAAGGGTAAGGGTAAGGGTAAGGGTAAGGGTAAGGGTAAGGGTAAGGGTAAGCTTAAGGGTAAAAGCAAGGTTAAGGGTAAGGGTAAGGGTAAGGGTAAGGGTAAGGGTAAGTGTAAGGGTAAGCTTAAGGGTAAGGGTAAGGGTAAGGGTAAGGGTAAGCTTAAGGGTAAAAGCAAGGGTAAGGGTAAGAGTTAGGGTAAGGGTAAGGGTAAGGGTAAGGGTAAGGGTAAGGGTGAGCTTAAGGGTAAAAGCAAGGGTAAGGGTAAGGGTAAGGGTAAGGGTAAGGGTAAGGGTAAGGGTAAGGGTAAGGGTAAGGGTAAGGGTAAGCTTAAGGGTAAAAGCAAGGGTAAGGGTAAGGGTAAGGGTAAGGGTAAGGGTAAGGGTAAGGGTAAGGGTAAGGGTAAAGGTGAGGGTAAGCCTAAGGGTAAAAGCAAGGGTAAGGGTAAGGGTAAGGGTAAGGGTAAGGGTAAGGGTAAGGGTAAGGGTAAGGGTAAGGGTAAGGGTAAGCTTAAGGGTAAAAGCAAGGGTAAGGGTAAGGGTAAGGGTAAGGGTAAGGGTAAGGGTAAGGGTAAGGGTAAGGGTAAGGGTAAGGGTAAGGGTAAGGGTAAAGGTAAGGGTAAGCCTAAGGGTAAAAGCAAGGGTAAGGGTAAGGGTAAGGGTAAGGGTAAGGGTAAGAGTAAGGGTAAGGGTAAGGGTAAGGGTAAGCTTAAGGGTAAAAGCAAGGGTAAGGGTAAGGGTAAGGGTAAGGGTAAGCCTAAGGGTAAAAGCAAGGGTAAGGGTAAGGGTAAGGGTAAGGGTAAGGATAAGCTTAAGGGTAAAAGCAAGGGTAAGGGTAAGGGTAAGGGTAAGGGTAAGGGTAAGGGTAAGCTTAAGGGTAAAAGCAAGGGTGAGGGTAAGGGTAAGGGTAAGGGTAAGGGTAAGGGTAAGGGTAAGGGTAAGGGTAAGGGTAAGGGTAAGGGTAAGGGTAAGCTTAAGGGTAAAAGCAAGGGTAAGGGTGAGGGTAAGGGTAAGGGTGAGGGTAAGGGTAAGGGTAAGGGTAAGGGTAAGGGTAAGGGTAAGCTTAAGGGTAAATGCAAGGGTAAGGGTAAGGGTAAGGGTAAGGGTAAGGGTAAAGGTAAGGGTAAGCCTAAGGGTAAAAGCAAGGGTAAGGGTAAGGGTAAGGGTAAGGGTAAGGGTAAGGGTAAGGGTAAGGGTAAGGGTAAGGGTAAGGGTAAGGGTAAGGGTAAGGGTAAGGGTAAGGGTAAGGGTAAGGGTAAGGGTAAGGGTAAGGGTAAGGGTAAGGGTAAGGGTAAGGGTAAGGGTAAGGGTAAGGGTAAGGGTAAGGGTAAGGGTGAGGGTAAGCTTAAGGGTAAAAGCAAGGGTAAGGGTAAGGGTAAGGGTAAGGGTAAGCCTAAGGGTAAAAGCAAGGGTAAGGGTAAGGGTAAGGGTAAGGGTAAGGGTAAGCTTAAGGGTAAAAGCAAGGGTAAGGGTAAGGGTAAGGGTAAGGGTAAGGGTAAGGGTAAGGGTAAGCTTAAGGGTAAAAGCAAGGTTAAGGGTAAGGGTAAGGGTAAGGGTAAGGGTAAGGGTAAGTGTAAGGGTAAGCTTAAGGGTAAGGGTAAGGGTAAGGGTAAGGGTAAGCTTAAGGGTAAAAGCAAGGGTAAGGGTAAGAGTTAGGGTAAGGGTAAGGGTAAGGGTAAGGGTAAGGGTAAGGGTGAGCTTAAGGGTAAAAGCAAGGGTAAGGGTAAGGGTAAGGGTAAGGGTAAGGGTAAGGGTAAGGGTAAGGGTAAGGGTAAGGGTAAGGGTAAGGGTAAGCTTAAGGGTAAAAGCAAGGGTAAGGGTAAGGGTAAGGGTAAGGGTAAGGGTAAGGGTAAGGGTAAGGGTAAGGGTAAAGGTAAGGGTAAGCCTAAGGGTAAAAGCAAGGGTAAGGGTAAGGGTAAGGGTAAGGGTAAGAGTAAGGGTAAGGGTAAGGGTAAGGGTAAGCTTAAGGGTAAAAGCAAGGGTAAGGGTAAGGGTAAGGGTAAGGGTAAGCCTAAGGGTAAAAGCAAGGGTAAGGGTAAGGGTAAGGGTAAGGGTAAGGGTAAGCTTAAGGGTAAAAGCAAGGGTAAGGGTAAGGGTAAGGGTAAGGGTAAGGGTAAGGGTAAGGGTAAGGGTAAGCTTAAGGGTAAAAGCAAGGGTGAGGGTAAGGGTAAGGATAAGGGTAAGGGTAAGGGAAAGGGTAAGGGTAAGGGTAAGGGTAAGGGTAAGGGTAAGGGTAAGGGTAAGCTTAAGGGTAAAAGCAAGGGTAAGGGTAAGGGTAAGGGTAAGGGTGAGGGTAAGGGTAAGGGTAAGGGTAAGGGTAAGGGTAAGCTTAAGGGTAAAAGCAAGGGTAAGGGTAAGGGTAAGGGTGAGGGTAAGGGTAAAGGTAAGGGTAAGCCTAAGGGTAAAAGCAAGGGTAAGGGTAAGGGTAAGGGTAAGGGTAAGGGTAAGGGTAAGGGTAAGGGTAAGGGTAAGGGTAAGGGTAAGGGTAAGGGTAAGGGTAAGGGTAAGGGTAAGGGTAAGGGTAAGGGTAAGGGTAAGGGTAAGCTTAAGGGTAAAAGCAAGGGTAAGGGTAAGGGTAAGGGTAAGGGTAAGCCTAAGGGTAAAAGCAAGGGTAAGGGTAAGGGTAAGGGTAAGGGTAAGGGTAAGCTTAAGGGTAAAAGCAAGGGTAAGGGTAAGGGTAAGGGTAAGGGTAAGGGTAAGGGTAAGGGTAAGCTTAAGGGTAAAAGCAAGGGTAAGGGTAAGGGTAAGGGTAAGGGTAAGGGTAAAGGTAAGGGTAAGCCTAAGGGTAAAAGCAAGGGTAAGGGTAAGGGTAAGGGTAAGGGTAAGGGTAAGGGTAAGGGTAAGGGTAAGGGTAAGGGTAAGGGTAAGGGTAAGGGTAAGGGTAAGCTTAAGGGTAAAAGCAAGGGTAAGGGTAAGGGTAAGGGTAAGGGTAAGGGTAAGGGTAAGGGTAAGGGTAAGGGTAAGGGTAAGCTTAAGGGTAAGGGTAAGGGTAAGGGTAAGGGTAAGCTTAAGGGTAAAAGCAAGGGTAAGGGTAAGGGTAAGGGTAAGGGTAAGCTTAAGGGTAAAAGCAAGGGTAAGGGTAAGGGTAAGGGTAAGGGTAAGGGTAAGGGTAAGGGTAAGGGTAAGCTTAAGGGTAAGGGTAAGGGTAAGGGTAAGGGTAAGCTTAAGGGTAAAAGCAAGGGTGAGGGTAAGGGTAAGGGTAAGGGTAAGGGTAAGCTTAAGGGATAGGGTAAGGGTAAGGGTAAGGGTAAGCTTAAGGGTAAAAGCAAGGGTAAGGTTAAGGGTAAGGGTAAGGGTAAGGGTAAGGGTAAGGGTAAGGGTAAGCTTAAGGGTAAGGGTAAGGGTAAGGGTAAGCTTAAGGGTAAAAGCAAGGGTAAGGGTAAGGGTAAGGGTAAGGGTAAGGGTAAGGGTAAGGGTAAGGGTAAGGGTAAGGGTAAGGGTAAGCTTAAGGGTAAGGGTAAGGGTAAGGGTAAGCTTAAGGGTAAAAGCAAGGGTAAGGGTAAGGGTAAGGGTAAGGGTAAGGGTAAGCTTAAGGGTAAAAGCAAGGGTAAGGGTAAGGGTAAGGGTAAGGGTAAGGGTAAGGGTAAGGGTAAGGGTAAGGGTAAGGGTAAGGGTAAGGGTAAGGGTAAGGGTAAGGGTAAGCTTAAGGGTAAGGGTAAGGGTAAGGGTAAGCTTAAGGGTAAAAGCAAGGGTAAGGGTAAGGGTAAGGGTAAGGGTAAGGGTAAAGGTAAGGGTAAGCCTAAGGGTAAAAGCAAGGGTAAGGGTAAGGGTAAGGGTAAGGGTAAGGGTAAGGGTAAGGGTAAGGGTAAGGGTAAGGGTAAGGGTAAGGGTAAGGGTAAGGGTAAGGGTAAGCTTAAGGGTAAAAGCAAGGGTGGGGGTAAGGGTAAGGGTAAGGGTAAGGGTAAGGGTAAGGGTAAGCTTAAGGGTAAAAGCAAGGGTAAGGGTAAGGGTAAGGGTAAGGGTAAGGGTAAGGGTAAGGGTAAGGGTAAGGGTAAGGGTAAGGGTAAGCTTAAGGGTAAAAGCAAGGGTAAGGGTAAGGGTAAGGGTAAGGGTAAGGGTTAGGGTAAGGGTAAAGGTAAGGGTAAGCCTAAGGGTAAAAGCAAGGGTAAGGGTAAGGGTAAGGGTAAGGGTAAGGGTAAGGGTAAGGGTAAGGGTAAGAGTAAGGGTAAGGGTAAGGGTAAGCTTAAGCGTAAAAGCAAGGGTAAGGGTAAGGGTAAGGGTAAGGGTAAGCCTAAGGGTAAAAGCAAGGGTAAGGGTAAGGTTAAGGGTAAGGGTAAGGGTAAGCTTAAGGGTAAAAGCAAGGGTAAGGGTAAGGGTAAGGGTGAGGGTAAAGGTAAGGGTAAGCCTAAGAGTAAAAGCAAGGGTAAGGGTAAGGGTAAGGGTAAGGGTAAGGGTAAGGGTAAGGGTAAGGGTAAGGGTAAGGGTAAGGGTAAGCTTAAGGGTAAAAGCAAGGGTAAGGATAAGGGTAAGGGTAAGGGTAAGGGTAAGGGTAAGGGTAAGGGTAAGGGTAAGGGTAAGGGTAAGGGTAAGGGTAAGCTTAAGGGTAAAAGCAAGGGTAAGGGTAAGGGTAAGGGTAAGGGTAAGGGTAAGGGTAAGGGTAAGGGTAAGGGTAAGGGTAAGGGTAAGGGTAAGGGTAAGGGTAAGCTTAAGGGTAAAAGCAAGGGTAAGGGTTAGGGTAAGGGTAAGGGTAAGGGTAAGGGTAAGGGTAAGGGTAAGCTCAAGGGTAAAAGCAAGGGTAAGGGTAAGGGTAAGGGTAAGGGTAAGCTTAAGGGTAAAAGCAAGGGTAAGGGTAAGGGTAAGGGTAAGGGTAAGGGTAAGGGTAAGGGTAAGGGTAAGGGTAAGGGTAAGGGTAAGAGTAAGGGTAAGGGTAAGCTTAAGGGTAAGGGTAAGGGTAAGGGTAAGGGTAAGCGTAAGGGTAAAAGCAAGGGTAAGGGTAAGGGTAAGGGTAAGGGTAAGGGTAAGCTTAAGGGTAAAAGCAAGGGTAAGGGTAAGGGTAAGGGTAAGGGTAAGGGTAAGGGTAAGGGTAAGCTTAAGGGTAAGGGTAAGGGTAAGGGTAAGGGTAAGCTTAAGGGTAAAAGCAAGGGTAAGGGTAAGAGTAAGGGTAAGGGTAAGGGTAAGGGTAAGGGTAAGGGTAAGGGTGAGCTTAAGGGTAAAAGCAAGGGTAAGGGTAAGGGTAAGGGTAAGGGTAAGGGTAAGGGTAAGGGTAAGGGTAAGGGTAAGCTTAAGGGTAAAAGCAAGGGTAAGGGTAAGGGTAAGGGTAAGGGTAAGGGTAAGGGTAAGGGTAAGGGTAAGGGTAAGGGTAAGGGTAAAGGTAAGGGTAAGCCTAAGGGTAAAAGCAAGGGTAAGGGTAAGGGTAAGGGTAAGGGTAAGAGTAAGGGTAAGGGTAAGGGTAAGGGTAAGCTTAAGGGTAAAAGCAAGGGTAAGGGTAAGGGTAAGGGTAAGGGTAAGCCTAAGGGTAAAAGCAAGGGTAAGGGTAAGGGTAAGGGTAAGGGTAAGGGTAAGGGTAAGCTTAAGGGTAAAAGCAAGGGTAAGGGTAAGGGTAAGGGTAAGGGTAAGGGTAAGGGTAAGCTTAAGGGTAAAAGCAAGGGTGAGGGTAAGGGTAAGGGTAAGGGTAAGGGTAAGGGTAAGGGTAAGGGTAAGGGTAAGGGTAAGGGTAAGGGTAAGGGTAAGCTTAAGGGTAAAAGCAAGGGTAAGGGTAAGGGTAAGGGTAAGGGTGAGGGTAAGGGTGAGGGTAAGGGTAAGGGTAAGGGTAAGCTTAAGGGTAAAAGCAAGGGTAAGGGTAAGGGCAAGGGTAAGGGTAAGGGTAAGGGTAAGGGTAAGCCTAAGGGTAAAAGCAAGGGTAAGGGTAAGGGTAAGGGTAAGGGTAAGGGTAAGCTTAAGGGTAAAAGCAAGGGTAAGGGTAAGGGTAAGGGTAAGGGTAAGGGTAAGGGTAAGGGTAAGCTTAAGGGTAAAAGCAAGGGTAAGGGTAAGGGTAAGGGTAAGGGTAAGGGTAAGGGTAAGGGTAAGGGTAAAGGTAAGGGTAAGCCTAAGGGTAAAAGCAAGGGTAAGGGTAAGGGTAAGGGTAAGGGTAAGGGTAAGGGTAAGGGTAAGGGTAAGGGTAAGGGTAAGGGTAAGGGTAAGGGTAAGCTTAAGGGTAAAAGCAAGGGTAAGGGTAAGTGTAAGGGTAAGGGTAAGGGTAAGGGTAAGGGTAAGGGTAAGGGTAAGGGTAAGGGTAAGCTTAAGGGTAAGGGTAAGGGTAAGGGTAAGGGTAAGGTTAAGGGTAAAAGCAAGGGTAAGGGTAAGGGTAAGGGTAAGGGTAAGCTTAAGGGTAAAAGCAAGGGTAAGGGTAAGGGTAAGGGTAAGGGTAAGGGTAAGGGTAAGGGTGAGCTTAAGGGTAAGGGTAAGGGTAAGGGTAAGGGTAAGCTTAAGGGTAAAAGCAAGGGTAAGGGTAAGGGTAAGGGTAAGGGTAAGGGTAAGCTTAAGGGTAAGGGTAAGGGTAAGGGTAAGGGTAAGCTTAAGGGTAAAAGCAAGGGTAAGGTTAAGGGTAAGGGTAAGGGTAAGGGTAAGGGTAAGGGTAAGGGTAAGCTTAAGGGTAAGGGTAAGGGTAAGGGTAAGGGTAAGCTTAAGGGTAAAAGCAAGGGTAAGGGTAAGGGTAAGGGTAAGGGTAAGGGTAAGGGTAAGGGTAAGGGTAAGGGTAAGGGTAAGGGTAAGGGTAAGGGTAAGGGTAAGGGTTAGCTTAAGGGTAAGGGTAAGGGTAAGGGTAAGCTTAAGGGTAAAAGCAAGGGTAAGGGTAAGGGTAAGGGTAAGGGTAAGGGTAAGCTTAAGGGTAAAAGCAAGGGTAAGGGTAAGGGTAAGGGTAAGGGTAAAGGTAAGGGTAAGCCTAAGAGTAAAAGCAAGGGTAAGGGTAAGGGTAAGGGTAAGGGTAAGGGTAAGGGTAAGGGTAAGGGTAAGGGTAAGGGTAAGGGTAAGGGTAAGGGTAAGGGTAAGGGTAAGGGTAAGGGTAAGCTTAAGGGTAAAAGCAAGGGTAAGGATAAGGGTAAGGGTAAGGGTAAGGGTAAGGGTAAGGGTAAGGGTAAGGGTAAGGGTAAGGGTAAGGGTAAGGGTAAGGGTAAGGGTAAGGGTAAGCTTAAGGGTAAAAGCAAGGGTAAGGGTAAGGGTAAGGGTAAGGGTAAGGGTAAGGGTAAGGGTAAGGGTAAGGGTAAGGGTAAGGGTAAGGGTAAGGGTAAGCTTAAGGGTAAAAGCAAGGGTAAGGGTTAGGGTAAGGGTAAGGGTAAGGGTAAGGGTAAGGGTAAGGGTAAGCTTAAGGGTAAAAGCAAGGGTAAGGGTAAGGGTAAGGGTAAGGGTAAGGGTAAGGGTAAGGGTAAGCTTAAGGGTAAAAGCAAGGGTAAGGGTAAGGGTAAGGGTAAGGGTAAGGGTAAGGGTAAGGGTAAGGGTAAGGGTAAGGGTAAGGGTAAGAGTAAGGGTAAGGGTAAGCTTAAGGGTAAGGGTAAGGGTAAGGGTAAGGGTAAGCGTAAGGGTAAAAGCAAGGGTAAGGGTAAGGGTAAGGGTAAGGGTAAGGGTAAGCTTAAGGGTAAAAGCAAGGGTAAGGGTAAGGGTAAGGGTAAGGGTAAGGGTAAGGGTAAGGGTAAGCTTAAGGGTAAGGGTAAGGGTAAGTGTAAGGGTAAGCTTAAGGGTAAAAGCAAGGGTAAGGGTAAGAGTAAGGGTAAGGGTAAGGGTAAGGGTAAGGGTAAGGGTAAGGGTGAGCTTAAGGGTAAAAGCAAGGGTAAGGGTAAGGGTAAGGGTAAGGGTAAGGGTAAGGGTAAGGGTAAGGGTAAGGGTGAGGGTAAGGGTAAGCTTAAGGGTAAAAGCAAGGGTAAGGGTAAGGGTATGGGTAAGGGTAAGGGTAAGGGTAAGGGTAAGGGTAAGGGTAAGGGTAAGGGTAAAGGTAAGGGTAAGCCTAAGGGTAAAAGCAAGGGTAAGGGTAAGGGTAAGGGTAAGGGTAAGAGTAAGGGTAAGGGTAAGGGTAAGGGTAAGCTTAAGGGTAAAAGCAAGGGTAAGGGTAAGGGTAAGGGTAAGGGTAAGCCTAAGGGTAAAAGCAAGGGTAAGGGTAAGGGTAAGGGTAAGGGTAAGGGTAAGGGTAAGCTTAAGGGTAAAAGCAAGGGTAAGGGTAAGGGTAAGGGTAAGGGTAAGGGTAAGGGTAAGCTTAAGGGTAAAAGCAAGGGTGAGGGTAAGGGTAAGGGTAAGGGTAAGGGTAAGGGTAAGGGTAAGGGTAAGGGTAAGGGTAAGTGTAAGGGTAAGGGTAAGCTTAAGGGTAAAAGCAAGGGTAAGGGTAAGGGTAAGGGTAAGGGTGAGGGTAAGGGTAAGGGTAAGGGTAAGGGTAAGGGTAAGGGTAAGCTTAAGGGTAAAAGCAAGGGTAAGGGTAAGGGTAAGGGTAAGGGTAAGGGTAAAGGTAAGGGTAAGCCTAAGGGTAAAAGCAAGGGTAAGGGTAAGGGTAAGGGTAAGGGTAAGGGTAAGGGTAAGGGTAAGGGTAAGGGTAAGGGTAAGGGTAAGGGTAAGGGTAAGGGTAAGGGTAAGGGTAAGGGTAAGGGTAAGGGTAAGGGTAAGGGTAAGGGTAAGGGTAAGGGTAAGGGTAAGGGTAAGGGTAAGCTTAAGGGTAAAAGCAAGGGTAAGGGTAAGGGTAAGGGTAAGGGTAAGCCTAAGGGTAAAAGCAAGGGTAAGGGTAAGGGTAAGGGTAAGGGTAAGGGTAAGCTTAAGGGTAAAAGCAAGGGTAAGGGTAAGGGTAAGGGTAAGGGTAAGGGTAAGGGTAAGGGTAAGCTTAAGGGTAAAAGCAAGGGTAAGGGAAAGGGTAAGGGTAAGGGTAAGGGTAAGCTTAAGGGTAAGGGTAAGGGTAAGGGTAAGGGTAAGCTTAAGGGTAAAAGCAAGGGTAAGGGTCAGGGTAAGGGTAAGTGTAAGGGTAAGGGTAAGGGTAAGGGTAAGGGTGAGCTTAAGGGTAAAAGCAAGGGTAAGGGTAAGGTTAAGGGTAAGGGTAAGGGTAAGGGTAAGGGTTAGCTTAAGGGTAAAAGCAAGGGTAAGGGTAAGGGTAAGGGTAAGGGTAAGGGTAAGGGTTAGGGTAAGGGTAAGGGTAAAGGTAAGGGTAAGCCTAAGGGTAAAAGCAAGGGTAAGGGTAAGGGTAAGGGTAAGGGTAAGAGTAAGGGTAAGGGTAAGGGTAAGGGTAAGCTTAAGGGTAAAAGCAAGGGTAAGGGTAAGGGTAAGGGTAAGGGTAAGCCTAAGGGTAAAAGCAAGGGTGAGGGTAAGGGTAAGGGTAAGGGTAAGGGTAAGCTTAAGGGTAAAAGCAAGGGTAAGGGTAAGGGTAAGGGTAAGGGTAAGGGTAAGGGTAAGCTTAAGGGTAAAAGCAAGGGTGAGGGTAAGGGTAAGGGTAAGGGTAAGGGTAAGGGTAAGGGTAAGGGTAAGGGTAAGCTTAAGGGTAAAAGCAAGGGTAAGGGTAAGGGTAAGGGTAAGGGTAAGGGTAAAGGTAAGGGTAAGCCTAAGGGTAAAAGCAAGGGTAAGGGTAAGGGTAAGGGTAAGGGTAAGGGTAAGGGTAAGCTTAAGGGTTAAGGCAAGGGTAAGGGTAAGGGTAAGGGTAAGGGTAAGGGTAAGGGTAAGGGTAAGGGTAAGGGTAAGGGTAAGGGTAAGGGTAAGCTTAAGGGTAAAAGCAAGGGTAAGGGTAAGGGTAAGGGTAAGGGTAAGGGTAAGGGTAAGGGTAAGGGTAAGGGTAAGGGTAAGGGTAAGGGTAAGGGTAAGGGTAAGCTTAAGGGTAAAAGCAAGGGTGAGGGTAAGGGTAAGGGTAAGGGTAAGGGTAAGGGTAAGGGTAAGGGTAAGGGTAAGGGTAAGCTTAAGGGTAAAAGCAAGGGTAAGGGTAAGGGTAAGGGTAAGGGTAAGGGTAAGGGTAAAGGTAAGGGTAAGGGTAAGGGTAAGGGTAAGCTTAAGGGTAAAAGCAAGGGTAAGGGTAAGGGTAAGGGTAAGGGTAAGGGTAAGGGTAAGGGTAAGGGTAAGGGTAAGCTTAAGGGTAAAAGCAAGGGTAAGGGTAAGGGTAAGGGTAAGGGTAAGGGTTAGGGTAAGGGTAAAGGTAAGGGTAAGCCTAAGGGTAAAAGCAAGGGTAAGGGTAAGGGTAAGGGTAAGGGTAAGGGTAAGGGTAAGGGTAAGGGTAAGGGTAAGGGTAAGGGTAAGGGTAAGGGTAAGGGTAAGGGTAAGGGTAAGGGTAAGGGTAAGAGTAAGGGTAAGGGTAAGGGTAAGCTTACCCTTACCCTTGCTTTTACCCTTAAGCTTACCCTTACCCTTACCCTTACTCTTACCCTTACCCTTACCCTTACCCTCACCCTTACCCTTACCCTTACCCTTACCCTTACCCTTACCCTTACCCTTACCCTTACCCTTACCCTTACCCTTACCCTTACCCTTACCCTTACCCTTGCTTTTACCCTTAGGCTTACCCTTACCTTTACCCTTACCCTAACCCTTACCCTTACCCTTACCCTTACCCTTACCCTTGCTTTTACCCTTAAGCTTACCCTTACCCTTACCCTTACCCTTACCCTTGCTTTTACACTTAAGCTTACCCTTACCCTTACCCTTACCCTTACCCTTACCCTTACCCTTACCCTTACCCCTACCCTTACCCTTACCCTTGCTTTTACCCTTAAGCTTACCCTTACCTTTACCCTTACCCTTACCCTTACCCTAACCCTTACCCTTGCTTTTACCCTTAAGCTTACCCTTACCCTTACCCTTACCCTTACCCTTACCCTTACCCTTACCTTTACCCTTACCCTTACCCTTACCCTTACCCTTACCCTTACCCTTACCCTTACCCTTACCCTTACCCTTATCCTTACCCTTACCCTTGCTCTTACCCTTAAGCTTACCCTTACCCTCACCCTTACCCTTACCCTTACCCTTACCCTTACCCTTACCCTTACCCTTGCTTTTACCCTTAAGCTTACCCTTACCCTTACCCTTACCCTTACCCTTACCCTTACCCTTACCCTTGCTTTTACCCTTAAGCTTACCCTTACCCTTACCCTTACCCTTACCCTTACCCTTACCCTTACCCTTACCCTTACCCTTACCCTTACCCTTACCCTTACCCTTACCCTTGCTTTTAACCTTAAGCTTACCCTTACCCTTACCCTTACCCTTACCCTTACCCTTACCCTTACCCTTATCCTTGCTTTTACCCTTAGGCTTACCCTTACCTTTACCCTAACCCTTACCCTTACCCTTACCCTTACCCTTACCCTTGCTTTTACCCTTAAGCTTACCCTCACCCTTACCCTTACCCTTACCCTTAAGCTTACCCTTACCCTTACCCTTACCCTTACCCTTACCCTTACCCTTACCCTTACACTTACCCTTACCCTTACCCTTACCCTTACCCTTGCTTTTACCCTTAAGCTTACCCTTACCCTTACCCTTACCCTTGCTTTTACCCTTAAGCTTACCCTTACCCTTACCCTTACCCTTACCCTTAAGCTTTCCCTTACCCTTACCCTTACCCTTACCCTTACCCTTACCCTTACCCTTACCCTTACCCTTACCCTTACCCTTACCCTTACCCTTACCCTTACCCTTACCCTTACCCTTACCCTTGCTTTTACCCTTAAGCTTACCCTTACCCTTACCCTTACCCTTACCCTTAAGCTTACCCTTACCCTTACCCTTACCCTTACCCTCACCCTTACCCTTACCCTTGCTTTTACCCTTAAGCTTACCCTTACCCTTACCCTTACCCTTACCCTTAAGCTTACCCTTACCCTTACCCTTACCCTTACCCTTACCCTTACCCTTACCCTTACCCTTACCCTTGCTTTTACCCTTAAGCTTACCCTTACCCTTACCCTTACCCTTACCCTTAAGTTTACCCTTACCCTTACCCTTACCCTTACCCTTACCCTTACCCTTACCCTTACCCTTGCTTTTACCCTTTAGCTTACCCTTACCCTTACCCTTACCCTTACCCTTACCCTTACCCTTACGCTTACCCTTGCTTTTACCCTTAAGCTTACCCTTACCCTTACCCTTACCCTTACCCTTAAGCTTACCCTTACCCTTACCCTTACCCTTACCCTTACCCTCACTCTTGCTTTTACCCTTAAGCTTACCCTTACCCTTACCCTTACCCTTACCCTTACCCTTGCTTTTACCCTTAGGCTTACCCTTACCCTTTCCCTTACCCTTACCCTTGCTTTTACCCTTAAGCTTACCCTTACCCTTACCCTTACCCTTACCCTTACCCTTACCCTTACCCTTACCCTTACCCTTACCCTTACCCTTACCCTTACCCTTACCCTTACCCTTACCCTTACCCTAACCCTCACCCTTACCCTTACCCTTACCCTTACCCTTGCTTTTACCCTTAGGCTTACCCTTACCTTTACCCTTACCCTTACCCTTACCCTTACCCTTACCCTTGCTTTTACCCTTAAGCTTACCCTTACCCTTACCCTTACCCTTACCCTTACCCTTACCCTTACCCTTACCCTTGCTTTTACCCTTAAGCTTACCCTTACCCTTACCCTTACCCTTACCCTTACCCTTACCCTTACCCTTACCCTTACCCTTACCCTCACCCTTGCTTTTACCCTTAAGCATACCCTTACCCTTACCCTTACCCTTACCCTTGCTTTTACCCTTAAGCTTACACTTACCCTTACCCTTACCCTTACCCTTACCCTTGCTTTTACCCTTAGGCTTACCCTTACCCTTACCCTTACCCTTACCCTTGCTTTTACCCTTAAGCTTACCCTTACCCTTACCCTTACCCTTACTCTTACCCTTACCCTTACCCTTACCCTTACCCTTGCTTTTACCCTTAGGCTTACCCTTACCTTTACCCTTACCCTTACCCTTACCCTTACCCTTACCTTTACCCTTACCCTTGCTTTTACCCTTAAGCTTACCCTTACCCTCACCCTTACCCTTACCCTTACCCTTACCCTTACCCTTACCCTTACCCTTGCTTTTACCCTTAAGCTTACCCTTACCCTTACCCTTACCCTTAGCCTTACCCTTACCCTTACCCTTGCTTTTACCCTTAGGCTTACCCTTACCTTTACCCTTACCCTTACCCTTACCCTTACCCTTACCCTTACCCTTACCCTTACCCTTGCTTTTACCCTTAAGCTTACCCTTACCCTTACCCTTACCCTTACCCTTACCCTTACCCTTACCCTTACCCTTGCTTTTACCCTTAAGCTTACCCTTACCCTTACCCTTACCCTTACCCTTACCCTTGCTTTTACCCTTAGGCTTACCCTTACCCTTACCCTTACCCTTACCCTTGCTTTTACCCTTAAGCTTACCCTTACCCTTACCCTTACTCTTACCCTTACCGTTACCCTTACCCTTACCCTTACCCTTACCCTTACCCTTACCCTTACCCTTACCCTTACCCTTACCCTTACCCTTACCCTTACCCTTGCTTTTACCCTTAGGCTTACCCTTACCTTTACCCTTACCCTAACCCTTACCCTTACCCTTACCCTTACCCTTGCTTTTACCCTTAAGCTTACCCTTACCCTTACCCTTACCCTTACCCTTACCCTTACCCTTACCCTTACCCTTACCCTTGCTTTTACCCTTAAGCTTACCCTTACCCTTACCCTTACCCTTACCCTTACCCTTACCCTTACCCTTACCCTTGCTTTTACCCTTAAGCTTACCCTTACCCTTACCCTTACCCTTACCCTTACCCTTACCCTTACCCTTACCCTTACCCTTACCCTTATCCTTGCTTTTACCCTTAGGCTTACCCTTACCTTTACCCTTACCCTTACCCTTACCCTTACCCTTACCCTTGCTTTTACCCTTAAGCTTACCCTTACCCTTACCCTTACCCTTACCCTTAAGCTTACCCTTACCCTTACCTTTACCCTTACCCTTACCCTTACCCTTACCCTTACCCTTACCCTTACCCTTACCCTTGCTTTTACCCTTAAGCTTACCCTTACCCTTACCCTTACCCTTGCTTTTACCCTTAAGCTTACCCTTACCCTTACCCTTACCCTTACCCTTAAGCTCTCCCTTACCCTTACCCTTACCCTTACCCTTACCCTTACCCTTACCCTTACCCTTACCCTTACCCTTACCCTTACCCTTACTCTGCTTTTACCCTTAAGCTTACCCTTACCCTTACCCTTACCCTTACCCTTAAGCTTACCCTTACCCTTACCCTTACCCTTACCCTCATCCTTACCCTTACCCTTGCTTTTACCCTTAAGCTTACCCTTACCCTTACCCTTACCCTTAAGCTTACCCTTACCCTTACCCTCACCCTTACCCTTACCCTTATCCTTACCCTTGCTTTTACCCTTAAGCTTACCCTTACCCTTACCCTTACCCTTACCCTTAAGCTTACCCTTACCCTTACCCTTACCCTTACCCTTACCCTTACCCTTACCCTTACCCTTGCTTTTACCCTTTAGCTTACCCTTACCCTTACCCTTACCCTTACCCTTGCTTTTACCCTTAAGCTTACCCTTACCCTTACCCTAACCCTTACCCTTAAGCTTACCCTTACCCTTACCCTTACCCTTACCCTTACCCTTACCCTTACCCTTACCCTTACCCTTACCCTTACCCTTACCCTTACCCTTACCCTTACCCTTACCCTTACCCTTGCTTTTACCCTTAAGCTTACCCTTACCCTTACCCTTAACCTTACCCTTACCCTTACCCTTACCCTTACCCTTACCCTTACCCTTACCCTTGCTTTTACCCTTAGGCTTACCCTTACCTTTACCCTTACCCTTACCCTTACCCTTACCCTTACCCTTACCCTTACCCTTACCTTTACCCTTACCCTTGCTTTTACCCTTAAGCTTACCCTTACCCTTACCCTTACCCTTACCCTTACCCTTACTCTTGCTTTTACCCTTAAGCTTACCCTTACCCTTACCCTTACCCTTACCCTTACCCTTGCTTTTACCCTTAGGCTTACCCTTACCCTTTCCCTTACCCTTACCCTTGCTTTTACCCTTAAGCTTACCCTTACCCTTACCCTTACCCTTACCCTTACCCTTACCCTTACCCTTACCCTTACCCTTACCCTTACCCTTACCCTTACCCTTACCCTTACCCTAACCCTTACCCTTACCCTTACCCTTACCCTTACCCTTACCCTTGCTTTTACCCTTAGGCTTACCCTTACCTTTACCCTTACCCTTACCCTTACCCTTACCCTTACCCTTGCTTTTACCCTTAAGCTTACCCTTACCCTTACCCTTACCCTTACCCTTGCTTTTACCCTTAAGCTTACCCTTACCCTTACCCTTACCCTTACCCTTACCCTTACCCTTACCCTTACCCTTACCCTCACCCTTGCTTTTACCCTTAAGCTTACCCTTACCCTTACCCTTACCCTTACCCTTACCCTTACCCTTGCTTTTACCCTTAAGCTTACACTTACCCTTACCCTTACCCTTACCCTTACCCTTGCTTTTACCCTTAGGCTTACCCTTACCCTTACCCTTACCCTTACCCTTGCTTTTACCCTTAAGGTTACCCTTACCCTTACCCTTACCCTTACCCTTACCCTTACCCTTACCCTTACCCTTACCCTTACCCTTACCCTTGCTTTTACCCTTAAGCTAACCCTTACCCTTACCCTTACCCTTACCCTTACCCTTAACCTTACCCTTACCCTTGCCCTTGCTTTTACCCTTAAGCTAACCCTTACCCTTACCCTTACCCTTACCCTTACCCTTAACCTTACCCTTACCCTTGCTTTTACCCTTAAGCTCACCCATACCCTTACCCTTACCCTTACCCTTACACTTACCCTTACCCTGACCCTTACCCTTGCTTTTACCCTTAAGCTTACCCTTACCCTTACCCTCACCCTTACCCTTAAGCTTACCCTTACCCTTACCCTTACCCTTACCCTTACCCTTACCCTTACCCTTACCCTTGCTTTTACCCTTAAGCTTACCCTTACCCTTACCCTTACCCTTGCTTTTACCCTTAAGCTTACCCTTACCCTTACCCTTACCCTTACCCTTAAGCTTACCCTTACCCTTACCCTTACCCTTACCCTTACCCTTACCCTTACCCTTGCTTTTACCCTTAAGCTTACCCTTACCCTTACCCTTACCCTTACCCTAACCCTTACCCTTAACCTTACCCTTACCCTTACCCTTACCCTTACCCTTACCCTTGCTTTTACTCTTAGGCTTACCCTTACCTTTACCCTTACCCTTACCCTTACCCTTACCCTTACCCTTACCCTTACCCTTACCCTTGCTTTTACCCTTAAGCTTACCCTTACCCTTACCCTTACCCTTACCCTTACCCTTACCCTTACCCTTACCCTTACCCTAGGGTAAGCCTAAGTGTAAAAGCAAGGGTGAGGGTAAGGTTAAGGGTAAGGGTAAGGGTAAGCTTAAGGGTAAAAGCAAGGGTAAGGGTAAGGGTAAGGGTAAGGGTAAGGGTAAGCTTAAGGGTAAAAGCAAGGGTAAGGGTAAGGGTGAGGGTAAGGGTAAGGGTAAGGGTAAGGGTAAAGGTAAGGGTAAGCCTAAGAGTAAAAGCAAGGGTAAGGGTAAGGGTAAGGGTAAGGGTAAGGGTAAGGGTAAGCTTAAGGGTAAAAGCAAGGGTAAGGATAAGGGTAAGGGTAAGGGTAAGGGTAAGGGTAAGGGTAAGGGTAAGGGTAAGCTTAAGGGTAAAAGCAAGGGTAAGGGTAAGGGTAAGGGTAAGGGTAAGGGTAAGGGTAAGGGTAAGGGTAAGGGTAAGCTTAAGGGTAAAAGCAAGGGTAAGGGTTAGGGTAAGGGTAAGGGTAAGGGTTAGGGTAAGGGTAAGCTTAAGGGTAAAAGCAAGGGTAAGGGTAAGGGTAAGGGTAAGGGTAAGGGTAAGGGTAAAGGTAAGGGTAAGCCTAAGGGTAAAAGCAAGGGTAAGGGTAAGGGTAAGGGTAAGGGTAAGGGTAAGGGTAAGGGTAAGGGTAAGGGTAAGGGTAAGGGTAAGGGTAAGGGTAAGGGTAAGGGTAAGGGTAAGGGTAAGGGTAAGGGTAAGGGTAAGGGTAAGGGTAAGCTTAAGGGTATAAGCAAGGGTAAGGGTAAAGGTAAGGGTGAGGGTAAGGGTAAGGGTAAGGGTAAGGGTAAGCTTAAGGGTAAAAGCAAGGGTAAGGGTAAGGGTAAGGGTAAGGGTAAGGGTAAGGGTAAGGGTAAGCTTAAGGGTAAAAGCAAGGGTAAGGGTAAGGGTAAGGGTAAGGGTAAGGGTAAGGGTAAGGGTAAGGGTAAGGGTAAGGGTAAGGGTAAGGGTAAGGGTAAGGGTAAAGGTAAGGTTAAGCCTAAGGGTAAAAGCAAGGGTAAGGGTAAGGGTAAGGGTAAGGGTAAGGGTAAGGGTAAGGGTAAGGGTAAGGGTAAGGGTAAGGGTAAGGGTAAGGGTAAGGGTAAGGGTAAGGGTAAGGGTAAGGGTAAGGGTAAGCTTAAGGGTAAAAGCAAGGGTAAGGGTAAGGGTAAGGGTAAGGGTAAGCCTAAGGGTAAAAGCAAGGGTAAGGGTAAGGGTAAGGGTAAGGGTAAGGGTAAGCTTAAGGGTAAAAGCAAGGGTAAGGGTAAGGGTAAGGGTAAGGGTAAGGGTAAGGGTAAGGGTAAGGGTAAGGGTAAGCTTAAGGGTAAAAGCAAGGGTAAGGGTAAGGGTAAGGGTAAGGGTAAGGGTAAGGGTAAGGGTAAGGGTAAGGGTAAGGGTAAAGGTAAGGGTAAGCCTAAGGGTCAAAGCAAGGGTAAGGGTAAGGGTAAGGGTAAGGGTAAGGGTAAGGGTAAGGGTAAGGGTAAGGGTAAGGGTAAGCTTAAGGGTAAAAGCAAGGGTAAGGGTAAGGGTAAGGGTAAGGGTAAGGGTAAGGGTAAGGGTAAGGGTAAGGGTAAGGGTAAGGGTAAGGGTAAGGGTAAGCTTAAGGGTAAGGGTAAGGGTAAGGGTAAGGGTAAGCCTAAGGGTAAAAGCAAGGGTAAGTGTAAGGGTAAGGGTAAGGGTAAGGGTAAGCTTAAGGGTAAAAGCAAGGGTAAGGGTAAGGGTAAGGGTAAGGGTAAGGGTAAGGGTAAGGGTAAGGGTAAGCTTAAGGGTAAAAGCAAGGGTAAGGGTAAGGGTAAGGGTAAGGGTAAGGGTAAGGGTGAGGCTAATGGTAAGGGTAAGCCTAAGGGTAAAAGCAAGGGTAAGGGTAAGGGTAAGGGTAAGGGTAAAGGTAAGGGTAAGGGTAAGGGTAAGGGTAAGGGTAAGGGTAAGGGTAAGGGTTAGGGTAAGGGTAAGGGTAAGCTTAAGGGTAAAAGCAAGGGTAAGGGTAAGGGTAAGGGTAAGGGTAAGGGTAAGAGTAAGGGTAAGAGTAAGGGTAAGCTAAAGGGTAAAAGCAAGGGTAAGGGTAAGGGTAAGGGTAAGGGTAAGGGTAAGGGTAAGGGTAAGGGTAAGGGTAAGGGTAAGGGTAAGCTTAAGGGTAAAAGCAAGGGTAAGGGTAAGGGTAAGGGTAAGGGTAAGGGTAAGGGTAAGGGTAAGGGTAAGGGTAAAGGTAAGGGTAAGCCTAAGAGTAAAAGCAAGGGTAAGGGTAAGGGTAAGGGTAAGGGTAAGGGTAAGGTTAAGGGTAAGGGTTAGGGTAAGGGTAAGGGTAAGGGTAAGGGTAAGCTTAAGGGTAAAAGCAAGGGTAAGGGTAAGGGTAAGGGTAAGGGTAAGGGTAAGGGTAAGGGTAAGGGTAAGGGTAAGCTTAAGGGTAAGGGTAAGGGTAAGGGTAAGGGTAAGCTTAAGGGTAAAAGCAAGGGTAAGGGTAAGGGTAAGGGTAAGGGTAAGCTTAAGGGTAAAAGCAAGGGTAAGGGTAAGGGTAAGGGTAAGGGTAAGGGTAAGGGTAAGCTTAAGGGTAAGGGTGAGGGTAAGGGTAAGGGTAAGCTTAAGGGTAAAAGCAAGGGTAAGGGTCAATGTAAGGGTAAGTGAAAGGGTAAGTGTAAGGGTAAGGGTATGGGTGAGCTTAAGGGTAAAAGCAAGGGTAAGGGTAAGGTTAAGGGTAAGGGTAAGGGTAAGGGTAAGGGTAAGGGTTAGCTTAAGGGTAAAAGCAAGGGCAAGGGTAAGGGTAAGGTTAAGGGTAAGGGTAAGGGTAAGGGTAAGGGTAAGGGTTAGCTTAAGGGTAAAAGCAAGGGTAAGGGTAAGGGTAAGGGTAAGGGTAAGGGTAAGGGTAAGGGTAAGGGTAAGGGTAAGGGTAAGGGTAAGCTTAAGGGTAAAAGCAAGGGTAAGGGTAAGGGTAAGGGTAAGCCTAAGGGTAAAAGCAAGGGTAAGGGTAAGGGTAAGGGTAAGGGTAAGTGTAAGCTTAAGGGTAAAAGCAAGGGTAAGGGTAAGGGTAAGGGTAAGGGTAAGGGTAAGGGTAAGCTTAAGGGTAAAAGCAAGGGTGAGGGTAAGGCTAAGGGTAAGGGTAAGGGTAAGGGTAAGGGTAAGGGTAAGGGTAAGGGTAAGCTTAAGGATAAAAGCAAGGGTAAGGGTAAGGGTAAGGGTAAGGGTAAGCTTAAGGGTAAAAGCAAGGGTAAGGGTAAGGGTAAGGGTAAGGGTAAGGGTAAAGGTAAGGGTAAGCCTAAGGGTAAAAGCAAGGGAAAGGGTAAGGGTAAGGGTAAGGGTAAGGGTTAGGGTAAGGGTAAGGGTAAGGGTAAGGGTAAGGGTAAGGGTAAGGGTAAGGGTAAGGGTAAGGGTAAGGGTAAGGGTAAGGGTAAGGGTAAGGGTAAGCTTAAGGGTAAAAGCAAGGGTAAGGGTAAGGGAAAGGGTAAGGGTAAGCCTAAGGGTAAAAGCAAGGGTAAGGGTAAGGGTAAGGGTAAGGGTAAGGGTAAGCTTAAGGGTAAAAGCAAGAGTAAGGGTAAGGGTAAGGGTAAGGGTAAGGGTAAGGGTAAGCTTAAGGGTAAAAGCAAGGGTAAGGGTAAAGGTAAGGGTAAGGGTAAGGGTAAGGGTAAGGGTAAGGGTAAGGGTAAGGGTAAAGGTAAGGGTAAGCCTTAGGGTAAAAGCAAGGGTAAGGGTAAGGGTAAGGGTAAGGGTAAGGGTAAGGGTAAGGTTAAGGGTAAGGGTAAGGGTAAGCTTAAGGGTAAAAGCAAGGGTAAGGGTAAGGGTAAGGGTAAGGGTAAGGGTAAGGGTAAGGGTAAGGGTAAGGGTAAGGGTAAGGGTAAGGGTAAGGGTAAGGGTAAGGGTAAGGGTAAGCTTAAGGGTAAGGGTTAGGGTAAGGGTAAGGGTAAGCTTAAGGGTAAAAGCAAGGGTAAGGGTAAGGGTAAGGGTAAGGGTAAGCTAAAGGGTAAAAGCAAGGGTAAGGGTAAGGGTAAGGGTAAGGGTAAGGGTAAGGGTAAGGGTAAGGGTAAGGGTAAGCTTAAGGGTAAGGGTAAGGGTAAGGGTAAGGGTAAGCTTAAGGGTAAAAGCAAGGGTAAGGGTAAGGGTAAGGGTAAGGGTGAGGGTAAGGGTAAGGGTAAGGGTAAGGGTAAGGGTAAGGGTAAGGGTAAGGGTAAGCTTAAGGGTAAAAGCAAGGGTAAGGGTGAGGGTAAGGGTAAGGGTAAGCCTAAGGGTAAAAGCAAGGGTAAGGGTAAGGGTAAGGGTAAGGGTAAGGGTAAGCTTAAGGGTAAAAGCAAGGGTAAGGGTAAGGGTAAGGGTAAGGGTAAGGGTAAGGGTAAGGGTAAGGGTAAGCTTAAGGGTAAAAGCAAGGGTAAGGGTAAGGGTAAGGGTAAGGGTAAGGGTAAGGGTAAGGGTAAGGGTAAGGGTAAGGGTAAGGGTAAAGGTAAGGGTAAGCCTAAGGGTCAAAGCAAGGGTAAGGGTAAGGGTAAGGGTAAGGGTAAGGGTAAGGGTAAGGGTAAGGGTAAGGGTAAGGGTTAGGGTAAGGGTAAGCTTAAGGGTAAAAGCAAGGGTAAGGGTAAGGGTAAGGGTAAGGGTAAGGGTAAGGGTAAGGGTAAGGGTAAGGGTAAGGGTAAGGGTAAGGGTAAGGGTAAGGGTAAGCTTAAGGGTAAGGGTAAGGGTAAGGGTAAGGGTAAGCCTAAGGGTAAAAGCAAGGGTAAGTGTAAGGGTAAGGGTAAGGGTAAGGGTAAGCTTAAGGGTAAAAGCAAGGGTAAGGGTAAGGGTAAGGGTAAGGGTAAGGGTAAGGGTAAGGGTAAGCTTAAGGGTAAAAGCAAGGGTAAGGGTAAGGGTAAGGGTAAGGGTAAGGGTAAGGGTGAGGCTAAAGGTAAGGGTAAGCCTAAGGGTAAAAGCAAGGGTAAGGGTAAGGGTAAGGGTAAGGGTAAGGGTAAGGGTAAGGGTAAGGGTAAGGGTAAGGGTAAGGGTAAGGGTAAGGGTTAGGGTAAGGGTAAGGGTAAGCTTAAGGGTAAAAGCAAGGGTAAGGGTAAGGGTAAGGGTAAGGGTAAGGGTAAGAGTAAGGGTAAGGGTAAGGGTAAGCTAAAGGGTAAAAGCAAGGGTAAGGGTAAGGGTAAGGGTAAGGGTAAGGGTAAGGGTAAGGGTAAGGGTAAGGGTAAGGGTAAGGGTAAGCTTAAGGGTAAAAGCAAGGGTAAGGGTAAGGGTAAGGGTAAGGGTAAGGGTAAGGGTAAGGGTAAGGGTAAAGGTAAGGGTAAGCCTAAGAGTAAAAGCAAGGGTAAGGGTAAGGGTAAGGGTAAGGGTAAGGGTAAGGTTAAGGGTAAGGGTTAGGGTAAGGGTAAGGGTAAGGGTAAGGGTAAGCTTAAGGGTAAAAGCAAGGGTAAGGGTAAGGGTAAGGGTAAGGGTAAGGGTAAGGGTAAGCTTAAGGGTAAGGGTAAGGGTAAGGGTAAGGGTAAGCTTAAGGGTAAAAGCAAGGGTAAGGGTAAGGGTAAGGGTAAGGGTAAGCTTAAGGGTAAAAGCAAGGGTAAGGGTAAGGGTAAGGGTAAGGGTGAGGGTAAGGGTAAGGGTAAGGGTAAGCTTAAGGGTAAGGGTGAGGGTAAGGGTAAGGGTAAGCTTAAGGGTAAAAGCAAGGGTAAGGGTCAGGGTAAGGGTAAGTGTAAGGGTAAGTGTAAGGGTAAGGGTATGGGTGAGCTTAAGGGTAAAAGCAAGGGTAAGGGTAAGGTTAAGGGTAAGGGTAAGGGTAAGGGTAAGGGTAAGGGTTAGCTTAAGGGTAAAAGCAAGGGCAAGGGTAAGGGTAAGGTTAAGGGTAAGGGTAAGGGTAAGGGTAAGGGTAAGGGTTAGCTTAAGGGTAAAAGCAAGGGTAAGGGTAAGGGTAAGGGTAAGGGTAAGGGTAAGGGTAAGGGTAAGGGTAAGGGTAAGGGTAAGGGTAAGGGTAAGCTTAAGGGTAAAAGCAAGGGTAAGGGTAAGGGTAAGGGTAAGGGTAAGCCTAAGGGTAAAAGCAAGGGTAAGGGTAAGGGTAAGGGTAAGGGTAAGTGTAAGCTTAAGGGTAAAAGCAAGGGTAAGGGTAAGGGTAAGGGTAAGGGTAAGGGTAAGGGTAAGCTTAAGGGTAAAAGCAAGGGTGAGGGTAAGGGTAAGGGTAAGGGTAAGGGTAAGGGTAAGGGTAAGGGTAAGGGTAAGGGTAAGCTTAAGGATAAAAGCAAGGGTAAGGGTAAGGGTAAGGGTAAGGGTAAGCTTAAGGGTAAAAGCAAGGGTAAGGGTAAGGGTAAGGGTAAGGGTAAGGGTAAAGGTAAGGGTAAGCCTAAGGGTAAAAGCAAGGGAAAGGGTAAGGGTAAGGGTAAGGGTAAGGGTTAGGGTAAGGGTAAGGGTAAGGGTAAGGGTAAGGGTAAGGGTAAGGGTAAGGGTAAGGGTAAGGGTAAGGGTAAGGGTAAGGGTAAGGGTAAGGGTAAGCTTAAGGGTAAAAGCAAGGGTAAGGGTAAGGGAAAGGGTAAGGGTAAGCCTAAGGGTAAAAGCAAGGGTAAGGGTAAGGGTAAGGGTAAGGGTAAGGGTAAGCTTAAGGGTAAAAGCAAGAGTAAGGGTAAGGGTAAGGGTAAGGGTAAGGGTAAGGGTAAGCTTAAGGGTAAAAGCAAGGGTAAGGGTAAAGGTAAGGGTAAGGGTAAGGGTAAGGGTAAGGGTAAGGGTAAGGGTAAAGGTAAGGGTAAGCCTAAGGGTAAAAGCAAGGGTAAGGGTAAGGGTAAGGGTAAGGGTAAGGGTAAGGGTAAGGGTAAGGTTAAGGGTAAGGGTAAGGGTAAGCTTAAGGGTAAAAGCAAGGGTAAGGGTAAGGGTAAGGGTAAGGGTAAGGGTAAGGGTAAGGGTAAGGGTAAGGGTAAGGGTAAGGGTAAGGGTAAGGGTAAGGGTAAGGGTAAGGGTAAGGGTAAGCTTAAGGGTAAGGGTTAGGGTAAGGGTAAGGGTAAGCTTAAGGGTAAAAGCAAGGGTAAGGGTAAGGGTAAGGGTAAGGGTAAGCTAAAGGGTAAAAGCAAGGGTAAGGGTAAGGGTAAGGGTAAGGGTAAGGGTAAGGGTAAGGGTAAGGGTAAGCTTAAGGGTAAGGGTAAGGGTAAGGGTAAGGGTAAGCTTAAGGGTAAAAGCAAGGGTAAGGGTAAGGGTAAGGGTAAGGGTGAGGGTAAGGGTAAGGGTAAGCTTAAGGGTAAGGGTGAGGGTAAGGGTAAGCTTAAGGGTAAAAGCAAGGGTAAGGGTAAGGATGAGGGTAAGGGTAAGGGTAAGGGTAAGGGTAAGCTTAAGGGTAAGGGTAAGGGTAAGGGTAAGGGTAAGCTTAAGGGTAAAAGCAAGGGTAAGGGTAAGGGTAAGGGTAAGGGTAAGGGTAAGGGTAAGGGTAAGGGTAAGGGTAAGGGTAAGGGTAAGGGTAAGGGTAAGGGTAAGGGAAAGCTTAAGGGTAAGGGTAAGGGTAAGGGTAAGGGTAAGCTTAAGGGTAAAAGCAAGGGTAAGGGTAAGGGTAAGGGTAAGCTTAAGGGTAAAAGCAAGGGTAAGGGTAAGGGTAAGGGTAAGGGTAAGGGTAAGGGTAAGGGTAAGGGTAAAGGTAAGGGTAAGGGTAAGCTTAAGGGTAAGGGTAAGGGTAAGGGTAAGGGTAAGCTTAAGGGTAAAAGCAAGGGTAAGGGTAAGGGTAAGGGTAAGGGTAAGGGTAAAGGTAAGGGTAAGCCTAAGGGTAAAAGCAAGGATAAGGGTAAGGGTAAGGGTAAGGGTAAGGGTAAGGGTAAGGGTAAGGGTAAGGGTAAGGGTAAGGGTAAGCTTAAGGGTAAAAGCAAGGGTAAGGGTAAGGGTAAGGGTAAGGGTAAGGGTAAGGGTAAGGGTAAGGGTAAGCTTAAGGGTAAAAGCAAGGGTAAGGGTAAGGGTAAGGGTAAGGGTAAGGGTAAGGGTAAGGGTAAGGGTAAGGGTAAGCTTAAGGGTAAAAGCAAGGGTACGGGTAAGGGTAAGGGTAAGGGTTAGGGTAAGGGTAAAGGTAAGGGTAAGCCTAAGGGTAAAAGCAAGGGTAAGGGTAAGGGTAAGGGTAAGGGTAAGGGTAAGGGTAAGGGTAAGGGTAAGGGTAAGGGTAAGGGTAAGGGTAAGGGTAAGGGTAAGGGTAAGGGTAAGGGTAACGGTAAGGGTAAGAGTAAGGGTAAGGGTAAGGGTAAGCTTAAGGGTAAAAGCAAGGGTAAGGGTAAGGGTAAGGGTAAGGGTAAGCCTAAGGGTAAAAGCAAGGGTAAGGGTAAGGGTAAGGGTAAGGGTAAGGGTAAGCTTAAGGGTAAAAGCAAGGGTAAGGGTAAGGGTAAGGGTAAGGGTAAGGGTAAGGGTAAGGGTAAGCTTAAGGGTAAAAGCAAGGGTAAGGGTAAGGGTAAGGGTAAGGGTAAGGGTAAGGGTAAGGGTAAGGGTAAAGGTAAGGGTAAGCCTAAGGGTAAAAGCAAGGGTAAGTGTAAGGGTAAGGCTAAGGGTAAGGGTAAGGGTAAGGGTAAGCTTAAGGGTAAAAGCAAGGGTAAGGGTAAGGGTAAGGGTAAGGGTAAGGGTAAGGGTGAGGGTAAGGGTAAGCTTAAGGGTAAAAGCAAGGGTAAGGGTAAGGGTAAGGGTAAGGGTAAGGGTAAGGGTAAGGGTAAGGGTAAGGGTAAAGGTAAGGGTAAGCCTAAGGGTAAAAGCAAGGGTAAGGGTAAGGGTAAGGGTAAGGGTAAGGGTAAGCTTAAGGGTAAAAGCAAGGGTAAGGGTAAGGGTAAGGGTAAGGGTAAGCCTAAGGGTAAAAGCAAGGGTAAGGGTAAGGGTAAGGGTAAGGGTAAGTGTAAGCTTAAGGGTAAAAGCAAGGGTAAGGGTAAGGGTAAGGGTAAGGGTATGCTTAAGGGTAAAAGCAAGGGTGAGGGTAAGGGTAAGGGTAAGGGTAAGGGTAAGGGTAAGGGTAAGGGTAAGGGTAAGGGTAAGGGTAAGGGTAAGCTTAAGGGTAAAAGCAAGGGTAAGGGTAAGGGTAAGGGTAAGGGTAAGGGTAAGGGTAAGGGTAAGGGTAAGGGTAAGCTTAAGGGTAAAAGCAAGGGTAAGGGTAAGGGTAAGGGTAAGGGTAAGGGTAAAGGTAAGGGTAAGCCTAAGGGTAAAAGCAAGGGTAAGGGTAAGGGTAAGGGTAAGGGTAAGGGTTAGGGTAAGGGTAAGGGTAAGGGTAAGGGTAAGGGTAAGGGTAAGGGTAAGGGTAAGGGTAAGGGTAAGGGTAAGGGTAAGGGTAAGGGTAAGGGTAAGGGTAAGGGTAAGGGTAAGCTTAAGGGTAAAAGCAAGGGTAAGGGTAAGGGAAAGGGTAAGGGTAAGCCTAAGGGTAAAAGCAAGGGTAAGGGTAAGGGTAAGGGTAAGGGTAAGCTTAACCCTTTGTTGCCCACTATCAGAAAAATTTGGAAAAACATATTTTTTCTTGTTTGAATTCGTTTTTAGGAAGAAAAATATCACATATGAATTTTTTGAGATTTTTTGGATGCGCAGATTTTTTTTTTTCAAGCTGGTACTTTTGAGTACCGACGGGTATATTCAAGCAATGTTGTTTCCATGAACCATTATCTCTCCCTATAAACAAAAGCTCATAATTTTCTCGAAATTTATTTATTTATGGAATAAAACAAATGCAAACTTGCAATAATTGTTACTTATTATTAACATCCACTTCATGATACTCTACAAAGCAGTTTCTTTTCTCATTGCAGCATAAAAAAATGTTACACGTCATACACTTTGAATGTGGTCGCGACTGTATTTGTTTAGTACTACAAACTTCACAACGGCCTCTTTGGTTCACGTACTTGGGCCAATGTACCCCCCTATTCGCCAGCCGCATGTCACTGGAAATCGAAAAATTTTTCTTTCGTCTTTTATTTATTCCTCTTTGAAATTCGGAAGAAGACCGTTTGTTCTTTTTACCATCTGAAGGACATGGTTTTTTCGTCATAAGTCCTGTTGCAATACCTCGTCTAAATTCTAATAGAGATATTTTTTCAAAGAGACTACAATATATGACGTATGCATTCACGAATGACACGTCTATAAGTCCCCAAAATATTTTGTGCCACCACTTTTTAGATCGTCTATTTAGTCCATATGAGGTTCGGTGTTGATCTGCGTGGTCAACTCCCCCCATATATTTATTGTATTCAGCTACAATACTCGGGCAAGGAACATCAGTAAACGAACCATCTTTTTGTTTTCTTTTGACGAACGTGGTTTCATTTCCATGGAAGTTTGTGGCCAAATGAACAATTCTGTTATCTCGCCACTTGAAGAATCCGATCCCACCAGAACTAAATCGGTAGTCAAATTCACCACGTTTCAGTTTTTTATCCTCTGTAAGATTTTTAGGCACTCCTTTCCTATTGCATCTGATGGTGCCGCATGCAAGAGTTTTCTCAGCCTTTAGTTTTTCTAGCAGAGGCACAGATGTAAAGAAATTATCGAAAAAAACGATTCTATTCTGTCCCAGATAGTTTTGCATGAGGTTCAATACGACTCTTTCTCCCAACCCGAAATCGGCCATGTCAAGGTTATGGTTATCACCACTTCTTCCCTGGTAGACATCGAATTGCAATATATATCCTTTTTGGTCAGCACAACACCATATCTTGTATCCGCGTTTGATTGGTTTCATTGGGTTGTATTGTTTTATTGAACTTCTTCCCTTGAATGCAATCATGGATTCATCTATACTCAGTTGTCTAGTTCCTTTATAGAATGAAGGGAATATGTTGTTGAGAGAATCAATCATTGGCCGCAGTTTGTGCAGCTTGTCTTTATTGTCATTGGGAATTTTCGCATTATCAGTAACATGCAAATTAGACAATATATTATCAAACCTTTGCCTACTCAAGGTGTTGGAAACTAATGGCACTCCTAAATCCGAACAACCTGACCAGTAATGTCTCCATGATGGAAGAATATGGTAGCCCATTAGGAGGTTGATTCCTAAAAAGGCTAGAAGTTCTTCTTTTTTCAAATTTAGAACTCTTTCTCGTTGTATGGCATACAGATTGCTCTGAAATATTATATTTTCGAGAAGAGGGTCAATAAATTTAAGGAACACGTCTGTGGGTGTATGACAATCAGTAAACAATTCGGAAATAGGACCTTCGTTATTATTGAATTCTGGAACAAACGTCTGAACATCCATTTTTCTCCATTTTCGGTCCAGTTCCGGTTCTTTGTTTTTCTTTGATACAGTCTCAACTTCCACATGAACATTCTCCAGTTCAATATCTTCTGGGTCCTGTGACTGTTCTTCAACCATTTCATTATTGTCGTCCGCAGTGGAATCATCTGAGAATATATCATCCACGTCATCTTCTTCATCTGTCTGGAAATTGTTATCCAGCTCAATATCACAAGCTAAATCGTTTTCCAAACGTTGTGCTTCATTCAACAGCTCTTCGTCCGTCAATGGTTTTCTCCAATACCAATTGGAACGTTGTTTATCCATCTCTAGCAAAAAATACATACATCAGAGCAATATTGACAAATCTTAACTAATTTATTTTCCAGCACCTTCCCTACAGCCCGTCGGTACTTGTAGGAACCACCCACTTAGAGCATCCTAATATATTCATAATACGAATTTTTACCAATTTTCTCTATTTGTATCATGAAATGAATAATTACTTGATATAAAAATAATAAAATAATACTCACCAGTAAAAAACGAATCACTCTGTAGCCACACGAATTTTCAATTCAACCAGCGCATCAAATCACATGGAACAGCTAACACAAATGACAGATGAAACATATTACAGCGCCCTCTCACATGATATTTCTTTGATAACCAAGTTGAGGGAGAGGTACTCTAACATACCGACAGTCGCTTTCTGTTCTATTTCTTGTGTGAACGTTTTTATTGACATTTGAAAATGATGGTACTCCTGAGTACCAACGGTCGACAAAGGGTTAAGGGTAAAAGCAAGAGTAAGGGTAAGGGTAAGGGTAAGGGTAAGGGTAAGGGTAAGCTTAAGGGTAAGGGTAAGGGTAAGGGTAAGGGTAAGCTTAAGGGTAAAAGCAAGGGTAAGGGTAAGGGTAAGGGTAAGGGTAAGGGTAAGGGTAAGGGTAAGGGTAAGCTAAAGGGTAAAAGCAAGGGTAAGGGTAAGGGTAAGGGTAAGGGTAAGGGTAAGGGTAAGGGTAAGGGTAAGGGTAAGCTTAAGGGTAAGGGTAAGGGTAAGGGTAAGGGTAAGCTTAAGAGTAAAAGCAAGGGTAAGGGTAAGGGTAAGGGTAAGGGTAAGGGTAAGGGTAAGGGTAAGCTTAAGGGTAAGGGTAAGGGTAAGGGTAAGGGTAAGCTTAAGGGTAAAAGCAAGGGTAAGGGTAAGGGTGAGGGTAAATGTAAGGGTAAGGGTAAGGGTAAGCTTAAGGGTAAGGGTAAGGGTAAGGGTAAGGGTAAGCTTGAGGGTAAAAGCAAGGGTAAGGGTAAGGGTAAGGGTAAGGGTAAGGGTAAGGGTAAGGGTAAGGGTAAGGGTAAGGGTAAGGGTAAGGGTAAGGGTAAGGGTAAGGGTAAGGGTAAGGGAAAGCTTAAGGGTAAGGGTAAGGGTAACGGTAAGGGTAAGCTTAAGGGTAAAAGCAAGGGTAAGGGTAAGGGTAAGGGTAAGCTTAAGGGTAAAAGCAAGGGTAAGGGTAAGGGTAAGGGTAAGGGTAAGTGTAAGGGTAAGGGTAAGGGTAAGGGTAAGGGTAAGGGTAAGGGTAAGGGTAAGCTTAAGGGTAAGGGTAAGGGTAAGGGTGAGGGTAAGCTTAAGGGTAAAAGCAAGGGTAAGGGTAAGGGTAAGGGTAAGGGTAAGGGTAAGGGTAAAGGTAAGGGTAAGCCTAAGGGTAAAAGCAAGGATAAGGGTAAGGGTAAGGGTAAGGGTAAGGGTAAGGGTAAGGGTAAGGGTAAGCTTAAGGTTAAAAGCAAGGGTAAGGGTAAGGGTAAGGGTAAGGGTAAGGGTAAGGGTAAGGGTAAGGGTAAGGGTAAGGGTAAGGGTAAGGGTAAGCTTAAGGGTAAAAGCAAGGGTAAGGGTAAGGGTAAGGGTAAGGGTAAGGGTAAGGGTAAGGGTAAGCTTAAGGGTAAAAGCAAGGGTAAGGGTAAGGGTAAGGGTAAGGGTAAGGGTAAGGGTTAGGGTAAGGGTAAAGGTAAGGGTAAGCCTAAGGGTAAAAGCAAGGGTAAGGGTAAGGGTAAGGGTAAGGGTAAGGGTAAGGGTAAGGGTAAGGGTAAGGGTAAGGGTAAGGGTAAGGGTAAGAGTAAGGGTAAGGGTAAGGGTAAGCTTAAGGGTAAAAGCAAGGGTAAGGGTAAGGGTAAGGGTAAGGGTAAGCCTAAGGGTAAAAGCAAGGGTAAGGGTAAGGGTAAGGGTAAGGGTAAGGGTAAGGGTAAGCTTAAGGGTAAAAGCAAGGGTAAGGGTAAGGGTAAGGGTAAGGGTAAGGGTAAGGGTAAGCTTAAGGGTAAAAGCAAGGGTAAGGGTAAGGGTAAGGGTAAGGGTAAGGGTAAGGGTAAGGGTAAGGGTAAAGGTAAGGGTAAGCCTAAGGGTAAAAGCAAGGGTAAGGGTAAGGATAAGGGTAAGGGTAAGGGTAAGGGTAAGGGTAAGCTTAAGGGTAAAAGCAAGGGTAAGGGTAAGGGTAAGGGTAAGGGTAAGGGTAAGGGTGAGGGTAAGGGTAAGCTTAAGGGTAAGAGCAAGGGTAAGGGTAAGGATAAGGGTAAGGGTAAGGGTAAGGGTAAGGGTAAGGGTAAGGGTAAGGGTAAGGGAAAGGGTAAGGGTAAGGGTAAAGGTAAGGGTAAGGGTAAGGGTAAGGGTAAGGGTAAGGGTAAGGGTAAGCTTAAGGGTAAAAGCAAGGGTAAGGGTTAGGGTAAGGGTAAGGGTAAGGGTAAAGGTAAGGGTAAGCTTAAGGGTAAAAGCAAGGGTAAGGGTAAGGGTAAGGGTAAGGGTAAGGGTAAGGGTAAGGGTAAGGGTAAGGGTAAGGGTAAGCTTAAGTGTAAAAGCAAGGGTAAGGGTAAGGGTAAGGGTAAGGGTAAGCTTAAGGGTAAAAGCAAGGGTAAGGGTAAGGGTAAGGGTAAGGGTAAGGGTTAGGGTAAGGGTAAAGGTAAGGGTAAGCCTAAGGGTAAAAGCAAGGGTAAGGGTAAGGTTAAGGGTAAGGGTAAGGGTAAGGGTAAGGGTAAGGGTAAGGGTAAGGGTAAGGGTAAGGGTAAGGGTAAGGGTAAGAGTAAGGGTAAGGGTAAGGGTAAGCTTAAGGGTAAAAGCAAGGGTAAGGGTAAGCTTACCCTTACCCTTACCCTTACCCTTACCCTTACCCTTACCCTTACCCTTACCCTTACCCTTACCCTTACCCTTACCCTTACCCTTACCCTTACCCTTACCCTTACCCTTACCCTTACCCTTACCCTTACCCTTACCCTTACCCTTACCCTTACCCTTACCCTTACCCTTGCTTTTACCCTTAGGCTTACCCTTACCTTTACCCTTACCCTAACCCTTACCCTTACCCTTACCCTTACCCTTACCCTTGCTTTTACCCTTAAGCTTACCCTTACCCTTACCCTTACCCTTACCCTTACCCTTACCCTTACCCTTACCCTTACCCTTGCTTTTACCCTTAAGCTTACCCTTACCCTTTCCCTTACCCTTACCTTTACCCTTACCCTTACCCTTACCCTTACCCTTACCCTTACCCTTGCTTTTACCCTTAAGCTCACCCTTACCCTTACCCTTACCCTTACCCTTACCCTTACCCTTACCCTTACCCTTACCCTTGCTTTTACCCTTAAGCTTACCCTTACCCTTACCCTTACCCTTACCCTTACCCTTACCCTTACCCTTACCCTTACCCTTACCCTTACCCTTACCCTTACCCTTACCCTTACCCTTAGCTTTTACCCTTAAGCTTACCCTTACCCTTACCCTTACCCTTACCCTTACCCTTACCCTTTCCCTTACCCTTACCCTTATCCTTGCTTTTACCCTTAGGCTTACCCTTACCTTTACCCTTACCCTTACCCTTACCCTTACCCTTACCCTTGCTTTTACCCTTAAGCTTACCCTTACCCTTACCCTTAAGCTTACCCTTACCCTTACCCTTACCCTTACCCTTACCCTTACCCTTACCCTTACCCTTACCCTTACCCTTACCCTTACCCTTACCCTTGCTTTTACCCTTAAGCTTACCCTTACCCTTACCCTTACCCTTACCCTTACCCTTACCCTTGCTTTTACCCTCAAGCTTACCCTTACCCTTACCCTTACCCTTACCCTTAATCTTTCCCTTACCCTTACCCTTACCCTTACCCTTACCCTTACCCTTACCCTTACCCTTACCCTTACCCTTACCCTCACCCTTGCTTTTACCCTTAAGCTTACCCTTACCCTTACCCTTACCCTTACCCTTTAGCTTACCCTTACCCTAACCCTTACCCTTACCCTCACCCTTACTCTTACCCTTGCTTTTACCCTTAAGCTTACCCTTACCCTTACCCTTACCCTTACCCTTAAGCTTACCCTTACCCTTACCCTTACCCTTACCCTTACCCTTACCCTTGCTTTTACCCTTAAGCTTACCCTTACCCTTACCCTTACCCTTACCCTTAAGCTTACCCTTACCCTTACCCTTACCCTTACCCTTACCCTTACCCTTACCCTTACCCTTACCCTTACCCTTGCTTTTACCCTTAAGCTTACCCTTACCCTTACCCTTACCCTTACCCTTGCTTTTACCCTTAAGCTTACCCTTACCCTTACCCTTACCCTTACCCTTAAGCTTACCCTTACCCTTACCCTTACCCTTAACCTTACCCTTACCCTTACCCTAACCCTTACCCTTACCCTTACCCTTACCCTTGCTTTTACCCTTAAGCTTACCCTTACCCTTACCCTTAACCTTACCCTTACCCTTACCCTTACCCTTACCCTTACCCTTGCTTTTACCCTTAGGCTTACCCTTACCTTTACCCTTACCCTTACCCTTACCCTTACCCTTACCCTTACGCTTACCCTTGCTTTTACCCTTAAGCTTACCCTTACCCTTACCCTTACCCTTACCCTCAAGCTTACCCTTACCCTTACCCTTACCCTTACCCTTAACCTTACCCTTGCTTTTACCCTTAAGCTTACCCTTACCCTTACCCTTACCCTTACCCTTAAGCTTACCCTTACCCTTACCCTTACCCTTACCCTTACCCTTACCCTTGCTTTTACCCTTAAGCTTACCCTTACCCTTACCCTTACCCTTACCCTTAAGCTTACCCTTACCCTTACCCTTACCCTTACCCTTACCCTTACCCTTACCCTTACCCTTGCTTTTACCCTTAAGCTTACCCTTACCCTTACCCTTACCCTTACCCTTGCTTTTACCCTTAAGCTTACCCTTACCCTTACCCTTACCCTTACCCTTAAGCTTACCCTTACCCTTACCCTTACCCTTACTCTTACCCTTATCCTTACCCTTACCCTTACCCTTGCTTTTACCCTTAAGCTTACCCTTACCCTTACCCTTACCCTTACCCTTACCATTGCTTTTACCCTAAGGCTTACCCTTACCTTTACCCTTACCCTTACCCTTACCCTTACCCTTACCCTTACCCTTACCCTTACCCTTACCCTTGCTTTTACCCTTAAGCTTACCCTTACCCTTACCCTTACCCTTACCCTTACCCTTACCCTTACCCTTGCTTTTACCCTTAAGCTTACCCTTACCCTTACCCTTACCCTTACCTTTACCCTTGCTTTTACCCTTAGGCTTACCCTTACCCTTACCCTTACCCTTACCCTTGCTTTTACCCTTAAGCTTACCTTTACCCTTACCCTTTCCCTTACCCTTACCCTTACCCTTACCCTTACCCTTACCCTCACCCTTACCCTTACCCTTACCCTTACCCTTACCCTTACCCTTACCCTTACCCTTACCCTTACCCTTACCCTTGCTTTTACCCTTAGGCTTACCCTTACCTTTACCCTTACCCTTACCCTTACCCTTACCCTTACCCTTGCTTTTACCCTTAAGCTTACCCTTACCCTTACCCTTACCCTTACCCTTACCCTTACCCTTACCCTTACCCTTACCCTTACCCTTGCTTTTACCCTTAAGCTTACCCTTACCCTTACCCTTACCCTTATCCTTACCCTTACCCTTACCCTCACCCTCACCCTTGCTTTTACCCTTAAGCTTACCCTTACCCTTACCCTTACCCTTACTCTTACCCTTACCCTTGCTTTTACCCTTAAGCTTACCCTTACCCTTACCCTTACCCTTACCCTTACCCTTGCTTTTACCCTTAGGCTTACCCTTACCCTTACCCTTACCCTTACCCTTGCTTTTACCCTTAAGCTTACCCTTACCCTTACCCTTACCCTTACTCTTACCCTTACCCTTACCCTTACCCTTACCCTTGCTTTTACCCTTAGGCTTACCCTTACCTTTACCCTTACCCTTACCCTTACCCTTACCCTTACCCTTACCCTTACCCTTACCCTTACCCTTGCTTTTACCCTTAAGCTTACCCTTACCCTTACCTTTACCCTTACCCTTACCCTACCCTTACCCTTACCCTTACCCTTGCTTTTACCCTTAAGCTCACCCTTACCCTTACCCTTACCCTTACCCTTACCCTTACCCTTACTCTTACCCTTACCCTTGCTTTTACCCTTAAGCTTACCCTTACCCTTACCCTTACCCTTACCCTTAAGCTTACCCTTACCCTTACCCTTACCCTTACCCTTACCCTTACCCTTGCTTTTACCCTTAAGCTTACCCTTACCCTTACCCTTACCCTTACCCTTACCCTTGCTTTTACCCTTAAGCTTACCCTTACCCTTACCCTTACCCTTACCCTTAAGCTTACCCTTACCCTTACCCTTACCCTTACCCTTACCCTTACCCTTACCCTTGCTTTTACCCTTAAGCTTACCCTTACCCTTACCCTTACCCTTACCCTTACCCTTACCCTTACCCTTGCTTTTACCCTTAAGCTTACCCTTACCCTTACCCTTACCCTTACCCTTACCCTTGCTTTTACCCTTAAGCTTACCCTTACCCTTACCCTTACCCTTACCCTTAAGCTTACCCTTACCCTTACCCTTACCCTTACCCTTACCCTTACCCTTACCCTTACCCTTACCCTTGCTTTTACCCTTAAGCTTACCCTTACCCTTACCCTTACCCTTACCCTTACCCTTACCCTTACCCTTACCCTTACCCTTACCCTTACCCTTACCCTTACCCTTACCCTTACCCTTACCCTTACCCTTACCCTTACCCTTGCTTTTACCCTTAGGCTTACCCTTACCTTTACCCTTACCATTACCCTTACCCTTACCCTTACCCTTACCCTTACCCTTACCCTTACCCTTACCCTTACCCTTGCTTTTACCCTCAAGCTTACCCTTACCCTTACCCTTACCCTTACCCTTACCCTTACCCTTGCTTTTACCCTTAAGCTTACCCTTACCCTTACTCTTACCCCTACCCTTACCCTTACCCTTACCCTTACCCTTACCCTTACCCTTACCCTTGCTTTTACCCTTAGGCTTACCCTCACCTTTACCCTTACCCTTACCCTTACCCTTACCCTTACCCTTACCCTTACCCTTGCTTTTACCCTTAAGCTCACCCTTACCCTTACCCTTACCCTTACCCTTAGCCTTACCCTTACCCTTGCTTTTACCCTTAAGCTTACCCTTACCCTTACCCTTACCCTTACATTTACCCTTGCTTTTACCCTTAGGCTTACCCTTACCCTTACCCTTACCCTTACCCTTAAGCTTACCCTTACACTTACCCTTACCCTTACCCTTACCCTTACCCTTACCCTTACCCTTACCCTTACCCTTACCCTTACCCTTGCTTTTACCCTTAAGCTTACCCTTACCCTTACCCTTACCCTTACCCTTACCCTTACCCTTACCCTTACCCTTACCCTTACCCTTACCCTTACTTAGGGTAAGGGTAAGGGTAAGCTTAAGGGTAAAAGCAAGGGTAAGGGTAAGGGTAAGGGTAAGGGTAAGCCTAAGGGTAAAAGCAAGGGTAAGGGTAAGGGTAAGGGTAAGGGTAAGGGTAAGCTTAAGGGTAAAAGCAAGGGTAAGGGTAAGGCTAATGGTAAGGGTAAGGGTAAGGGTAAGGGTAAGCTTAAGGGTAAAAGCAAGGGTAAGGGTAAGGGTAAGGGTAAGGGTAAGGGTAAGGGTAAGGGTAAAGGTGAGGGTAAGCCTAAGGGTAAAAGCAAGGGTAAGGGTAAGGGTATGGGTAAGGGCTTTTACCCTTAGGCTTACCCTTACCTTTACCCTTACCCTTACCCTTACCCTTACCCTTACCCTTACCCTTACCCTTACCCTTACCCTCACCCTTGCTTTTACCCTTAAGCTTACCCTTACCCTTACCCTTACCCTTACCCTTATCCTTACCCTCACCCTTACCCTCACCCTCACCCTTGCTTTTACCCTTAAGCTTACCCTTACCCTTACCCTTACCCTTACTCTTACCCTTACCCTTGCTTTTACCCTTAAGCTTACCCTTACCCTTACCCTTACCCTTACCCTTACCCTTGCTTTTACCCTTAGGCTTACCCTTACCCTTACCCTTACCCTTACCCTTGCTTTTACCCTTAAGCTTACCCTTACCCTTACCCTTACCCTTACTCTTACCCTTACCCTTACCCTTACCCTTACCCTTGCTTTTACCCTTAGGCTCACCCTTACCTTTACCCTTACCCTTACCCTTACCCTTACCCTTACCCTTACCCTTACCCTTACCCTTACCCTTGCTTTTACCCTTAAGCTTACCCTTACCCTTACCTTTACCCTTACCCTTACCCTTACCCTTACCCTTACCCTTGCTTTTACCCTTAAGCTCACCCTTACCCTTACCCTTACCCTTACCCTTACCCTAACCCTTACTCTTACCCTTACCCTTGCTTTTACCCTTAAGCTTACCCTTACCCTTACTCTTACCCTTACCCTTAAGCTTACCCTTACCCTTACCCTTACCCTTACCCTTACCCTTACCCTTGCTTTTACCCTTAAGCTTACCCTTACCCTTACCCTTACCCTTACCCTTACCCTTGCTTTTACCCTTAAGCTTACCCTTACCCTTACCCTTACCCTTACCCTTAAGCTTACCCTTACCCTTACCCTTACCCTTACCCTTACCCTTACCCTTACCCTTGCTTTTACCCTTAAGCTTACCCTTACCCTTACCCTTACCCTTACCCTTACCCTTGCTTTTACCCTTAAGCTTACCCTTACCCTTACCCTTACCCTTACCCTTAAGCTTACCCTTACCCTTACCCTTACCCTTACCCTTAAGCTTACCCTTACCCTTACCCTTACCCTTACCCTTACCCTTACCCTTACCCTTACCCTTACCCTTACCCTTGCTTTTACCCTTAAGCTTACCCTTACCCTTACCCTTACCCTTACCCTTACCCTTACCCTTACCCTTACCCTTACCCTTACCCTTACCCTTACCCTTACCCTTACCCTTACCCTTACCCTTACCCTTACCCTTGCTTTTACCCTTAGGCTTACCCTTACCTTTACCCTTACCATTACCCTTACCCTTACCCTTACCCTTACCCTTACCCTTACCCTTACCCTTACCCTTACCCTTACCCTTGCTTTTACCCTCAAGCTTACCCTTACCCTTACCCTTACCCTTACCCTTACCCTTACCCTTGCTTTTACCCTTAAGCTTACCCTTACCCTTACTCTTACCCCTACCCTTACCCTTACCCTTACCCTTACCCTTACCCTTACCCTTACCCTTGCTTTTACCCTTAGGCTTACCCTCACCTTTACCCTTACCCTTACCCTTACCCTTACCCTTACCCTTACCCTTACCCTTGCTTTTACCCTTAAGCTTACCCTTACCCTTACCCTTACCCTTACCCTTAGCCTTACCCTTACCCTTGCTTTTACCCTTAAGCTTACCCTTACCCTTACCCTTACCCTTACCCTTACCCTTGCTTTTACCCTTAGGCTTACCCTTACCCTTACCCTTACCCTTACCCTTAAGCTTACCCTTACCCTTACCCTTACCCTTACCCTTACCCTTACCCTTACCCTTACCCTTACCCTTACCCTTACCCTTGCTTTTACCCTTAAGCTTACCCTTACCCTTACCCTTACCCTTACCCTTACCCTTACCCTTACCCTTACCCTTACCCTTACCCTTACCCTTACTTAGGGTAAGGGTAAGGGTAAGCTTAAGGGTAAAAGCAAGGGTAAGGGTAAGGGTAAGGGTAAGCCTAAGGGTAAAAGCAAGGGTAAGGGTAAGGGTAAGGGTAAGGGTAAGGGTAAGCTTAAGGGTAAAAGCAAGGGTAAGGGTAAGGCTAATGGTAAGGGTAAGGGTAAGGGTAAGGGTAAGCTTAAGGGTAAAAGCAAAGGTAAGGGTAAGGGTAAGGGTAAGGGTAAGGGTAAGGGTAAGGGTAAAGGTGAGGGTAAGCCTAAGGGTAAAAGCAAGGGTAAGGGTAAGGGTATGGGTAAGGGCTTTTACCCTTAGGCTTACCCTTACCTTTACCCTTACCCTTACCCTTACCCTTACCCTTACCCTTACCCTTACCCTTACCCTTACCCTCACCCTTGCTTTTACCCTTAAGCTTACCCTTACCCTTACCCTTACCCTTACCCTTATCCTTACCCTCACCCTTACCCTCACCCTCACCCTTGCTTTTACCCTTAAGCTTACCCTTACCCTTACCCTTACCCTTACTCTTACCCTTACCCTTGCTTTTACCCTTAAGCTTACCCTTACCCTTACCCTTACCCTTACCCTTACCCTTGCTTTTACCCTTAGGCTTACCCTTACCCTTACCCTTACCCTTACCCTTGCTTTTACCCTTAAGCTTACCCTTACCCTTACCCTTACCCTTACTCTTACCCTTACCCTTACCCTTACCCTTACCCTTGCTTTTACCCTTAGGCTTACCCTTACCTTTACCCTTACCCTTACCCTTACCCTTACCCTTACCCTTACCCTTACCCTTACCCTTACCCTTGCTTTTACCCTTAAGCTTACCCTTACCCTTACCTTTACCCTTACCCTTACCCTTACCCTTACCCTTACCCTTGCTTTTACCCTTAAGCTCACCCTTACCCTTACCCTTACCCTTACCCTTACCCTAACCCTTACTCTTACCCTTACCCTTGCTTTTACCCTTAAGCTTACCCTTACCCTTACCCTTACCCTTACCCTTAAGCTTACCCTTACCCTTACCCTTACCCTTACCCTTACCCTTACCCTTGCTTTTACCCTTAAGCTTACCCTTACCCTTACCCTTACCCTTACCCTTACCCTTGCTTTTACCCTTAAGCTTACCCTTACCCTTACCCTTACCCTTACCCTTAAGCTTACCCTTACCCTTACCCTTACCCTTACCCTTACCCTTACCCTTACCCTTGCTTTTACCCTTAAGCTTACCCTTACCCTTACCCTTACCCTTACCCTTACCCTTACCCTTACCCTTGCTTTTACCCTTAAGCTTACCCTTACCCTTACCCTTACCCTTACCCTTAAGCTTACCCTTACCCTTACCCTTACCCTTACCCTTAAGCTTACCCTTACCCTTACCCTTACCCTTACCCTTACCCTTACCCTTACCCTTACCCTTACCCTTACCCTTACCCTTGCTTTTACCCTTAAGCTTACCCTTACCCTTACCCTTACCCTTACCCTTACCCTTACCCTTACCCTTACCCTTACCCTTACCCTTACCCTTACCCTTACCCTTACCCTTACCCTTACCCTTACCCTTACCCTTGCTTTTACCCTTAGGCTTACCCTTACCTTTACCCTTACCATTACCCTTACCCTTACCCTTACCCTTACCCTTACCCTTACCCTTACCCTTACCCTTACCCTTACCCTTGCTTTTACCCTCAAGCTTACCCTTACCCTTACCCTTACCCTTACCCTTACCCTTACCCTTGCTTTTACCCTTAAGCTTACCCTTACCCTTACTCTTACCCCTACCCTTACCCTTACCCTTACCCTTACCCTTACCCTTACCCTTACCCTTGCTTTTACCCTTAGGCTTACCCTCACCTTTACCCTTACCCTTACCCTTACCCTTACCCTTACCCTTACCCTTACCCTTGCTTTTACCCTTAAGCTTACCCTTACCCTTACCCTTACCCTTACCCTTAGCCTTACCCTTACCCTTGCTTTTACCCTTAAGCTTACCCTTACCCTTACCCTTACCCTTACCCTTACCCTTGCTTTTACCCTTAGGCTTACCCTTACCCTTACCCTTACCCTTACCCTTAAGCTTACCCTTACCCTTACCCTTACCCTTACCCTTACCCTTACCCTTACCCTTACCCTTACCCTTACCCTTACCCTTACCCTTGCTTTTACCCTTAAGCTTACCCTTACCCTTACCCTTACCCTTACCCTTACCCTTACCCTTACCCTTACCCTTACCCTTACCCTTACCCTTACCCTTACTTAGGGTAAGGGTAAGGGTAAGCTTAAGGGTAAAAGCAAGGGTAAGGGTAAGGGTAAGGGTAAGGGTAAGCCTAAGGGTAAAAGCAAGGGTAAGGGTAAGGGTAAGGGTAAGGGTAAGGGTAAGCTTAAGGGTAAAAGCAAGGGTAAGGGTAAGGCTAATGGTAAGGGTAAGGGTAAGGGTAAGGGTAAGCTTAAGGGTAAAAGCAAGGGTAAGGGTAAGGGTAAGGGTAAGGGTAAGGGTAAGGGTAAGGGTAAAGGTGAGGGTAAGCCTAAGGGTAAAAGCAAGGGTAAGGGTAAGGGTAAGGGTAAGGGCTTTTACCCTTAGGCTTACCCTTACCTTTACCCTTACCCTTACCCTTACCCTTACCCTTACCCTTACCCTTACCCTTACCCTTACCCTTGCTTTTACCCTTAAGCTTACCCTTACCCTTACCTTTACCCTTACCCTTACCCTTACCCTTACCCTTACCCTTACCCTTGCTTTTACCCTTAAGCTCACCCTTACCCTTACCCTTACCCTTACCCTTACCCTAACCCTTACTCTTACCCTTACCCTTGCTTTTACCCTTAAGCTTACCCTGACCCTTACCCTTACCCTTACCCTTAAGCTTACCCTTACCCTTACCCTTACCCTTACCCTTACCCTTACCCTTACCCTTGCTTTTACCCTTAAGCTTACCCTTACCCTTACCCTTACCCTTACCCTTACCCTTGCTTTTACCCTTAAGCTTACCCTTACCCTTACCCTTACCCTTACCCTTAAGCTTACCCTTACCCTTACCCTTACCCTTACCCTTACCCTTACCCTTACCCTTGCTTTTACCCTTAAGCTTACCCTTACCCTTACCCTTACCCTTACCCTTACCCTTACCCTTACCCTTACCCTTACCCTTACCCTTACCCTTACCCTTACCCTTACCCTTACCCTTACCCTTGCTTTTACCCTTAGGCTTACCCTTACCTTTACCCTTACCATTACCCTTACCCTTACCCTTACCCTTACCCTTACCCTTACCCTTGCTTTTACCCTTAAGCTTACCCTTACCCTTACCCTTACCCTTACCCTTACCCTTACCCTTACCCTTACCCTTACCCTTACCCTTACCCTTACCCTTACCCTTACCCTTACCCTTACCCTTACCCTTACCCTTGCTTTTACCCTTAAGCTTACCCTTACCCTTACCCTTACCCTTACCCTTACCCTTACCCTTGCTTTTACCCTTGCTTTTACCCTTAGGCTTACCCTCACCTTTACCCTTACCCTTACCCTTACCCTTACCCTTACCCTTACCCTTACCCTTGCTTTTACCCTTAAGCTTACCCTTACCCTTACCCTTACCCTTACCCTTACCCATAGCCTTACCCTTACCCTTGCTTTTACCCTTAAGCTTACCCTTACCCTTACCCTTACCCTTACCCTTACCCTTGCTTTTACCCTTAGGCTTACCCTTACCCTTACCCTTACCCTTACCCTTAAGCTTACCCTTACCCTTACCCTTACCCTTACCCTTACCCTTACCCTTACCCTTACCCTTACCCTTACCCTTACCCTTACCCTTACCCTTACCCTTACCCTTACCCTTGCTTTTACCCTTAAGCTTACCCTTACCCTTACCCTTACCCTTACCCTTACCCTTACCCTTACCCTTACCCTTACCCTTACCCTTACCCTTACCCTTACTTAGGGTAAGGGTAAGGGTAAGCTTAAGGGTAAAAGCAAGGGTAAGGGTAAGGGTAAGAGTAAGGGTAAGGGTAAGGGTAAGGGTAGGGGTAAGGGTAAGGGTAAGCTTAAGGGTAAGGGTAAGGGTAAAGGGTAAGGGTAAGCTTAAGGGTAAAAGCAAGGGTAAGGGTAAGGGTAAGGGTAAGGGTAAGGGTAAGCTTAAGGGTAAGGGTAAGGGTAAGGGTAAGGGTAAGCTTAAGGGTAAAAGCAAGGGTAAGGTTAAGGGTAAGGGTAAGGGTAAGGGTAAGGGTAAGGGTAAGCTTAAGGGTAAGGGTAAGGGTAAGGGTAAGGGTAAGCTTAAGGGTAAAAGCAAGGGTAAGGGTAAGGGTAAGGGTAAGGGTAAGGGTAAGGGTAAGCTTAAGGGTAAGGGTAAGGGTAAGGGTAAGGGTAAGGGTAAGCTTAAGTGTAAAAGCAAGGGTAAGGGTAAGGCTAAGGGTAAGGGTAAGCTTAAGGGTAAAAGCAAGGGTAAGGGTAAGGGTAAGGGTAAGGGTAAGGGTAAGGGTAAGGGTTAGGGTAAGGGTAAAGGTAAGGGTAAGCCTAAGGGTAAAAGCAAGGGTAAGGGTAAGGGTAAGGGTAAGGGTAAGGGTAAGGGTAAGGGTAAGGGTAAGGGTAAGGGTGAGGGTAAGGGTAAGGGTAAGGGTAAGGGTAAGGGTAAGAGTAAGGGTAAGGGTAAGGGTAAGCTTAAGGGTAAAAGCAAGGGTAAGGGTAAGCTTACCCTTACCCTTACCCTTACTCTTACCCTTACCCTTACCCTTACCCTTACCCTTACCCTTACCCTTACCCTTACCCTTACCCTTACCCTTACCCTTACCCTTACCCTTACCCTTACCCTTACCCTTACCCTTACCCTTGCTTTTACCCTTAGGCTTACCCTTACCTTTACCCTTACCCTAACCCTTACCCTTACCCTTACCCTTACCCTTACCCTTGCTTTTACCCTTAAGCTTACCCTTACCCTTACCCTTACCCTTACCCTTACCCTTACCCTTACCCTTACCCTTACCCTTGCTTTTACCCTTAAGCTTACCCTTACCCTTACCCTTACCCTTACCTTTACCCTTACCCTTACCCTTACCCTTACCCTAACCCTTACCCTTGCTTTTACCCTTAAGCTTACCCTTACCCTTACCCTTACCCTTACCCTTACCCTTACCCTTACCCTTACCCTTACCCTTGCTTTTACCCTTAAGCTTACCCTTACCCTTACCCTTACCCTTACCCTTACCCTTACCCTTACCCTTACCCTTACCCTTACCCTTACCCTTACCCTTACCCTAACCCTTACCCTTGCTTTTACCCTTAAGCTTACCCTTACCCTTACCCTTACCCTTACCCTTACCCTTACCCTTTCCCTTACCCTTACCCTTATCCTTGCTTTTACCCTTAGGCTTACCCTTACCTTTACCCTTACCCTTACCCTTACCCTTACCCTTACCCTTGCTTTTACCCTTAAGCTTACCCTTACCCTTACCCTTACCCTTACCCTTAAGCTTACCCTTACCCTTACCCTTACCCTAACCCTTACCCTTACCCTTACCCTTACCCTTACCCTTGCTTTTACCCTTAAGCTTACCCTTACCCTTACCCTTACCCTTACCCTTACCCTTACCCTTGCTTTTACCCTTAAGCTTACCCTTACCCTTACCCTTACCCTTACCCTTAATCTTTCCCTTACCCTTACCCTTACCCTTACCCTTACCCTTACCCTTACCCTTACCCTTACCCTTACCCTAACCCTTACCCTTGCTTTTACCCTTAAGCTTACCCTTACCCTTACCCTTACCCTTACCCTTTAGCTTACCCTTACCCTAACCCTTACCCTTACCCTCACCCTTACTCTTACCCTTGCTTTTACCCTTAAGCTTACCCTTACCCTTACCCTTACCCTTACCCTTAAGCTTACCCTTACCCTTACCCTTACCCTTACCCTTACCCTTACCCTTGCTTTTACCCTTAAGCTTACCCTTACCCTTACCCTTACCCTTACCCTTACCCTTACCCTTACCCTTGCTTTTACCCTTAAGCTTACCCTTACCCTTACCCTTACCCTTACCCTTACCCTTGCTTTTACCCTTAAGCTTACCCTTACCCTTACCCTTACCCTTACCCTTAAGCTTACCCTTACCCTTACCCTTACCCTTACCCTTACCCTTACCCTTACCCTTACCCTTGCTTTTACCCTTAAGCTTACCCTTACCCTTACCCTTACCCTTACCCTTACCCTTACCCTTACCCTTACCCTTACCCTTACCCTTACCCTTACCCTTACCCTTACCCTTACCCTTACCCTTACCCTTACCCTTGCTTTTACCCTTAGGCTTACCCTTACCTTTACCCTTACCATTACCCTTACCCTTACCCTTACCCTTACCCTTACCCTTACCCTTACCCTTACCCTTACCCTTACCCTTGCTTTTACCCTCAAGCTTACCCTTACCCTTACCCTTACCCTTACCCTTACCCTTGCTTTTACCCTTAAGCTTACCCTTACCCTTACTCTTACCCCTACCCTTACCCTTACCCTTACCCTTACCCTTACCCTTACCCTTACCCTTGCTTTTACCCTTAGGCTTACCCTCACCTTTACCCTTACCCTTACCCTTACCCTTACCCTTACCCTTACCCTTACCCTTGCTTTTACCCTTAAGCTTACCCTTACCCTTACCCTTACCCTTACCCTTAGCCTTACCCTTACCCTTGCTTTTACCCTTAAGCTTACCCTTACCCTTACCCTTACCCTTACCCTTACCCTTACCCTTGCTTTTACCCTTAGGCTTACCCTTACCCTTACCCTTACCCTTACCCTTAAGCTTACCCTTACCCTTACCCTTACCCTTACCCTTACCCTTACCCTTACCCTTACCCTTACCCTTACCCTTACCCTTACCCTTACCCTTACCCTTGCTTTTACCCTTAAGCTTACCCTTACCCTTACCCTTACCCTTACCCTTACCCTTACCCTTACCCTTACCCTTACCCTTACCCTTACCCTTACTTAGGGTAAGGGTAAGGGTAAGCTTAAGGGTAAAAGCAAGGGTAAGGGTAAGGGTAAGGGTAAGGGTAAGCCTAAGGGTAAAAGCAAGGGTAAGGGTAAGGGTAAGGGTAAGGGTAAGCTTAAGGGTAAAAGCAAGGGTAAGGGTAAGGCTAATGGTAAGGGTAAGGGTAAGGGTAAGGGTAAGCTTAAGGGTAAAAGCAAGGGTAAGGGTAAGGGTAAGGGTAAGGGTAAGGGTAAGGGTAAGGGTAAGGGTAAAGGTGAGGGTAAGCCTAAGGGTAAAAGCAAGGGTAAGGGTAAGGGTAAGGGTAAGGGCTTTTACCCTTAGGCTTACCCTCACCTTTACCCTTACCCTTACCCTTACCCTTACCCTTACCCTTACCCTTACCCTTACCCTTACCCTTACCCTTGCTTTTACCCTTAAGCTTACCCTTACCCTTACCTTTACCCTTACCCTTACCCTTACCCTTACCCTTACCCTTGCTTTTACCCTTAAGCTCACCCTTACCCTTACCCTTACCCTTACCCTTACCCTAACCCTTACTCTTACCCTTACCCTTGCTTTTACCCTTAAGCTTACCCTGACCCTTACCCTCACCCTTACCCTTAAGCTTACCCTTACCCTTACCCTTACCCTTACCCTTACCCTTACCCTTACCCTTGCTTTTACCCTTAAGCTTACCCTAACCCTTACCCTTACCCTTACCCTTACCCTTGCTTTTACCCTTAAGCTTACCCTTACCCTTACCCTTACCCTTACCCTTAAGCTTACCCTTACCCTTACCCTTACCCTTACCCTTACCCTTGCTTTTACCCTTAAGCTTACCCTTACCCTTACCCTTACCCTTACCCTTACCCTTACCCTTACCCTTACCCTTACCCTTACCCTTACCCTTACCCTTACCCTTACCCTTACCCTTGCTTTTACCCTTAGGCTTACCCTTACCTTTACCCTTACCATTACCCTTACCCTTACCCTTACCCTTACATTTACCCTTACCCTTGCTTTTACCCTTAAGCTTACCCTTACCCTTACCCTTACCCTTACCCTTACCCTTACCCTTACCCTTACCCTTACCCTTACCCTTACCCTTACCCTTACCCTTACCCTTACCCTTACCCTTGCTTTTACCCTTAAGCTTACCCTTACCCTTACCCTTACCCTTACCCTTACCCTTACCCTTGCTTTTACCCTTAAGCTTACCCTTACCCTTACTCTTACCCCTACCCTTACCCTTACCCTTACCCTTACCCTTACCCTTACCCTTACCCTTACCCTTGCTTTTACCCTTAGGCTTACCCTCACCTTTACCCTTACCCTTACCCTTACCCTTACCCTTACCCTTACCCTTACCCTTGCTTTTACCCTTAAGCTTACCCTTACCCTTACCCTTACCCTTACCCTTACCCTTACCCTTACCCTTAGCCTTACCCTTACCCTTGCTTTTACCCTTAAGCTTACCCTTACCCTTACCCTTACCCTTACCCTTACCCTTGCTTTTACCCTTAGGCTAACCCTTACCCTTACCCTTACCCTTACCCTTAAGCTTACCCTTACCCTTACCCTTACCCTTACCCTTACCCTTACCCTTACCCTTACCCTTACCCTTACCCTTACCCTTACCCTTACCCTTACCCTTACCCTTACCCTTGCTTTTACCCTTAAGCTTACCCTTACCCTTACCCTTACCCTTACCCTTACCCTTACCCTTACCCTTACCCTTACCCTTACCCTTACCCTTACCCTTACCCTTACCCTTACCCTTACTTAGGGTAAGGGTAAGGGTAAGCTTAAGGGTAAAAGCAAGGGTAAGGGTAAGGGTAAGGGTAAGGGTAAGGGTAAGGGTAAGGGTAAGGGTAAGGGTAAGCTTAAGGGTAAGGGTAAGGGTAAAGGGTAAGGGTAAGCTTAAGGGTAAAAGCAAGGGTAAGGGTAAGGGTAAGGGTAAGGGTAAGGGTAAGCTTAAGGGTAAGGGTAAGGGTAAGGGTAAGGGTAAGCTTAAGGGTAAAAGCAAGGGTAAGGTTAAGGGTAAGGGTAAGGGTAAGGGTAAGGGTAAGGGTAAGCTTAAGGGTAAGGGTAAGGGTAAGGGTAAGGGTAAGCTTAAGGGTAAAAGCAAGGGTAAGGGTAAGGGTAAGGGTAAGGGTAAGGGTAAGGGTAAGGGTAAGGGTAAGGGTAAGGGTAAGGGTAAGGGGAGGGGTAAGGGTAAGCTTAAGGGTAAGGGTAAGGGTAAGGGTAAGCTTTAGGGTAAAAGCAAGGGTAAGGGTAAGGGTAAGGGTAAGGGTAAGGGTAAGCTTAAGGGTAAAAGCAAGGGTAAGGGTAAGGGTAAGGGTAAGGGTAAGGGTAAGGGTAAGGGTAAGGGTAAGGGTAAGGGTAAGGGTAAGGGTAAGGGTAAGCTTAAGGGTAAGGGTAAGGGTAAGGGTAAGCTTAAGGGTAAAAGCAAGGGTAAGGGTAAGGGTAAGGGTAAGGGTAAGGGTAAGGGTAAAGGTAAGGGTAAGCCTAAGGGTAAAAGCAAGGGTAAGGGTAAGGGTAAGGGTAAGGGTAAGGGTAAGGGTAAGCTTAAGGGTAAAAGCAAGGGTAAGGGTAAGGGTAAGGGTAAGGGTAAGGGTAAGGGTAAGGGTAAGGGTAAGGGTAAGCTTAAGGGTAAAATCAAGGGTAAGGGTAAGGGTAAGGGTAAGGGTAAGGGTGAGGGTAAGGGTAAGGGTAAGGGCAAGGGTAAGCTTAAGGGTAAAAGCAATGGTAAGGGTAAGGGTAAGGGTAAGGGTAAGGGTTAGGGTAAGGGTAAAGGTAAGGGTAAGCCTAAGGGTAAAAGCAAGGGTAAGGGTAAGGGTAAGGGTAAGGGTAAGGGTAAGGGTAAGGGTAAGGGTAAGGGTAAGGGTAAGAGTAAGGGTAAGGGTAAGGGTAAGCTTAAGGGTAAAAGCAAGGGTAAGGGTAAGGGTAAGGGTAAGGGTAAGCCTAAGGGTAAAAGCAATGGTAAGGGTGAGGTTAAGGGTAAGGGTAAGGGTAAGCTTAAGGGTAAAAGCAAGGGTAAGGGTAAGGGTAAGGGTAAGGGTAAGGGTAAGCTTAAGGGTAAAAGCAAGGGTAAGGGTAAGGGTGAGGGTAAGGGTAAGGGTAAGTGTAAGGGTAAAGGTAAGGGTAAGCCTAAGAGTAAAAGCAAGGGTAAGGGTAAGGGTAAGGGTAAGGGTAAGGGTAAGGGTAAGGCTAAGGGTAAGGGTAAGGGTAAGCTTAAGGGTAAAAGCAAGGGTAAGGATAAGGGTAAGGGTAAGGGTAAGGGTAAGGGTAAGGGTAAGGGTAAGGGTAAGCTCAAGGGTAAAAGCAAGGGTAAGGGTAAGGGTAAGGGTAAGGGTAAGGGTAAGCTTACCCTTACCCTTACCCTTACCCTTACACTTACCCTTGCTTTTACCCTTAGGCTTACCCTTATCCTTACCCTTACCCTTACCCTTAAGCTTACCCTTACCCTTACCCTTACCCTTACCCTTACCCTCACCCTTACCCTTACCCTTACCCTTACCCTTACCCTTGCTTTTACCCTTAAGCTTACCCTTACCCTTACCCTTACCCTTACCCTTACCCTTACCCTTACCCTTACCCTAACCCTGACCCTTGCTTTGACCCTTAGGCTTACCCTTACCTTTACCCTTACCCTTACCCTTATCCTTACCCTTACCCTTACCCTTACCCTTACCCTTACCCTTGCTTTTACCCTTAAGCTTACCCTTACCCTTACCCTTACCCTTGCTTTTACCCTTAAGCTTACCCTTACCCTTACCCTTACCCCTACCCTTACCCTTGCTTTTACCCTTAGGCTTACCCTTACCCTTACCCTTACCCTTACCCTTGCTTTTACCCTTAAGCTTACCCTTACCCTTACCCTTACCCTTACCCTTACCCTTACCCTTACCCTTACCCTTACCCTTACCCTTACCCTTACCCTTACCCTTACCCTTACCCTTGCTTTTACCCTTAGGCTTAACCTTACCTTTACCCTTACCCTTACCCTTACCCTTACCCTTACCCTTACCCTTACCCTTACCCTTACCCTTACCCTTACCCTTACCCTTACCCTTACCCTTACCCTTACCCTTGCTTTTACCCTTAAGCTTACCCTTACCCTTACCCTTACCCTTACCCTCACCCTTACCCTCACCCTTGCTTTTACCCTCAAGCTTACCCTTACCCTTACCCTTACCCTTACCCTCACCCTTACCCTTACCCTTACCCTTGCTTATACCCTTAAGCTTACCCTTACCCTTACCCTTACCCTTACCCTTACCCTTACCCTTACCCTTACCCTTACCCTTACCCTTACCCTTACCCTTACCCTTACCCTTACCCTTACCCTTACCCTTACCCTTACCCTTACCCTTGCTTTTACCCTTAGGCTTACCCTTACCTTTACCCTTACCCTTACCCTTACCCTTACCCTTACCCTTACCCTTGCCCTTACCCTTACCCTTGCTTTTACCCTTAAGCTTACCCTTACCCTTACCCTTACCCTTACCCTTACCCTAACCCTTACCCTTGCTTTTACCCTTAAGCTTACCCTTACCCTTACCCTTACCCTTACCCTTACCCTTACCCTTACCCTTACCCTAACCCTTACCCTTACCCTTACCCTTACCCTTGCTTTTACCCTTAAGCTTACCCTTACCCTTACCCTTACCCTTACCCTTACCCTTACCCTTATCCTTACCCTTGCTTTTACCCTTAAGCTTACCCTTACCCTTACCCTTACCCTTACCCTTACCCTTACCTTTACCCTTACCCTTACCCTTACCCTTACCCTTACCCTTGCTTTTACTCTTAGGCTTACCCTTACCTTTACCCTTACCCTTACCCTTACCCTTACCCTTACCCTCACCCTTACCCTTACCCTTGCTTTTACCCTTAAGCTTACCCTTACCCTTACCCTTACCCTTACCCTTACCCTTGCTTTTACCCTTAAGCTTACCCTTACCCTTACCCTTAACCTTACCCTTACCCTTGCTTTTACCCTTAGGCTTACCCTTACCCTCACCCTTACCCTTACCCTTGCTTTTACCCTTAAGCTTACCCTTACCCTTACCCTTACTCTAACCCTTACCCTTACCCTTACCCTTACCCTTACCCTTACCCTTACCCTTACCCTTACCCTTACCCTTGCTTTTACCCTTAGGCTTACCCTTACCTTTACCCTTACCCTAACCCTTACCCTTACCCTTACCCTTACCCTTACCCTTGCTTTTACCCTTAAGCTTACCCTTACCCTTACCCTTACCCTTACCCTTACCCTTACCCTTACCCTTACCCTTACCCTTACCCTTACCCTTACCCTTACCCTTGCTTTTACCCTTAAGCTTACCCTTACCCTTACCCTTACCCTTACCCTTACCCTTACCCTTACCCTTACCCTTGCTTTTACCCTTAAGCTTACCCTTACCCTTACCCTTACCCTTACCCTTACCCTTACCCTTACCCTTACCCTTACCCTTACCCTTACCCTTACCCTTGCTTTTACCCTTAGGCTTACCCTTACCTTTACCCTTACCCTTACCCTTACCCTTACCCTTACCCTTGCTTTTACCCTTAAGCTTACCCTTACCCTTACCCTTACCCTTAAGCTTACCTTTACCCTTACCCTTACCCTTACCCTTACCCTTACCCTTACCCTTACCCTTACCCTTACCCTTACCCTTGCTTTTACCCTTTAGCTTACCCTTACCCTTACCCTTACCCTTACCCTTACCCTTGCTTTTACCCTTAAGCTTACCCTTACCCTTACCCTTACCCTTAAGCTTACCCTTACCCTTACCCTTACCCTTACATTTACCCTTACCCTTACATTTACCCTTACCCTTACCCTTACCCTTACCCTTACCCTTACCCTTACCCTTACCCTTACCCTTGCTTTTACCCTTAAGCTTACCCTTACCCTTACCCTTACCCTTACCCTTAAGCTTACCCTTACCCTTACCCTTACCCTTACCCTTACCCTTAACCTTACCCTTGCTTTTACCCTTAAGCTTACCCTTACCCTTACCCTTACCCTTACCCTTACCATTAAGCTTACCCTTACCCTTACCCTTACCCTTACCCTTACCCTTGCTTTTACCCTTAAGCTTACCCTTACCCTTACCCTTACCCTTACCCTTACCCTTAAGCTTACCCTTACCCTTACCCTAACCCTTACCCTTACCCTTACCCTTACCCTTACCCTTACCCTTGCTTTTACCCTTAAGCTTACCCTTACCCTTACCCTAAGTAAGGGTAAGGGTAAGGGTAAGGGTAAGGGTAAGGGTAAGGGTAAGGGTAAGGGTAAGGGTAAGGGTAAGGGTAAGGGTAAGGGTAAGGGTAAGGGTAAGGGTAAGGGTAAGGGTAAGCGCAAGGGTAAAAGCAAGGGTAAGGGTAAGGGTACGGGTAAGGGTAAGGGTAAGGGTAAGGGTAAGGGTAAGCTTAAGGGTAAAAGCAAGGGTAAGGGTAAGGGTAAGGGTAAGGGTAAGGGTAAGGGTAAGGGTAAGGGTAAGGGTAAGGGTAAGGGTAAGGGTAAAAGTAAGGGTAAGGGTAAGGGTAAGGGTAAGGGTAAGGGTAAGCTTAAGGGTAAAAGCGAGGGTAAGGGTAAGGCTAAGGGTAAGGGTAAGGGTAAGGGTAAGGGTAAGCTTAAGGGTAAAAGCAAGGGTAAGGGTAAGGGTAAGGGTAAGGGTAAGGTTAAGGGTAAGGGTAAAGGTGAGGGTAAGCCTAAGGGTAAAAGCAAGGGTAAGGGTAAGGGTAAGGGTAAGGGTAAGGGTAAGGGTAAGGGTAAGGGTAAGGGTAGGGGTAAGAGTAAGGGTAAGGGTAAGCTTAAGGGTAAAAGCAAGGGTAAGGGTAAGGGTAAGGGTAAGGGTAAGGGTAAGGGTAAGCTTAAGGGTAAAAGCAAGGGTAAGGGTAAGGGTAAGGGTAAGGGTAAGGGTAAGGGTAAGGGTAAGGGTAAGGGTAAGGGTAAGCTTAAGGGTAAAAGCAAGGGTAAGGGCAAGGGTAAGGGTAAGGGTAAGGGTAAGGGTAATGGTAAGGGTAAAGGTAAGGGTAAGCCTAAGGGTAAAAGCAAGGGTAAGGGTAAGGGTAAGGGTAAGGGTAAGGGTAAGGGTAAGGGTAAGGGTAAGGGTAAGGGTAAGGGTAAGGGTAAGGGTAAGGGTAAGGGTAAGCTTAAGGGTAAAAGCAAGGGTAAGGGTAAGGGTAAGGGTAAGGGTAAGGGTAAGGGTAAGGGTAAGCTTAAGGGTAAGGGTAAGGGTAAGGGTAAGGGTAAGCTTAAGGGTAAAAGCAAGGGTAATGGTAAGGGTAAGGGTAAGGGTAAGGGTAAGCTTAAGGGTAAAAGCAAGGGTAAGGGTAAGGGTAAGGGTAAGGGTAAGCTTAAGGGTAAAAGCAAGGGTAAGGGTAAGAGTAAGGGTAAGGGTAAGGGTAAGGGTAAGGGTAAGGGTAAGGGTAAGGGTAAGGGTGAGCTTAAGGGTAAAAGCAAGGGTAAGGGTAAGGGTAAGGGTAAGGGTAAGGGTAAGGGTAAGGGTAAGGGTAAGGGTAAGCTTAAGGGTAAAAGCAAGGGTAAGGGTAAGGGTAAGGGAAAGGGTAAGGGTAAGGGTAAGGGTAAGGGTAAGGGTAAGGGTAAGGGTAAGGGTAAAGGTAAGGGTAAGCCTAAGGGTAAAAGCAAGGGTAAGGGTAAGGGTAAGGGTAAGGGTAAGGGTAAGAGTAAGGGTAAGGGTAAGGGTAAGGGTAAGCTTAAGGGTAAAAGCAAGGGTAAGGGTAAGGGTAAGGGTAAGGGTAAGCCTAAGGGTAAAAGCAAGGGTAAGGGTAAGGGTAAGGGTAAGGGTAAGGGTAAGCTTAAGGGTAAAAGCAAGGGTAAGGGTAAGGGTAAGGGTAAGGGTAAGGGTAAGGGTAAGGGTAAGCTTAAGGGTAAAAGCAAGGGTGAGGGTAAGGTTAAGGGTAAGGGTAAGGGTAAGGGTAAGGGTAAGGGTAAGGGTAAGGGTAAGCTTAAGGGTAAAAGCAAGGGTAAGGGTAAGGGTAAGGGTAAGGGTAAGGGTAAGGGTAAGGGTAAGGGTAAGGGTAAGGGTAAGGGTAAGGGTAAGGGTAAGGGTAAGGGTAAGCTTAAGGGTAAAAGCAAGGGTAAGGGTAAGGGTAAGGGTAAGGGTAAGGGTAAAGGTAAGGGTAAGCCTAAGGGTAAAAGCAAGGGTAAGGGTAAGGGTAAGGGTGAGGGTAAGGGTAAATGTAAGGGTAAGGGTAAGGGTAAGGGTAAGGGTAAGGGTAAGGGTAAGGGTAAGGGTAAGGGTAAGGGTAAGGGTAAGGGTAAGGGTAAGGGTAAGGGTAAGGGTAAGGGTAAGCTTAAGGGTAAAAGCAAGGGTAAGGGTAAGGGTAAGGGTAAGGGTAAGCCTAAGGGTAAAAGCAAGGGTAAGGGTAAGGGTAAGGGTAAGGGTAAGGGTAAGGGTAAGCTTAAGGGTAAAAGCAAGGGTAAGGGTAAGGGTAAGGGTAAGGGTAAGGGTAAGGGTAAGCTCAAGGGTAAAAGCAAGGGTAAGGGTAAGGGTAAGGGTAAGGGTAAAGGTAAGGGTAAGGGTAAAGGTAAGGGTAAGCCTAAGGGTAAAAGCAAGGGTAAGGGTAAGGGTAAGGGTAAGGGTAAGGGTAAGGGTAAGGGTAAGGGTAAGGGTAAGGGTAAGCTTAAGGGTAAAAGCAAGGGTAAGGGTAAGGGTAAGGGTAAGGGTAAGGGTAAGGGTAAGGGTAAGGGTAAGGGTAAGCTTAAGGGTAAGGGTAAGGGTAAGGGTAAGCTTAAGGGTAAAAGCAAGGGTAAGGGTAAGGGTAAGGGTAAGGGTAAGCTTAAGGGTAAAAGCAAGGGTAAGGGTAAGAGTAAGGGTAAGGGTAAGGGTAAGGGTAAGGGTAAGGGTAAGGGTGAGCTTAAGGGTAAAAGCAAGGGTAAGGGTAAGGGTAAGGGTAAGGGTAAGGGTAAGGGTAAGGGTAAGGGTTAGGGTAAGGGTAAGCTTAAGGGTAAAAGCAAGGGTAAGGGTAAGGGTAAGGGTAAGGGTAAGGGTAAGGGTAAGGGTAAGGGTAAGGGTAAGGGTAAAGGTACGGGTAAGCCTAAGGGTAAAAGCAAGGGTAAGGGTAAGGGTAAGGGTAAGGGTAAGGGTAAGGGTAAGGGTAAGGGTAAGGGTAAGGGTAAGCTTAAGGGTAAAAGCAAGGGTAAGGGTAAGGGTAAGGGTAAGGGTAAGCTTAAGGGTAAAAGCAAGGGTGAGGGTAAGGGTAAGGGTAAGGGTAAGGGTAAGGGTAAGGGTAAGGGTAAGGGTAAGGGTAAGCTTAAGGGTAAAAGCAAGGGTAAGGGTAAGGGTAAGGGAAAGGGTAAGGGTAAGGGTAAGGGTAAGGGTAAGGGTAAGGGTAAGGGTAAGCTTAAGGGTAAAAGCAAGGGTAAGGGTAAGGGTAAGGGTAAGGGTAAGGGTAAAGGTAAGGGTAAGCCTAAGGGTAAAAGCAAGGGTAAGGGTAAGGGTAAGGGTAAGGGTAAGGGTAAGGGTAAGGGTAAGGGTAAGGGTAAGGGTAAGGGTAAGGGTAAGGGTAAGGGTAAGGGTAAGGGTAAGGGTAAGGGTAAGGGTAAGGGTAAGGGTAAGGGTAAGGGTAAGGGTAAGGGTAAGGGTAAGGGTAAGCTTAAGGGTAAAAGCAAGGGTAAGGGTAAGGGTAAGGGTAAGGGTTAGCCTAAGGGTAAAAGCAAGGGTAAGGGTAAGGGTAAGGGTAAGGGTAAGGGTAAGCTTAAGGGTAAAAGCAAGGGTAAGGGTAAGGGTAAGGGTAAGGGTAAGGGTAAGGGTAAGGGTAAGGGTAAGGGTAAGGGTAAGGGTAAGGGTAAGGTTAAGGGTAAGCTTAAGGGTAAAAGCAAGGGTAAGGGTAAGGGTAAGGGTAAGGGTAAGGGTAAGGGTAAGGGTAAGGGTAAGGGTAAGGGTAAGCTTATGGGTAAGGGTAAGGGTAAGGGTAAGCTTAAGGGTAAAAGCAAGGGTAAGGGTAAGGGTAAGGGTAAGGGTAAGCTTAAGGGTAAAAGCAAGGGTAAGGGTAAGGGTAAGGGTAAGGGTAAGGGTAAGGGTAAGGGTAAGGGTAAGCTTAAGGGTAAGGGTAAGGGTAAGAGTAAGGGTAAGCTTAAGGGTAAAAGCAAGGGTAAGGGTAAGGGTAAGGGTAAGGGTAAGGGTAAGGGTAAGGGTAAGCTTAAGGGTAAGGGTAAGGGTAAGGGTAAGGGTAAGCTTAAGGGTAAAAGCAAGGGTAAGGTTAAGGGTAAGGGTAAGGGTAAGGGTAAGGGTAAGGGTAAGCTTAAGGGTAAGGGTAAGGGTAAGGGTAAGGGTAAGCTTAAGGGTAAAAGCAAGGGTAAGGGTAAGGGTAAGGGTAAGGGTAAGGGTAAGGGTAAGGGTAAGGGTAAGGGTAAGCCTAAGGGTAAGGGTAAGGGTAAGGGTAAGTTTAAGGGTAAAAGCAAGGGTAAGGGTAAGGGTAAGGGTAAGGGTAAGGGTAAGCTTAAGGGTAAAAGCAAGGGTATGGGTAAGGGTAAGGGTAAGGGTAAGGGTGAGGGTAAGGGTAAGGGTAAGGGTAAGGTTAAGGGTAAGCTTAAGGGTAAGGGTAAGGGTAAGGGTAAGCTTAAGGGTAAAAGCAAGGGTAAGGGTAAGGGTAAGGGTAAGGGTAAGGGTAAAGGTAAGGGTAAGCCTAAGGGTAAAAGCAAGGGTAAGGGTAAGGGTAAGGGTAAGGGTAAGGGTAAGGGTAAGGGTAAGGGTAAGGGTAAGGGTAAGGGTAAGGGTAAGCTTAAGGGTAAAAGCAAGGGTAAGGGTAAGGGTAAGGGTAAGGGTAAGGGTAAGGTTAAGGGTAAGGGTAAGGGTAAGGGTAAGGTTAAGGGTAAGGGTAAGGGTAAGCTTAAGGGTAAAAGCAAGGGTAAGGGTAAGGGTAAGGGTAAGGGTATAGGTAAGGGTAAGGTTAAGGGTAAGGGTAAGGGTAAGGGTAAGCTTAAGGGTAAAAGCAAGGGTAAGGGTAAGGGTAAGGGTAAGGGTTAGGGTAAGGGTAAAGGTAAGGGTAAGCCTAAGGGTAAAAGCAAGGGTAAGGGTAAGGGTAAGGGTAAGGGTAAGGGTAAGGGTAAGGGTAAGGGTAAGAGTAAGGGTAAGAGTAAGGGTAAGGGTAAGGGTAAGCTTAAGGGTAAAAGCAAGGGTAAGGGTAAGGGTAAGGGTAAGGGTAAGCCTAAGGGTAAAAGCAAGGGTAAGGGTAAGGTTAAGGGTAAGGGTAAGGGTAAGCTTAAGGGTAAAAGCAAGGGTAAGGGTAAGGGTAAGGGTAAGGGTAAGGGTAAGCTTAAGGGTAAAAGCAAGGGTAAGGGTAAGGGTGAGGGTAAGGGTAAGGGTAAGGGTAAGGGTAAAGGTAAGGGTAAGCCTAAGAGTAAAAGCAAGGGTAAGGGTAAGGGTAAGGGTAAGGGTAAGCTTAAGGGTAAAAGCAAGGGTAAGGGTAAGGGTAAGGGTAAGGGTAAGGGTAAGGGTAAGGGTAAGGGTAAGGGTAAGGGTAAGGGTAAGGGTAAGCTTAAGGGTAAAAGCAAGGGAAGGGTAAGGGTAAGGGTAAGGGTAAGGGTAAAGGTAAGGGTAAGCCTAAGGGTAAAAGCAAGGGTAAGGGTAAGGGTAAGGGTAAGGGTAAGGGTAAGGGTAAGGGTAAGGGTAAGGGTAAGGGTAAGGGTAAGGGTAAGGGTAGGGGTAAGGGTAAGGGTAAGGGTAAGGGTAAGGGTAAGGGTAAGGGTAAGGGTAAGCTTAAGGGTAAAAGCAAGGGTAAGGGTAAGGGTAAGGGTAAGGGTAAGCCTTAGGGTAAAAGCAAGGGTAAGGGTAAGGGTAAGGGTAAGGGTAAGGGTAAGGGTAAGCTTAAGGGTAAAAGCAAGGGTAAGGGTAAGGGTAAGGGTAAGGGTAAGGGTAAGGGTAAGCTCAAGGGTAAAAGCAAGGGTAAGGGTAAGGGTAAGGGTAAGGGTAAAGGTAAGGGTAAGGGTAAAGGTAAGGGTAAGACTAAGGGTAAAAGCAAGGGTAAGGGTAAGGGTAAGGGTAAGGGTAAGGGTAAGGGTAAGGGTAAGGGTAAGGGTAAGCTTAAGGGTAAAAGCAAGGGTAAGGGTAAGGGTAAGGGTAAGGGTAAGGGTAAGGGTAAGGGTAAGGGTAAGGGTAAGGGTAAGCTTAAGGGTAAGGGTAAGGGTAAGCTTAAGGGTAAAAGCAAGGGTAAGGGTAAGGGTAAGGGTAAGGGTAAGCTTAAGGGTAAAAGCAAGGGTAAGGGTAAGGGTAAGGGTAAGGGTAAGGGTAAGGGTAAGGGTAAGGGTAAGGGTAAGGGTAAGCTTAAGGGTAAGGGTAAGGGTAAGGGTAAGGGTAAGCTTAAGGGTAAAAGCAAGGGTAAGGGTAAGGGTAAGGGTAAGGGTAAGCTTAAGGGTAAGGGTAAGGGTAAAGGTAAGGGTAAGCTTAAGGGTAAAAGCAAGGGTAAGGTTAAGGGTAAGGGTAAGGGTAAGGGTAAGGGTAAGTGTAAGCTTAAGGGTAAGGGTAAGGGTAAGGGTAAGGGTAAGCTTAAGGGTAAAAGCAAGGGTAAGGGTAAGGGTAAGGGTAAGGGTAAGGGTAAGGGTAAGGGTAAGGGTAAGGGTAAGGGTAAGGGTAAGGGTAAGGGTAAGGGTAAGCTTAAGGGTAAGGGTAAGGGTAAGGGTAAGCTTAAGGGTAAAAGCAAGGGTAAGGGTAAGGGTAAGGGTAAGGGTAAGGGTAAGCTTAAGGGTAAAAGCAAGGGTAAGGGTAAGGGTAAGGGTAAGGGTAAGGGTAAGGGTAAGGGTAAGGGTAAGGGTAAGGGTAAGGGTAAGGGTAAGCTTAAGGGTAAGGGTAAGTGTAAGGGTAAGCTTAAGGGTAAAAGCAAGGGTAAGGGTAAGGGTAAGGGTAAGGGTAAGGGTAAAGGTAAGGGTAAGCCTAAGGGTAAAAGCAAGGGTAAGGGTAAGGGTAAGGGTAAGGGTAAGGGTAAGGGTAAGGGTAAGGGTAAGGGTAAGGGTAAGGGTGAGGGTAAGGGTAAGGGTAAGGGTAAGGGTAAGCTTATGGGTAAAAGCAAGGGTAAGGGTAAGGGTAAGGGTAAGGGTCAGGGTAAGGGTAAGGGTGAGGTTAAGGGTAAGGGTAAGGGTAAGGGTAAGGGTAAGGGTAAGCTTAAGGGTAAGGGTAAGGGTAAGGGTAAGGGTAAGCTTAAGGGTAAAAGCAAGGGTAAGGGTAAGGGTAAGGGTAAGGGTAAGGGTAAGGGTAAGGGTAAGGGTAAGGGTAAGGGTAAGCCTAAGGGTAAGGGTAAGGGTAAGGGTAAGTTTAAGGGTAAAAGCAAGGGTAAGGGTAAGGGTAAGGGTAAGGGTAAGGGTAAGCTTAAGGGTAAAAGCAAGGGTATGGGTAAGGGTAAGGGTAAGGGTGAGGGTAAGGGTAAGGGTAAGGGTAAGGTTAAGGGTAAGCTTAAGGGTAAGGGTAAGGGTAAGGGTAAGCTTAAGGGTAAAAGCAAGGGTAAGGGTAAGGGTAAGGGTAAGGGTAAGGGTAAAGGTAAGGGTAAGCCTAAGGGTAAAAGCAAGGGTAAGGGTAAGGGTAAGGGTAAGGGTAAGGGTAAGGGTAAGGGTAAGGGTAAGGGTAAGGGTAAGGGTAAGGGTAAGCTTAAGGGTAAAAGCAAGGGTAAGGGTAAGGGTAAGGGTAAGGGTAAGGGTAAGGTTAAGGGTAAGGGTAAGGGTAAGGGTAAGGTTAAGGGTAAGGGTAAGGGTAAGCTTAAGGGTAAAAGCAAGGGTAAGGGTAAGGGTAAGGGTAAGGGTATAGGTAAGGGTAAGGTTAAGGGTAAGGGTAAGGGTAAGGGTAAGCTTAAGGGTAAAAGCAAGGGTAAGGGTAAGGGTAAGGGTAAGGGTAAGGGTTAGGGTAAGGGTAAAGGTAAGGGTAAGCCTAAGTGTAAAAGCAAGGGTAAGGGTAAGGGTAAGGGTAAGGGTAAGGGTAAGGGTAAGGGTAAGGGTAAGAGTAAGGGTAAGAGTAAGGGTAAGGGTAAGGGTAAGCTTAAGGGTAAAAGCAAGGGTAAGGGTAAGGGTAAGGGTAAGGGTAAGCCTAAGGGTAAAAGCAAGGGTAAGGGTAAGGTTAAGGGTAAGGGTAAGGGTAAGCTCAAGGGTAAAAGCAAGGGTAAGGGTAAGGGTAAGGGTAAGGGTAAGGGTAAGCTTAAGGGTAAAAGCAAGGGTAAGGGTAAGGGTGAGGGTAAGGGTAAGGGTAAGGGTAAGGGTAAAGGTAAGGGTAAGCCTAAGAGTAAAAGCAAGGGTAAGGGTAAGGGTAAGGGTAAGGGTAAGCTTAAGGGTAAAAGCAAGGGTAAGGGTAAGGGTAAGGGTAAGGGTAAGGGTAAGGGTAAGGGTAAGGGTAAGGGTAAGGGTAAGGGTAAGGGTAAGGGTAAGCTTAAGGGTAAAAGCAAGGGAAGGGTAAGGGTAAGGGTAAGGGTAAGGGTAAAGGTAAGGGTAAGCCTAAGGGTAAAAGCAAGGGTAAGGGTAAGGGTAAGGGTAAGGGTAAGGGTAAGGGTAAGGGTAAGGGTAAGGGTAAGGGTAAGGGTAAGGGTAAGGGTAAGGGTAGGGGTAAGGGTAAGGGTAAGGGTAAGGGTAAGGGTAAGGGTAAGGGTAAGGGTAAGGGTAAGCTTAAGGGTAAAAGCAAGGGTAAGGGTAAGGGTAAGGGTAAGGGTAGGCCTTAGGGTAAAAGCAAGGGTAAGGGTAAGGGAAAGGGTAAGGGTAAGCTTAAGGGTAAAAGCAAGGGTAAGGGTAAGGGTAAGGGTAAGGGTAAGGGTAAGGGTAAGCTCAAGGGTAAAAGCAAGGGTAAGGGTAAGGGTAAGGGTAAGGGTAAAGGTAAGGGTAAGGGTAAAGGTAAGGGTAAGCCTAAGGGTAAAAGCAAGGGTAAGTGTAAGGGTAAGGGTAAGGGTAAGGGTAAGGGTAAGGGTAAGGGTAAGGGTAAGCTTAAGGGTAAAAGCAAGGGTAAGGGTAAGGGTAAGGGTAAGGGTAAGGGTAAGGGTAAGGGTAAGGGTAAGGGTAAGGGTAAGCTTAAGGGTAAGGGTAAGCTTAAGGGTAAAAGCAAGGGTAAGGGTAAGGGTAAGGGTAAGGGTAAGCTTAAGGGTAAAAGCAAGGGTAAGGGTAAGGGTAAGGGTAAGGGTAAGGGTAAGGGTAAGGGTAAGGGTAAGGGTAAGGGTAAGGGTAAGGGTAAGCTTAAGGGTAAGGGTAAGGGTAAGGGTAAGGGTAAGCTTAAGGGTAAAAGCAAGGGTAAGGGTAAGGGTAAGGGTAAGGGTAAGCTTAAGGGTAAGGGTAAGGGTAAAGGTAAGGGTAAGCTTAAGGGTAAAAGCAAGGGTAAGGTTAAGGGTAAGGGTAAGGGTAAGGGTAAGGGTAAGGGTAAGCTTAAGGGTAAGGGTAAGGGTAAGGGTAAGGGTAAGCTTAAGGGTAAAAGCAAGGGTAAGGGTAAGGGTAAGGGTAAGGGTAAGGGTAAGGGTAAGGGTAAGGGTAAGGGTAAGGGTAAGGGTAAGGGTAAGGGTAAGGGTAAGCTTAAGGGTAAGGGTAAGGGTAAGGGTAAGCTTAAGGGTAAAAGCAAGGGTAAGGGTAAGGGTAAGGGTAAGGGTAAGGGTAAGCTTAAGGGTAAAAGCAAGGGTAAGGGTAAGGGTAAGGGTAAGGGTAAGGGTAAGGGTAAGGGTAAGGGTAAGGGTAAGGGTAAGGGTAAGGGTAAGCTTAAGGGAAAGGGTAAGTGTAAGGGTAAGCTTAAGGGTAAAAGCAAGGGTAAGGGTAAGGGTAAGGGTAAGGGTAAGGGTAAAGGTAAGGGTAAGCCTAAGGGTAAAAGCAAGGGTAAGGGTAAGGGTAAGGGTAAGGGTAAGGGTAAGGGTAAGGGTAAGGGTAAGGGTAAGGGTAAGGGTGAGGGTAAGGGTAAGGGTGAGGGTAAGGGTAAGCTTATGGGTAAAAGCAAGGGTAAGGGTAAGGGTAAGGGTAAGGGTCAGGGTAAGGGTAAGGGTGAGGTTAAGGGTAAGCTTAAGGGTAAAAGCAAGGGTAAGGGTAAGGGTAAGGTTAAGGGTAAGGGTAAGGGTAAGGGTAAGGGTAAGGGTAAGGGTAAGGGTAAGGGTAAGCTTAAGGGTAAAAGCAAGGGTAAGGGTAAGGGTAAGGGTAAGGGTAAGGGTTAGGGTTAGGGTAATGGTAAGGGTAAGCCTAAGGGTAAAAGCAAGGGTAAGGGTAAGGGTAAGGGTAAGGGTAAGGGTAAGGGTAAGGGTAAGGGTAAGGGTAAGGGTAAGGGTAAGGGTAAGAGTAAGGGTAAGGGTAAGGGTAAGCTTAAGGGTAAAAGCAAGGGTAAGGGTAAGGGTAAGGGTAAGGGTAAGCCTAAGGGTAAAAGCAAGGGTAAGGGTAAGGTTAAGGGTAAGGGTAAGGGTAAGCTTAAGGGTAAAAGCAAGGGTAAGGGTAAGGGTAAGGGTAAGGGTAAGGGTAAGCTTAAGGGTAAAAGCAAGGGTAAGGGTAAGGGTGAGGGTAAGGGTAAGGGTAAGGGTAAGGGTAAAGGTAAGGGTAAGCCTAAGAGTAAAAGCAAGGGTAAGGGTAAGGGTAAGGGTAAGGGTAAGGGTAAGGGTAAGCTTAAGGGTAAAAGCAAGGGTAAGGATAAGGGTAAGGATAAGGGTAAGGGTAAGGGTAAGGGTAAGGGTAAGGGTAAGGGTAAGGGTAAGGGTAAGGGTAAGCTTAAGGGTAAAAGCAAGGGTAAGGGTAAGGGTAAGGGTAAGGGTAAGGGTAAGGGTAAGGGTAAGGGTAAGGGTAAGCTTAAGGGTAAAAGCAAGGGTAAGGGTTAGGGTAAGGGTAAGAGTAAGGGTAAGGGTAAGGGTAAGCTTAAGGGTAAAAGCAAGGGTAAGGGTAAGGGTAAGGGTAAGGGTAAGGGTAAGGGTAAGGGTAAAGGTAAGGGTAAGCCTTAGAGTAAAAGCAAGGGTAAGGGTAAGGGTAAGGGTAAGGGTAAGGGTAAGGGTAAGGGTAAGGGTAAGGGTAAGGGTAAGGGTAAGGGTAAGGGTAAGGGTAAGGGTAAGGGTAAGGGTAAGGGTAAGGGTAAGGGTAAGGGTAAGGGTAAGGGTAAGCTTAAGGGTATAAGCAAGGGTAAGGGTAAGGGTAAGGGTGAGGGTAAGGGTAAGGGTAAGGGTAAGGGTAAGCTTAAGGGTAAAAGCAAGGGTAAGGGTAAGGGTAAGGGTAAGGGTAAGGGTAAGGGTAAGGGTAAGGGTAAGCTTAAGGGTAAAAGCAAGGGTAAGGGTAAGGGTAAGGGTAAGGGTAAGGGTAAGGGTAAGGGTAAGGGTAAGGGTAAGGGTAAAGGTAAGGTTAAGCCTAAGGGTAAAAGCAAGGGTAAGGGTAAGGGTAAGGGTAAGGGTAAGGGTAAGGGTAAGGGTAAGGGTAAGGGTAAGGGTAAGGGTAAGGGTAAGGGTAAGGGTAAGGGTAAGGGTAAGGGTAAGGGTAAGGGTAAGGGTAAGGGTAAGGGTAAGGGTAAGGGTAAGGGTAAGGGTAAGCTTAAGGGTAAAAGCAAGGGTAAGGGTAAGGGTAAGGGTGAGGGTAAGCCTAAGGGTAAAAGCAAGGGTAAGGGTAAGGGTAAGGGTAAGGGTAAGGGTAAGCTTAAGGGTAAAAGCAAGGGTAAGGGTAAGGGTAAGGGTAAGGGTAAGGGTAAGGGTAAGCTTAAGGGTAAAAGCAAGGGTAAGAGTAAGGGTAAGGGTAAGGGTAAGGGTAAGAGTAAGGGTAAGGGTAAGGGTAAAGGTAAGGGTAAGCCTAAGGGTCAAAGCAAGGGTAAGGGTAAGGGTAAGGGTAAGGGTAAGGGTAAGGGTAAGGGTAAGGGTAAGGGTAAGGGTAAGCTTAAGGGTAAAAGCAAGGGTAAGGGTAAGGGTAAGGGTAAGGGTAAGGGTAAGGGTAAGGGTAAGGGTAAGGGTAAGCTTAAGGGTAAGGGTAAGGGTAAGGGTAAGGGTAAGCCTAAGGGTAAAAGCAAGGGTAAGTGTAAGGGTAAGGGTAAGGGTAAGGGTAAGCTTAAGGGTAAAAGCAAGGGTAAGGGTAAGGGTAAGGGTAAGGGTAAGGGTAAGGGTAAGGGTAAGGGTAAGCTTAAGGGTAAAAGCAAGGGTAAGGGTAAGGGTAAGGGTAAGGGTAAGGGTAAGGGTAAGGCTAAAGGTAAGGGTAAGCCTAAGGGTAAAAGCAAGGGTAAGGGTAAGGGTAAGGGTAAGGGTAAGGGTAAGGGTAAGGGTAAGGGTAAGGGTAAGGGTAAGGGTAAAGGTAAGGGTAAGGGTAAGCTTAAGGGTAAAAGCAAGGGTAAGGGTAAGGGTAAGGGTAAGGGTAAGGGTAAGAGTAAGGGTAAGGGTAAGGGTAAGCTAAAGGGTAAAAGCAAGGGTAAGGGTAAGGGTAAGGGTAAGGGTAAGGGTAAGGGTAAGGGTAAGGGTAAGGGTAAGGGTAAGGGTAAGGGTAAGCTTACGGGTAAAAGCAAGGGTGAGGGTAAGGGTAAGGGTAAGGGTAAGGGTAAGGGTAAGGGTAAGGGTAAGGGTAAGGGTAAGGGTAAGGGTAAGGGTAAGGGTAAAAGTAAGGGTAAGCCTAAGAGTAAAAGCAAGGGTAAGGGTAAGGGTAAGGGTAAGGGTAAGGTTAAGGGTAAGGGTTAGGGTAAGGGTAAGGGTAAGGGTGAGGGTAAGCTTAAGGGTAAAAGCAAGGGTAAGGGTAAGGGTAAGGGTAAGGGTAAGGGTAAGGGTAAGGGTAAGGGTAAGCTTAAGGGTAAGGGTAAGGGTAAGGGTAAGGGTAAGCTTAAGGGTAAAAGCAAGGGTAAGGGTAAGGGTAAGGGTAAGCTTAAGGGTAAAAGCAAGGGTAAGGGTAAGGGTAAGGGTAAGGGTAAGGGTAAGGGTAAGGGTAAGCTTAAGGGTAACGGTGAGGGTAAGGGTAAGGGTAAGCTTAAGGGTAAAAGCAAGGGTAAGGGTCAGGGTAAGGGTAAGTGTAAGGGTAAGGGTAAGGGTAAGGGTATGGGTGAGCTTAAGGGTAAAAGCAAGGGTAAGGGTAAGGTTAAGGGTAAGGGTTAGGGTAAGGGTAAGGGTAAGGGTTAGCTTAAGGGTAAAAGCAAGGGCAAGGGTAAGGTTAAGGGTAAGGGTAAGGGTAAAGGTAAGGGTAAGCCTTAGAGTAAAAGCAAGGGTAAGGGTAAGGGTAAGGGTAAGGGTAAGGGTAAGGGTAAGGGTAAGGGTAAGGGTAAGGGTAAGGGTAAGGGTAAGGGTAAGGGTAAGGGTAAGGGTAAGGGTAAGGGTAAGGGTAAGGGTAAGGGTAAGGGTAAGGGTAAGGGTAAGCTTAAGGGTATAAGCAAGGGTAAGGGTAAGGGTAAGGGTGAGGGTAAGGGTAAGGGTAAGGGTAAGGGTAAGCTTAAGGGTAAAAGCAAGGGTAAGGGTAAGGGTAAGGGTAAGGGTAAGGGTAAGGGTAAGGGTAAGCTTAAGGGTAAAAGCAAGGGTAAGGGTAAGGGTAAGGGTAAGGGTAAGGGTAAGGGTAAGGGTAAGGGTAAGGGTAAGGGTAAAGGTAAGGTTAAGCCTAAGGGTAAAAGCAAGGGTAAGGGTAAGGGTAAGGGTAAGGGTAAGGGTAAGGGTAAGGGTAAGGGTAAGGGTAAGGGTAAGGGTAAGGGTAAGGGTAAGGGTAAGGGTAAGGGTAAGGGTAAGGGTAAGGGTAAGGGTAAGGGTAAGGGTAAGGGTAAGGGTAAGGGTAAGGGTAAGGGTAAGGGTAAGGGTAAGCTTAAGGGTAAAAGCAAGGGTAAGGGTAAGGGTAAGGGTGAGGGTAAGCCTAAGGGTAAAAGCAAGGGTAAGGGTAAGGGTAAGGGTAAGGGTAAGGGTAAGCTTAAGGGTAAAAGCAAGGGTAAGGGTAAGGGTAAGGGTAAGGGTAAGGGTAAGGGTAAGGGTAAGGGTAAGCTTAAGGGTAAAAGCAAGGGTAAGAGTAAGGGTAAGGGTAAGGGTAAGGGTAAGAGTAAGGGTAAGGGTAAGGGTAAAGGTAAGGGTAAGCCTAAGGGTCAAAGCAAGGGTAAGGGTAAGGGTAAGGGTAAGGGTAAGGGTAAGGGTAAGGGTAAGGGTAAGGGTAAGGGTAAGCTTAAGGGTAAAAGCAAGGGTAAGGGTAAGGGTAAGGGTAAGGGTAAGGGTAAGGGTAAGGGTAAGGGTAAGGGTAAGGGTAAGCTTAAGGGTAAGGGTAAGGGTAAGGGTAAGGGTAAGCCTAAGGGTAAAAGCAAGGGTAAGTGTTAGGGTAAGGGTAAGGGTAAGGGTAAGCTTAAGGGTAAAAGCAAGGGTAAGGGTAAGGGTAAGGGTAAGGGTAAGGGTAAGGGTAAGGGTAAGCTTAAGGGTAAAAGCAAGGGTAAGGGTAAGGGTAAGGGTAAGGGTAAGGGTAAGGGTAAGGCTAAAGGTAAGGGTAAGCCTAAGGGTAAAAGCAAGGGTAAGGGTAAGGGTAAGGGTAAGGGTAAGGGTAAGGGTAAGGGTAAGGGTAAGGGTAAGGGTAAGGGTAAAGGTAAGGGTAAGGGTAAGCTTAAGGGTAAAAGCAAGGGTAAGGGTAAGGGTAAGGGTAAGGGTAAGGGTAAGAGTAAGGGTAAGGGTAAGGGTAAGCTAAAGGGTAAAAGCAAGGGTAAGGGTAAGGGTAAGGGTAAGGGTAAGGGTAAGGGTAAGGGTAAGGGTAAGGGTAAGGGTAAGGGTAAGGGTAAGCTTACGGGTAAAAGCAAGGGTGAGGGTAAGGGTAAGGGTAAGGGTAAGGGTAAGGGTAAGGGTAAGGGTAAGGGTAAGGGTAAGGGTAAGGGTAAGGGTAAAAGTAAGGGTAAGCCTAAGAGTAAAAGCAAGGGTAAGGGTAAGGGTAAGGGTAAGGGTAAGGTTAAGGGTAAGGGTTAGGGTAAGGGTAAGGGTAAGGGTGAGGGTAAGCTTAAGGGTAAAAGCAAGGGTAAGGGTAAGGGTAAGGGTAAGGGTAAGGGTAAGGGTAAGGGTAAGGGTAAGCTTAAGGGTAAGGGTAAGGGTAAGGGTAAGGGTAAGCTTAAGGGTAAAAGCAAGGGTAAGGGTAAGGGTAAGGGTAAGCTTAAGGGTAAAAGCAAGGGTAAGGGTAAGGGTAAGGGTAAGGGTAAGGGTAAGGGTAAGGGTAAGCTTAAGGGTAACGGTGAGGGTAAGGGTAAGGGTAAGCTTAAGGGTAAAAGCAAGGGTAAGGGTCAGGGTAAGGGTAAGTGTAAGGGTAAGGGTAAGGGTAAGGGTATGGGTGAGCTTAAGGGTAAAAGCAAGGGTAAGGGTAAGGTTAAGGGTAAGGGTTAGGGTAAGGGTAAGGGTAAGGGTTAGCTTAAGGGTAAAAGCAAGGGCAAGGGTAAGGTTAAGGGTAAGGGTAAGGGTAAGGGTAAGGGTAAGGGTTAGCTTAAGGGTAAAAGCAAGGGTAAGGGTAAGGGTAAGGGTAAGGGTAAGGGTAAGGGTAAGGGTAAGGGTAAGGGTAAGGGTAAGCTTAAGGGTAAAAGCAAGGGTAAGGTTAAGGGTAAGGGTAAGGGTAAGCCTAAGGGTAAAAGCAAGGGTAAGGGTAAGGGTAAGGGTAAGGGTAAGTGTAAGCTTAAGGGTAAAAGCAAGGGTAAGGGTAAGGGTAAGGGTAAGGGTAAGGGTAAGGGTAAGCTTAAGGGTAAAAGCAAGGGTGAGGGTAAGGGTAAGGGTAAGGGTAAGGGTAAGGGTAAGGGTAAGGGTAAGGGTAAGGGTAAGGGTAAGCTTAAGGGTAAAAGCAAGGGTAAGGGTAAGGGTAAGGGTAAGGGTAAGGGTAAGCTTAAGGGTAAAAGCAAGGGTAAGGGTAAGGGTAAGGGTAAGGGTAAGGGTAAAGGTAAGGGTAAGCCTAAGGGTAAAAGCAACCCTTACCCTTACCCTTGCTTTTACCCTTAAGCTTACCCTTACCCTTACCCTTACCCTTACCCTTACCCTAACCCTCACCCTTGCTTTTACCCTTAAGCTTACCCTTACCCTTACCCTTACCCTTACCCTTACCCTTACCCTTACCCTTACCCTTACCCTTACCCTTACCCTTACCCTTGCTTTTACCCTTAAGCTTACCCCTACCCTTACCCTTACCCTTACCCTTACCCTTACCCTTACCCTTACCCTTATCCTTACCCTTGCTTTTACCCTTAAGCTTACCCTTACCCTTACCCTTACCCTTACCCTTACCCTTACCTTTACCCTTACCCTTACCCTTACCCTTACCCTTACCCTTGCTTTTACTCTTAGGCTTACCCTTACCTTTACCCTTACCCTTACCCTTACCCTTACCCTCACCCTTACCCTAACCCTTGCTTTTACCCTTAAGCTTACCCTTACCCTTACCCTTACCCTTACCCTTACCCTTGCTTTTACCCTTAAGCTTACCCTTACCCTTACCCTTAACCTTACCCTTACCCTTGCTTTTACCCTTAGGCTTACCCTTACCCTTACCCTTACCCTTACCCTTGCTTTTACCCTTAAGCTTACCCTTACCCTTACCCTTACTCTAACCCTTACCCTTACCCTTACCCTTACCCTTACCCTTACCCTTACCCTTACCCTTACCCTTACCCTTACCCTTACCCTTACCCTTACCCTTACCCTTGCTTTTACCCTTAGGCTTACCCTTACCTTTACCCTTACCCTAACCCTTACCCTTACCCTTACCCTTACCCTTACCCTTACTTTTACCCTTAAGCTTACCCTTACCCTTACCCTTACCCTTACCCTTACTCTTACCCTTACCCTTACCCTTACCCTTACCCTTACCCTTGCTTTTACCCTTAAGCTTACCCTTACCCTTACCCTTACCCTTACCCTTACCTTTACCCTTACCCTTACCCTTACCCTTACCCTTACCCTTGCTTTTACCCTTAGGCTTACCCTTACCTTTACCCTTACCCTTACCCTTACCCTTACCCTTACCCTTGCTTTTACCCTTAAGCTTACCCTTACCCTTACCCTTACCCTTAAGCTTACCCTTACCCTTACCCTTACCCTTACCCTTACCCTTACCCTTACCCTTACCCTTACCCTTACCCTTACCCTTACCCTTACCCTTACCCTTACCCTTACCCTTACCCTTACCCTTACCCTTACCCTTGCTTTTACCCTTAAGCTTACCCTTACCCTTACCCTTACCCTTACCCTTGCTTTTACCCTTAAGCTTACCCTTACCCTTACCCTTACCCTTAAGCTTACCCTTACCCTTACCCTTACCCTTACACTTACCCTTACCCTTACCCTTACCCTTACCCTTACCCTTACCCTTACCCTTACCCTTGCTTTTACCCTTAAGCTTACCCTTACCCTTACCCTTACCCTTACCCTTACTCTTACCCTTACCCTTACCCTTACCCTTACCCTTACCCTTGCTTTTACCCTTAAGCTTACCCTTACCCTTACCCTTACCCTTACCCTTACCTTTACCCTTACCCTTACCCTTACCCTTACCCTTACCCTTGCTTTTACCCTTAGGCTTACCCTTACCTTTACCCTTACCCTTACCCTTACCCTTACCCTTACCCTTGCTTTTACCCTTAAGCTTACCCTTACCCTTACCCTTACCCTTAAGCTTACCCTTACCCTTACCCTTACCCTTACCCTTACCCTTACCCTTACCCTTACCCTTACCCTTACCCTTACCCTTACCCTTACCCTTACCCTTACCCTTACCCTTACCCTTACCCTTACCCTTGCTTTTACCCTTAAGCTTACGCTTACCCTTACCCTTACCCTTACCCTTGCTTTTACCCTTAAGCTTACCCTTACCCTTACCCTTACCCTTAAGCTTACCCTTACCCTTACCCTTACCCTTACCCTTACCCTTACCCTTACCCTTACCCTTACCCTTACCCTTACCCTTACCCTTACCCTTGCTTTTACCCTTAAGCTTACCCTTACCCTTACCCTTACCCTTACCCTTAAGCTTACCCTTACCCTTACCCTTACCCTTACCCTTACCCTTAACCTTACCCTTGCTTTTACCCTTAAGCTTACCCTTACCCTTACCCTTACCCTTACCCTTAAGCTTACCCTTACCCTTACCCTTACCCTTACCCTTAACCTTGCTTTTACCCTTAAGCTTACCCTTACCCTTACCCTTACCCTTACCCTTACCCTTAAGCTTACCCTTACCCTTACCCTAACCCTTACCCTTACCCTTACCCTTACCCTTACCCTTACCCTTACCCTTGCTTTTACCCTTAAGCTTACCCTTACCCTTACCCTTACCCTTACCCTTACCCTTACCCTTACCCTTACCCTTACCCTTACCCTTACCCTTACCCTTACCCTTACCCTTACCCTTACCCTTACCCTTGCTTTTACCCTTAGGTTTACCCTTACCTTTACCCTTACCCTTACCCTTACCCTTACCCTTACCCTTACCCTTACCCTTACCCTTGCTTTTACCCTTAAGCTTACCCTTACCCTTACCCTTACCCTTACCCTTACCCTAACCCTTACCCTTGCTTTTACCCTTAAGCTTACCCTTACCCTTACCCTTACCCTTACCCTTACCCTTACCCTTACCCTTACCCTTACCCTTACCCTTGCTTTTACCCTTAAGCTTACCCTTACCCTTACCCTTACCCTTACCCTTACCCTTACCCTTACCCTTACCCTTATCCTTACCCTTGCTTTTACCCTTAAGCTTACCCTTACCCTTACCCTTACCCTTACCCTTACCCTTACCTTTACCCTTACCCTTACCCTTACCCTTACCCTTACCCTTGCTTTTACTCTTAGGCTTACCCTTACCTTTACCCTTACCCTTACCCTTACCCTTACCCTCACCCTTACCCTAACCCTTGCTTTTACCCTTAAGCTTACCCTTACCCTTACCCTTACCCTTACCCTTACCCTTGCTTTTACCCTTAAGCTTACCCTTACCCTTACCCTTAACCTTACCCTTACCCTTGCTTTTACCCTTAGGCTTACCCTTACCCTTACCCTTACCCTTACCCTTGCTTTTACCCTTAAGCTTACCCTTACCCTTACCCTTACTCTAACCCTTACCCTTACCCTTACCCTTACCCTTACCCTTACCCTTACCCTTACCCTTACCCTTGCTTTTACCCTTAGGCTTACCCTTACCTTTACCCTTACCCTAACCCTTACCCTTACCCTAACCCTTACCCTTACCCTTGCTTTTACCCTTAAGCTTACCCTTACACTTACCCTTACCCTTACCCTTACCCTTACCCTTACCCTTACCCTTACCCTTACCCTTACCCTTGCTTTTACCCTTAAGCTTACCCTTACCCTTACCCTTACCCTTACCCTTACTCTTACCCTTACCCTTACCCTTACCCTTACCCTTACCCTTGCTTTTACCCTTAAGCTTACCCTTACCCTTACCCTTACCCTTACCCTTACCCTTACCCTTACCCTTACCCTTACCCTTACCCTTACCCTTACCCTTACCCTTGCTTTTACCCTTAGGCTTACCCTTACCTTTACCCTTACCCTTACCCTTACCCTTACCCTTACCCTTGCTTTTACCCTTAAGCTTACCCTTACCCTTACCCTTACCCTTAAGCTTACCCTTACCCTTACCCTTACCCTTACCCTTACCCTTACCCTTACCCTTACCCTTACCCTTACCCTTACCCTTACCCTTACCCTTACCCTTACCCTTACCCTTACCCTTGCTTTTACCCTTAAGCTTACCCTTACCCTTACCCTTACCCTTACCCTTACCCTTGCTTTTACCCTTAAGCTTACCCTTACCCTTACCCTTACCCTTAAGCTTACCCTTACCCTTACCCTTACCCTTACCCTTACCCTTACCCTTACCCTTACCCTTACCCTTACCCTTACCCTTACCCTTACCCTTACCCTTACCCTTGCTTTTACCCTTAAGCTTACCCTTACCCTTACCCTTACCCTTACCCTTAAGCTTACCCTTACCCTTACCCTTACCCTTACCCTTACCCTTAACCTTACCCTTGCTTTTACCCTTAAGCTTACCCTTACCCTTACCCTTACCCTTACCCTTAAGCTTACCCTTACCCTTACCCTTACCCTTACCCTTACCCTTGCTTTTACCCTTAAGCTTACCCTTACCCTTACCCTTACCCTTACCCTTACCCTTAAGCTTACCCTTACCCTTACCCTAACCCTTACCCTTACCCTTACCCTTACCCTTACCCTTACCCTTGCTTTTACCCTTAAGCTTACCCTTACCCTTACCCTAAGTAAGGATAAGGGTAAGGGTAAGGGTAAGGGTAAGGGTAAGGGTAAGGGTAAGGGTAAGGGTAAGGGTAAGGGTAAGGGTAAGGGTAAGGGTAAGGGTAAGGGTAAGGGTAAGGGTAAGGGTAAGGGTAAGGGTAAGGGTAAGGGTAAGGGTAAGCTTAAGGGTAAAAGCAAGGGTAAGGGTAAGGGTAAGGGTAAGGGTAAGGGTAAGGGTAAGGGTAAGGGTAAGCTTAAGGGTAAAAGCAAGGGTAAGGGTAAGGGTAAGGGTAAGGGTAAGGGTAAGGGTAAGGGTAAGGGTAAGGGTAAGGGTAAGGGTAAGGGTAAGGGTAAGGGTAAGGGTAAGGGTAAGGGTAAGGGTAAGGGTAAGGGTAAGGGTAAGGGTAAGCTTAAGGGTAAAAGCAAGGGTTAGGGTAAGGCTAAGGGTAAGGGTAAGGGTAAGGGTAAGGGTAAGCTTAAGGGTAAAAGCAAGGGTAAGGGTAAGGGTAAGGGTAAGGGTAAGGGTAAGGGTAAGGGTAAAGGTGAGGGTAAGCCTAAGGGTAAAAGCAAGGGTAAGGGTAAGGGTAAGGGTAAGGGTAAGGGTAAGGGTAAGGGTAAGGGTAAGGGTACGGGTAGGGGTAAGAGTAAGGGTAAGGGTAAGCTTAAGGGTAAAAGCAAGGGTAAGGGTAAGGGTAAGGGTAAGGGTAAGGGTAAGGGTAAGCTTAAGGGTAAAAGCAAGGGTAAGGGTAAGGGTAAGGGTAAGGGTAAGGGTAAGGGTAAGGGTAAGGGTAAGGGTAAGGGTAAGGGTAAGGGTAAGGGTAAGGGTAAGGGTAAGGGTAAGGGTAAGCTTAAGGGTAAAAGCAAGGGTAAGGGTAAGGGTAAGGGTAAGGGTAAGGGTAATGGTAAGGGTAAAGGTAAGGGTAAGCCTAAGGGTAAAAGCAAGGGTAAGGGTAAGGGTAAGGGTAAGGGTAAGGGTAAGGTTAAGGGTAAGGGTAAGGGTAAGGATAAGGGTAAGGGTAAGCTTAAGGGTAAAAGCAAGGGTAAGGGTAAGGGTAAGGGTAAGGGTAAGGGTAAGGGTAAGGGTAAGGGTAAGCTTAAGGGTAAGGGTAAGGGTAAGGGTAAGCTTAAGGGTAAAAGCAAGGGTAAGGGTAAGGGTAAGGGTAAGGGTAAGGGTAAGCTTAAGGGTAAAAGCAAGGGTAAGGGTAAGGGTAAGGGTAAGGGTAAGGGTAAGGGTAAGGGTAAGGGTAAGCTTAAGGGTAAGGGTAAGGGTAAGGGTAAGGGTAAGCTTAAGGGTAAAAGCAAGGGTAAGGGTAAGAGTAAGGGTAAGGGTAAGGGTAAGGGTAAGGGTAAGGGTAAGGGTGAGCTTAAGGGTAAAAGCAAGGGTAAGGGTAAGGGTAAGGGTAAGGGTAAGGGTGAGGGTAAGGGTAAGGGTAAGGGTAAGGGTAAGCTTAAGGGTAAAAGCAAGGGTAAGGGTAAGGGTAAGGGTAAGGGTAAGGGTAAGGGTAAGGGTAAGGGTAAGGGTAAAGATAAGGGTAAGCCTAAGGGTAAAAGCAAGGGTAACGGTAAGGGTAAGGGTAAGGGTAAGGGTAAGAGTAAGGGTAAGGGTAAGGGTAAGGGTAAGGGTAAGCTTAAGGGTAAAAGCAAGGGTAAGGGTAAGGGTAAGGGTAAGGGTAAGGGTAAGGGTAAGCCTAAAGGTAAAAGCAAGGGTAAGGGTAAGGGTAAGGGTAAGGGTAAGGGTAAGCTTAAGGGTAAAAGCAAGGGTAAGGGTAAGGGTAAGGGTAAGGGTAAGGGTAAGGGTAAGCTTAAGGGTGAAAGCAAGGGTGAGGGTAAGGGTAAGGGTAAGGGTAAGGGTAAGGGTAAGGGTAAGGGTAAGGGTAAGGGTAAGCTTAAGGGTAAAAGCAAGGGTAAGGGTAAGGGTAAGGGTAAGGGTAAGGGTAAGGGTAAGGGTAAGGGTAAGGGTAAGGGTAAGGGTAAGGGTAAGGGTAAGCTTAAGGGTAAAAGCAAGGGTAAGGGTAAGGGTAAGGGTAAGGGTAAGGGTAAAGGTAAGGGTAAGCCTAAGGGTAAAAGCAAGGGTAAGGGTAAGGGTAAGGGTAAGGGTAAGGGTAAGGGTAAGGGTAAGGGTAAGGGTAAGGGTAAGGGTAAGGGTAAGGGTAAGGGTAAGGGTAAGGGTAAGGGTAAGGGTAAGGGTAAGGGTAAGGGTAAGGGTAAGGGTAAGGGTAAGGGTAAGCTTAAGGGTAAAAGCAAGGGTAAGGGTAAGGGTAAGGGTAAGGGTAAGCCTAAGGGTAAAAGCAAGGGTAAGTGTAAGGGTAAGGGTAAGGGTAAGGGTAAGGGTAAGGGTAAGGGTAAGGGTAAGCTTAAGGGTAAAAGCAAGGGTAAGGGTAAGGGTAAGGTTAAGGGTAAGGGTAAGGGTAAGCTCAAGGGTAAAAGCAAGGGTAAGGGTAAGGGTAAGGGTAAGGGTAAAGGTAAGGGTAAGGGTAAAGGTAAGGGTAAGCCTAAGGGTAAAAGCAAGGGTAAGGGTAAGGGTAAGGGTAAGGGTAAGGGTAAGGGTAAGGGTAAGGGTAAGGGTAAGGGTAAGGGTAAGGGTAAGCTTAAGGGTAAAAGCAAGGGTAAGGGTAAGGGTAAGGGTAAGGGTAAGGGTAAGGGTAAGGGTAAGGGTAAGGGTAAGGGTAAGCTTAAGGGTAAGGGTAAGGGTAAGGGTAAGCTTAAGGGTAAAAGCAAGGGTAAGGGTAAGGGTATGGGTAAGGGTAAGCTTAAGGGTAAAAGCAAGGGTAAGGGTAAGAGTAAGGGTAAGGGTAAGGGTAAGGGTAAGGGTAAGGGTAAGGGTGAGCTTAAGGGTAAAAGCAAGGGTAAGGGTAAGGGTAAGGGTAAGGGTAAGGGTAAGGGTAAGGGTAAGGGTAAGGGTAAGCTTAAGGGTAAAAGCAAGGGTAAGGGTAAGGGTAAGGGTAAGGGTAAGGGTAAGGGTAAGGGTAAGGGTAAGGGTAAGGGTAAAGGTAAGGGTAAGCCTAAGGATAAAAGCAAGGGTAAGGGTAAGGGTAAGGGTAAGGGTAAGAGTAAGGGTAAGGGTAAGGGTAAGGGTAAGCTTAAGGGTAAAAGCAAGGGTAAGGGTAAGGGTAAGGGTAAGGGTAAGCCTAAGGGTAAAAGCAAGGGTAAGGGTAAGGGTAAGGGTAAGGGCAAGGGTAAGCTTAAGGGTAAAAGCAAGGGTAAGGGTAAGGGTAAGGGTAAGGGTAAGGGTAAGGGTAAGGGTAAGCTTAAGGGTAAAAGCAAGGGTGAGGGTAAGGGTAAGGGTAAGGGTAAGGGTAAGGGTAAGGGTAAGGGTAAGCTTAAGGGTAAAAGCAAGGGTAAGGGTAAGGGTAAGGGTAAGGGTAAGGGTAAGGGTAAGGGTAAGGGTAAGGGTAAGGATAAGCTTAAGGGTAAAAGCAAGGGTAAGGGTAAGGGTAAGGGTAAGGGTAAGGGTAAAGGTAAGGGTAAGCCTAAGGGTAAAAGCAAGGGTAAGGGTAAGGGTAAGGGTAAGGGTAAGGGTAAGGGTAAGGGTAAGGGTAAGGGTAAGGGTAAGGGTAAGGGTAAGGGTAAGGGTAAGGGTAAGGGTAAGGGTAAGGGTAAGGGTAAGGGTAAGGGTAAGGGTAAGGGTAAGGGTAAGGGTAAGCTTAAGGGTAAAAGCAAGGGTAAGGGTAAGGGTAAGGGTAAGGGTAAGCCTAAGGGTAAAAGCAAGGGTAAGGGTAAGGGTAAGGGTAAGGGTAAGGGTAAGCTTAAGGGTAAAAGCAAGGGTAAGGGTAAGGGTAAGGGTAAGGGTAAGGGTAAGGGTAAGCTCAAGGGTAAAAGCAAGGGTAAGGGTAAGGGTAAGGGTAAGGGTAAAGGTAAGGGTAAGGGTAAAGGTAAGGGTAAGCCTAAGGGTAAAAGCAAGGGTAAGGGTAAGGGTAAGGGTAAGGGTAAGGGTAAGGGTAAGGGTAAGGGTAAGGGTAAGCTTAAGGGTAAAAGCAAGGGTAAGGGTAAGGGTAAGGGTAAGGGTAAGGGTAAGGGTAAGGGTAAGGGTAAGGGTAAGGGTAAGGGTAAGCTTAAGGGTAAGGGTAAGGGTAAGGGTAAGCTTAAGGGTAAAAGCAAGGGTAAGGGTAAGGGTAAGGGTAAGGGTAAGCTTAAGGGTAAAAGCAAGGGTAAGGGTAAGGGTAAGGGTAAGGGTAAGGGTAAGGGTAAGGGTAAGGGTAAGGGTAAGCTTAAGGGTAAGGGTAAGGGTAAGAGTAAGGGTAAGCTTAAGGGTAAAAGCAAGGGTAAGGGTAAGGGTAAGGGTAAGCTTAAGGGTAAGGGTAAGGGTAAGGGTAAGCTTGAGGGTAAAAGCAAGGGTAAGGTTAAGGGTAAGGGTAAGGGTAAGGGTAAGGGTAAGGGTAAGGGTAAGCTTAAGGGTAAGGGTAAGGGTAAGGGTAAGGGTAAGCTTAAGGGTAAAAGCAAGGGTAAGGGTAAGGGTAAGGGTAAGGGTAAGGGTAAGGGTAAGGGTAAGGGTAAGGGTAAGGGTAAGGGTGAGGGTAAGGGTAAGGGTAAGGGTAAGGGTAAGCTTAAGGATAAGGGTAAATTAAGGGTAAGTTTAAGGGTAAAAGCAAGGGTAAGGGTAAGGGTAAGGGTAAGGGTAAGGGTAAGCTTAAGGGTAAAAGCAAGGGTAACGGTAAAGGTAAGGGTAAGGGTAAGGGTAAGGGTAAGGGTAAGGGTAAGGGTAAGGTTAAGGGTAAGCTTAAGGGTAAGGGTAAGGGTAAGGGTAAGCTTAAGGGTAAAAGCAAGGGTAAGGGTAAGGGTAAGGGTAAGGGTAAGGGTGAGGGTAAGGGTAAGGTTAAGGGTAAGGGTAAGGGTAAGCTTAAGGGTAAAAGCAAGGGTAAGGGTAAGGGTAAGGGTAAGGGTAAGGGTAAGGGTAAGGGTAAGGGTAAGCTTAAGGGTAAAAGCAAGGGTAAGGGTAAGGGTAAGGGTAAGGGTAAGGGTTAGGGTAAGGGTAAAGGTAAGGGTAAGCCTAAGGGTAAAAGCAAGGGTAAGGGTAAGGGTAAGGGTAAGGGTAAGGGTAAGGGTAAGGGTAAGGGTAAGGGTAAGGGTAAGAGTAAGGGTAAGGGTAAGGGTAAGCTTAAGCGTAAAAGCAAGGGTAAGGGTAAGGGTAAGGGTAAGGGTAAGCCTAAGGGTAAAAGCAAGGGTAAGGGTAAGGTTAAGGGTAAGGGTAAGGGTAAGCTTAAGGGTAAAAGCAAGGGTAAGGGTAAGGGTAAGGGTAAGGGTAAGTGTAAGCTTAAGGGTAAAAGCAAGGGTAAGGGTAAGGGTGAGGGTAAGGGTAAGGGTAAGGGTAAGGGTAAAGGTAAGGGTAAGCCTAAGAGTAAAAGCAAGGGTAAGGGTAAGGGTAAGGGTAAGGGTAAGCCTAAGGGTAAAAGCAAGGGTAAGGGTAAGGGTAAGGGTAAGGGTAAGGGTAAGGGTAAGGGTAAGGGTAAGGGTAAGGGTAAGGGTAAGGGTAAGGGTAAGCTTAAGGGTAAAAGCAAGGGTAAGGGTAAGGGTAAGGGTAAGGGTAAGGGTAAAGGTAAGGGTAAGCCTAAGGGTAAAAGCAAGGGTAAGGGTAAGGGTAAGGGTAAGGGTAAGGGTAAGGGTAAGGGTAAGGGTAAGGGTAAGGGTAAGGGTAAGGGTAAGGGTAAGGGTAAGGGTAAGGGTAAGGGTAAGGGTAAGGGTAAGGGTAAGGGTAAGGGTAAGGGTAAGGGTAAGGGTAAGGGTAAGGGTAAGGGTAAGGGTAAGCTTAAGGGTAAAAGCAAGGGTAAGGGTAAGGGTAAGGGTAAGGGTAAGCCTAAGGGTAAAAGCAAGGGTGAGGGTAAGGGTAAGGGTAAGGGTAAGGGTAAGCTTAAGGGTAAAAGCAAGGGTAAGGGTAAGGGTAAGCTCAAGGGTAAAAGCAAGGGTAAGGGTAAGGGTAAGGGTAAGGGTAAAGGTAAGGGTAAGGGTAAAGGTAAGGGTAAGCCTAAGGGTAAAAGCAAGGGTAAGGGTAAGGGTAAGGGTAAGGGTAAGGGTAAGGGTAAGGGTAAGGGTAAGCTTAAGGGTAAAAGCAAGGGTAAGGGTAAGGGTAAGGGTAAGGGTAAGGGTAAGGGTAAGGGTAAGGGTAAGGGTAAGGGTAAGGGTAAGCTTAAGGGTAAGGGTAAGGGTAAGGGTAAGCTTAAGGGTAAAAGCAAGGGTAAGGGTAAGGGTAAGGGTAAGGGTAAGCTTAAGGGTAAAAGCAAGGGCAAGGGTAAGGGTAAGGGTAAGGGTAAGGGTAAGGGTAAGGGTAAGGGTAAGGGTAAGGGTAAGCTTAAGGGTAAGGGAAAGGGTAAGGGTAAGGGTAAGCTTAAGGGTAAAAGCAAGGGTAAGGGTAAGGGTAAGGGTAAGGGTAAGGGTAAGGGTAAGCTTAAGGGTAAGGGTAAGGGTAAGGGTAAGGGTAAGCTTAAGGGTAAAAGCAAGGGTAAGGTTAAGGGTAAGGGTAAGGGTAAGGGTAAGGATAAGGGTAAGCTTAAGGGTAAGGGTAAGGGTAAGGGTAAGGGTAAGGGTAAGCTTAAGGGTAAAAGCAAGGGTAAGGGTAAGGGTAAGGGTAAGGGTAAGGGTAAGGGTAAGGGTAAGGGTAAGGGTATGGGTAAGGGTAAGGGTAAGGGTAAGGGTAAGGGTAAGGGTAAGGGTAAGGGTAAGCTTAAGGGTAAGGGTAAGGGTAAGGGTAAGCTTAAGGGTAAAAGCAAGGGTAAGGGTAAGGGTAAGGGTAAGGGTAAGGGTAAGCTTAAGGGTAAAAGCAAGGGTAAGGGTAAGGGTAAGGGTAAGGGTAAGGGTAAGGGTAAGGGTAAGGGTAAGGGTAAGGGTAAGGGTAAGGGTAAGCTTAAGGGTAAGGGTAAGGGTAAGGGTAAGCTTAAGGGTAAAAGCAAGGGTAAGGGTAAGGGTAAGGGTAAGGGTAAGGGTAAAGGTAAGGGTAAGCCTAAGGGTAAAAGCAAGGGTAAGGGTAAGGGTAAGGGTAAGGGTAAGGGTAAGGGTAAGGGTAAGGGTAAGGGTAAGGGTAAGGGTAAGGGTAAGGGTAAGGGTAAGGGTAAGCTTAAGGGTAAAAGCAAGGGTAAGGGTAAGGGTAAGGGTAAGGGTCAGGGTAAGGGTAAGGGTGAGGTTAAGGGTAAAGGTAAGGGTAAGCTTAAGGGTAAAAGCAAGGGTAAGGGTAAGGGTAAGGGTAAGGGTAAGGGTAAGGGTAAGGGTAAGGGTAAGGGTAAGGGTAAGCTTAAGGGTAAAAGCAAGGGTAAGGGTAAGGGTAAGGCTAAGGGTAAGGGTTAGGGTAAGGGTAAAGGTAAGGGTAAGCCTAAGGGTAAAAGCAAGGGTAAGGGTAAGGGTAAGGGTAAGGGTAAGGGTAAGGGTAAGGGTAAGGGTAAGGGTAAGGGTAAGGGTAAGGGTAAGGGTAAGGGTAAGGGTAAGGGTAAGGGTAAGAGTAAGGGTAAGGGTAAGGGTAAGCTTAAGGGTAAAAGCAAGGGTAAGGGTGAGGGTAAGGGTAAGGGTAAGCCTAAGTGTAAAAGCAAGGGTAAGGGTAAGGTTAAGGGTAAGGGTAAGGGTAAGCTTAAGGGTAAAAGCAAGGGTAAGGGTAAGGGTAAGGGTAAGGGTAAGGGTAAGCTTAAGGGTAAAAGCAAGGGTAAGGGTAAGGGTGAGGGTAAGGGTAAGGGTAAGGGTAAGGGTAAAGGTAAGGGTAAGCCTAAGAGTAAAAGCAAGGGTAAGGGTAAGGGTAAGGGTAAGGGTAAGGGTAAGCTTAAGGGTAAAAGCAAGGGTAAGGATAAGGGTAAGGGTAAGGGTAAGGGTAAGGGTAAGGGTAAGGGTAAGGGTAAGCTTAAGGGTAAAAGCAAGGGTAAGGGTAAGGGTAAGGGTAAGGGTAAGGGTAAGGGTAAGGGTAAGGGTAAGGGTAAGCTTAAGGGTAAAAGCAAGGGTAAGGGTTAGGGTAAGGGTAAGGGTAAGGGTAAGGGTAAGGGTAAGCTTAAGGGTAAAAGCAAGGGTAAGGGTAAGGGTAAGGGTAAGGGTAAGGGTAAGGGTAAAGGTAAGGGTAAGCCTTAGGGTAAAAGCAAGGGTAAGGGTAAGGGTAAGGGTAAGGGTAAGGGTAAGGGTAAGGGTAAGGGTAAGGGTAAGGGTAAGGGTAAGGGTAAGGGTAAGGGTAAGGGTAAGGGTAAGGGTAAGGGTAAGGGTAAGGGTAAGGGTAAGGGTAAGGGTAAGCTTAAGGGTATAAGCAAGGGTAAGGGTAAGGGTAAGGGTGAGGGTAAGGGTAAGGGTAAGGGTAAGGGTAAGCTTAAGGGTAAAAGCAAGGGTAAGGGTAAGGGTAAGGGTAAGGGTAAGGGTAAGGGTAAGGGTAAGGGTAAGGGTAAGCTTAAGGGTAAAAGCAAGGGTAAGGGTAAGGGTAAGGGTAAGGGTAAGGGTAAGGGTAAGGGTAAGGGTAAGGGTAAGGGTAAGGGTAAGGGTAAGGGTAAGGGTAAGGGTAAAGGTAAGGTTAAGCCTAAGGGTAAAAGCAAGGGTAAGGGTAAGGGTAAGGGTAAGGGTAAGGGTAAGGGTAAGGGTAAGGGTAAGGGTAAGGGTAAGGGTAAGGGTAAGGGTAAGGGTAAGGGTAAGGGTAAGGGTAAGGGTAAGGGTAAGGGTAAGCTTAAGGGTAAAAGCAAGGGTAAGGGTAAGGGTAAGGGTAAGGGTAAGCCTAAGGGTAAAAGCAAGGGTAAGGGTAAGGGTAAGGGTAAGGGTAAGGGTAAGCTTAAGGGTAAAAGCAAGGGTAAGGGTAAGGGTAAGGGTAAGGGTAAGGGTAAGGGTAAGGGTAAGGGTAAGGGTAAGCTTAAGGGTAAAAGCAAGGGTAAGGGTAAGGGTAAGGGTAAGGGTAAGGGTAAGGGTAAGGGTAAGGGTAAGGGTAAAGGTAAGGGTAAGCCTAAGGGTCAAAGCAAGGGTAAGGGTAAGGGTAAGGGTAAGGGTAAGGGTAAGGGTAAGGGTAAGGGTAAGTGTAAGGGTAAGGGTAAGCTTAAGGGTAAAAGCAAGGGTAAGGGTAAGGGTAAGGGTAAGGGTAAGGGTAAGGGTAAGGGTAAGGGTAAGGGTAAGGGTAAGGGTAAGCTTAAGGGTAAGGGTAAGGGTAAGGGTAAGGGTAGGCCTATGGGTAAAAGCAAGGGTAAGTGTAAGGGTAAGGGTAAGGGTAAGGGTAAGCTTAAGGGTAAAAGCAAGGGTAAGGGTAAGGGTAAGGGTAAGGGTAAGGGTAAGGGTAAGGGTAAGGGTAAGCTTAAGGGTAAAAGCAAGGGTAAGGGTAAGGGTAAGGGTAAGGGTAAGGGTAAGGGTGAGGCTAAAGGTAAGGGTAAGCCTAAGGGTAAAAGCAAGGGTAAGGGTAAGGGTAAGGGTAAGGGTTAGGGTAAGGGTAAGGGTAAGGGTAAGGGTAAGGGTAAGGGTTAGGGTAAGGGTAAGGGTAAGCTTAAGGGTAAAAGCAAGGGTAAGGGTAAGGGTAAGGGTAAGGGTAAGGGTAAGAGTAAGGGTAAGGGTAAGGGTAAGCTAAAGGGTAAAAGCAAGGGTAAGGGTAAGGGTAAGGGTAAGGGTAAGCGTAAGGGTAAGGGTAAGGGTAAGCTTAAGGGTAAAAGCAAGGGTAAGGGTAAGGGTAAGGGTAAGGGTAAGGGTAAGGGTAAGGGTAAGGGTAAAGGTAAGGGTAAGCCTAAGAGTAAAAGCAAGGGTAAGGGTAAGGGTAAGGGTAAGGGTAAGGGTAAGGTTAAGGGTAAGGGTTAGGGTAAGGGTAAGGGTAAGGGTAAGGGTAAGCTTAAGGGTAAAAGCAAGGGTAAGGGTAAGGGTAAGGGTAAGGGTAAGGGTAAGGGTAAGGGTAAGCTTAAGGGTAAGGGTAAGGGTAAGGGTAAGGGTAAGCTTAAGGGTAAAAGCAAGGGTAAGGGTAAGGGTAAGGGTAAGGGTAAGGGTAAGCTTAAGGGTAAAAGCAAGGGTAAGGGTAAGGGTAAGGGTAAGGGTAAGGGTAAGGGTAAGGGTAAGCTTAAGGGTAAGGGTGAGGGTAAGGGTAAGGGTAAGCTTAAGGGTAAAAGCAAGGGTAAGGGTCAGGGTAAGGGTAAGTGTAAGGGTAAGGGTAAGGGTAAGGGTATGGGTGAGCTTAAGGGTAAAAGCAAGGGTAAGGGTAAGGTTAAGGGTAAGGGTAAGGGTAAGGGTAAGGGTAAGGGTTAGCTTAAGGGTAAAAGCAAGGGCAAGGGTAAGGGTAAGGTTAAGGGTAAGGGTAAGGGTAAGGGTAAGGGTAAGGGTTAGCTTAAGGGTAAAAGCAAGGGTAAGGGTAAGGGTAAGGGTAAGGGTAAGGGTAAGGGTAAGGGTAAGGGTAAGGGTAAGGGTAAGCTTAAGGGTAAAAGCAAGGGTAAGGGTAAGGGTAAGGGTAAGGGTAAGCCTAAGGGTAAAAGCAAGGGTAAGGGTAAGGGTAAGGGTAAGGGTAAGTGTAAGCTTAAGGGTAAAAGCAAGGGTAAGGGTAAGGGTAAGGGTAAGGGTAAGGGTAAGGGTAAGCTTAAGGGTAAAAGCAAGGGTGAGGGTAAGGGTAAGGGTAAGGGTAAGGGTAAGGGTAAGGGTAAGGGTAAGGGTAAGGGTAAGCTTAAGGGTAAAAGCAAGGGTAAGGGTAAGGGTAAGGGTGAGGGTAAGCTTAAGGGTAAAAGCAAGGGTAAGGGTAAGGGTAAGGGTAAGGGTAAGGGTAAGGGTAAGGGTAAGGGTAAGGGTAAGGGTAAGGGTAAGGGTAAGGGTAAGGGTAAGGGTAAGGGTAAGGGTAAGGGTAAGGGTAAGGGTAAGGGTAAGCTTAAGGGTAAAAGCAAGGGTAAGGGTAAGGGTAAGGGTAAGGGTAAGGGTAAGGGTAAGGGTAAGGGTAAGGGTAAGGGTAAGGGTAAGGGTAAGGGTAAGGGTAAGGGTAAGGGTAAGGGTAAGGGTAAGGGTAAGCTTAAGGGTAAAAGCAAGGGTAAGGGTAAGGGTAAGGGTAAGGGTAAGGGTAAGGGTAAGGGTAAGGGTAAGGGTAAGGGTCAGGGTAAGGGTAAGGGTAAGGGTAAGGGTAAGGGTAAGGGTAAGGGTAAGGGTAAGGGTAAGGGTAAGGGTAAGGGTAAGGGTAAGCTTAAGGGTAAAAGCAAGGGTAAGGGTAAGGGTAAGGGTAAGGGTAAGCCTAAGGGTAAAAGCAAGGGTAAGGGTAAGGGTAAGGGTAAGGGTAAGGGTAAGGGTAAGCTTAAGGGTAAAAGCAAGGGTAAGGGTAAGGGTAAGGGTAAGGTTAAGGGTAAGGGTAAGGGTAAGCTTAAGGGTAAAAGCAAGGGTAAGGGTAAGGGTAAGGGTAAGGGTAAGGGTAAAGGTAAGGGTAAGCCTAAGGGTAAAAGCAAGGGTAAGGGTAAGGGTAAAGGTAAGGGTAAGGGTAAGGGTAAGGGTAAGGGTAAGCTTAAGGGTAAAAGCAAGGGTAAGGGTAAGTGTAAGGGTAAGGGTAAGGGTAAGGGTAAGGGTATGGGTGAGGGTAAGCTTAAGGGTAAGGGTAAGGGTAAGGGTAAGGGTAAGCTTAAGGGTAAAAGCAAGGGTAAGGGTAAGGGTAAGGGTAAGGGTAAGCTTAAGGGTTAAAGCAAGGGTAAGGGTAAGGGTAAGGGTAAGGGTAAGGGTAAGCTTAAGGGTAAGGGTAAGGGTAAGGGTAAGGGTAAGCTTAAGGGTAAAAGCAAGGGTAAGGGTAAGGGTAAGGGTAAGGGTAAGGGTAAGCTTAAGGGTAAGGGTAAGGGTAAGGGTAAGGGTAAGCTTAAGGGTAAAAGCAAGGGTAAGGTTAAGGGTAAGGGTAAGGGTAAGGGTAAGGGTAAGGGTAAGGGTAAGGGTAAGCTTAGGGGTAAGGGTAAGGGTAAGGGTAAGGGTAAGCTTAAGGGTAAAAGCAAGGGTAAGGGTAAGGGTAAGGGTAAGGGTAAGGGTAAGGGTAAGGGTAAGGGTAAGGGTAAGGGTAAGCTTAAAGGTAAGGGTAAGGGTAAGGGTAAGCTTAAGGGTAAAAGCAAGGGTAAGGGTAAGGGTAAGGGTAAGGGTAGGGTAAGCTTAAGGGTAAAAGCAAGGGTAAGGGTAAGGGTAAGGGTAAGGGTAAGGGTAAGGGTAAGGGTAAGGGTAAGGGTAAGGGTAAGGGTAAGGGTAAGGGTAAGGGTAAGGGTAAGGGTATGGGTAAGGGTAAGGGTAAGCTTAAGGGTAAGGGTAAGGGTAAGGGTAAGCTTAAGGGTAAAAGCAAGGGTAAGGGTAAGGGTAAGGGTAAGGGTAAGGGTAAAGGTGAGGGTAAGCCTAAGGGTAAAAGCAAGGGTAAGGGTAAGCGTAAGGGTAAGGGTAAGGGTAAGGGTAAGGGTAAGGGTAAGGGTAAGGGTAAGGGTAAGGGTAAGGGTAAGCTTAAGGGTAAAAGCAAGGGTAAGGGTAAGGGTAAGGGTAAGGGTAAGGGTAAGGGTAAGGGTAAGGGTAAGCTTAAGGGTAAAAGCAAGGGTAAGGGTAAGGGTAAGGGTAAGGGTAAGGGTAAGGGTAAGGGTAAGGGTAAGGGTAAGGGTGAGGGTAAGGGTAAGCTTAAGGGTAAAAGCAAGGGTAAGGGTAAGGGTAAGGGTAAGGGTAAGGGTAAGGGTTAGGGTAAGGGTAAAGGTAAGGGTAAGCCTAAGGGTAAAAGCAAGGGTAAGGGTAAGGGTAAGGGTAAGGGTAAGGGTAAGGGTAAGGGTAAGGGTAAGGGTAAGGGTAAGGGTAAGAGTAAGGGTAAGGGTAAGGGTAAGCTTAAGGGTAAAAGCAAGGGTAAGGGTAAGGGTAAGGGTAAGGGTAAGCCTAAGGGTAAAAGCAAGGGTAAGGGTAAGGTTAAGGGTAAGGGTAAGGGTAAGCTTAAGGGTAAAAGCAAGGGTAAGGGTAAGGGTAAGGGTAAGGGTAAGGGTAAGCTTAAGGGTAAAAGCAAGGGTAAGGGTAAGGGTGAGGGTGAGGGTAAGGGTAAGGGTAAGGGTAAAGGTAAGGGTAAGCCTAAGAGTAAAAGCAAGGGTAAGGGTAAGGGTAAGGGTAAGGGTAAGGGTAAGGGTAAGGGTAAGGGTAAGGGTAAGGGTAAGGTTAAGGGTAAGGGTAAGGGTAAGCTTAAGGGTAAAAGCAAGGGTAAGGATAAGGGTAAGGGTAAGGGTAAGGGTAAGGGTAAGGGTAAGGGTAAGGGTAAGGGTAAGGGTAAGGGTAAGGGTAAGGGTAAGGGTAAGGGTAAGGGTAAGGGTAAGGGTAAGCTTAAGGGTAAAAGCAAGGGTAAGGGTTAGGGTAAGGGTAAGGGTAAGGGTAAGGGTAAGGGTAAGCTTAAGGGTAAAAGCAAGGGTAAGGGTAAGGGTAAGGGTAAGGGTAAGGGTAAGGGTAAGGGTAAGGGTAAAGGTAAGGGTAAGCTTAAGGGTAAAAGCAAGGGTAAGGGTAAGGGTAAGGGTAAGGGTAAGGGTAAGGGTAAGGGTAAGGGTAAGGGTAAGGGTAAGGGTAAGGGTAAGCTTAAGGGTAAAAGCAAGGGTAAGGGTAAGGGTAAGGGTAAGGGTAAGGGTAAGGGTAAGGGTAAGGGTAAGGGTAAGGGTAAGGGTAAGGGTAAGGGTAAGGGTAAGGGTAAGGGTAAGCTTAAGGGTAAGGGTAAGGGTAAGGGTAAGGGTAAGCCTAAGGGTAAAAGCAAGGGTAAGGGTAAGGGTAAGGGTAAGGGTAAGCTTAAGGGTAAAAGCAAGGGTAAGGGTAAGGCTAAGGGTAAGGGTAAGGGTAAGGGTAAGGGTAAGCTTAAGGGTAAAAGCAAGGGTAAGGGTAAGGGTAAGGGTAAGGGTAAGGGTAAGGGTAAAGGTGAGGGTAAGCCTAAGGGTAAAAGCAAGGGTAAGGGTAAGGGTAAGGGTAAGGGTAAGGGTAAGGGTAAGGGTAAGGGTAGGGGTAAGAGTAAGGGTAAGGGTAATCTTAAGGGTAAAAGCAAGGGTAAGGGTAAGGGTAAGGGTAAGGGTAAGGGTAAGGGTAAGCTTAAGGGTAAAAGCAAGGGTAAGGGTAAGGGTAAGGGTAAGGGTAAGGGTAAGGGTAAGGGTAAGGGTAAGGGTAAGGGTAAGGGTAAGGGTAAGGGTAAGGGTAAGGGTAAGGGTAAGGGTAAGGGTAAGGGTAAGGGTAAGGGTAAGGGTAAGCTTAAGGGTAAAAGCAAGGGTAAGAGTAAGGGTAAGGGTAAGGGTAAGGGTAAGGGTAATGGTAAGGGTAAAGGTAAGGGTAAGCCTAAGGGTAAAAGCAAGGGTAAGGGTAAGGGTAAGGGTAAGGGTAAGGGTAAGGGTAAGGGTAAGGGTAAGGGTAAGGGTAAGGGTAAGCTTAAGGGTAAAAGCAAGGGTAAGGGTAAGGGTAAGGGTAAGGGTAAGGGTAAGGGTAAGGGTAAGGGTAAGGGTAAGGGTAAGCTTAAGGGTAAGGGTAAGGGTAAGGGTAAGGGTAAGCGTAAGGGTAAAAGCAAGGGTAAGGGTAAGGGTAAGGGTAAGGGTAAGGGTAAGCTTAAGGGTAAAAGCAAGGGTAAGGGTAAGGGTAAGGGTAAGGGTAAGGGTAAGGGTAAGGGTAAGGGTAAGCTTAAGGGTAAGGGTAAGGGTAAGGGTAAGCTTAAGGGTAAAAGCAAGGGTAAGGGTAAGAGTAAGGGTAAGGGTAAGGGTAAGGGTAAGGGTAAGGGTAAGGGTGAGCTTAAGGGTAAAAGCAAGGGTAAGGGTAAGGGTAAGGGTAAGGGTAAGGGTAAGGGTAAGGGTAAGGGTAAGCTTAAGGGTAAAAGCAAGGGTAAGGGTAAGGGTAAGGGTAAGGGTAAGGGTAAGGGTAAGGGTAAGGGTAAGGGTAAGGGTAAAGGTAAGGGTAAGCCTAAGGGTAAAAGCAAGGGTAAGGGTAAGGGTAAGGGTAAGGGTAAGAGTAAGGGTAAGGGTAAGGGTAAGGGTAAGCTTAAGGGTAAAAGCAAGGGTAAGGGTAAGGGTAAGGGTAAGGGTAAGCCTAAGGGTAAAAGCAAGGGTAAGGGTAAGGGTAAGGGTAAGGGTAAGGGTAAGCTTAAGGGTAAAAGCAAGGGTAAGGGTAAGGGTAAGGGTAAGGGTAAGGGTAAGGGTAAGCTTAAGGATAAAAGCAAGGGTGAGGGTAAGGGTAAGGGTAAGGGTAAGGGTAAGGGTAAGGGTAAGGGTAAGGGTAAGGGTAAGGGTAAGGGTAAGGGTAAGGGTAAGGGTAAGGGTAAGCTTAAGGGTAAAAGCAAGGGTAAGGGTAAGGGTAAGGGTAAGGGTGAGGGTAAGGGTAAGGGTAAGGGTAAGGGTAAGGGTAAGCTTAAGGGTAAAAGCAAGGGTAAGGGTAAGGGTAAGGGTAAGGGTAAGGGTAAAGGTAAGGGTAAGCCTAAGGGTAAAAGCAAGGGTAAGGTTAAGGGTAAGGGTAAGGGTAAGGGTAAGGGTAAGGGTAAGGGTAAGGGTAAGGGTAAGGGTAAGGGTAAGGGTAAGGGTAAGGGTAAGGGTAAGGGTAAGGGTAAGGGTAAGGGTAAGGGTAAGGGTAAGGGTAAGGGTAAGGGTAAGGGTAAGGGTAAGGGTAAGGGTAAGGGTAAGGGTAAGGGTAAGGGTAAGCTTAAGGGTAAAAGCAAGGGTAAGGGTAAGGGTAAGGGTAAGGGTAAGGGTAAGCTTAAGGGTAAAAGCAAGGGTAAGGGTAAGGGTAAGGGTAACGGTAAGGGTAAGGGTAAGGGTAAGCTTAAGGGTAAAAGCAAGGGTAAGGGTAAGGGTAAGGGTAAGGGTAAGGGTAAGGGTAAGGGTAGGGGTTAAGGTAAGGGTAAGCCTAAGGGTAAAAGCAAGGGTAAGGGTAAGGGTAAGGGTGAGGGTAAGGGTAAGGGTAAGGGTAAGGGTAAGGGTAAGGGTAAGGGTAAGGGTAAGGGTAAGGGTAAGGGTAAGGGTAAGCTTAAGGGTAAAAGCAAGGGTAAGGGTAAGGGTAAGGGTAAGGGTAAGGGTAAGGGTAAGGGTAAGGGTAAGGGTAAGGGTAAGGGTAAGGGTAAGGGTAAGGGTAAGCTTAAGGGTAAGGGTAAGGGTAAGGGTGAGGGTAAGCTTAAGGGTAAAAGCAAGGGTAAGGGTAAGGGTAAGGGTAAGGGTAAGCTTAAGGGTAAAAGCAAGGGTAAGGGTAAGGGTAAGGGTAAGGGTAAGGGTAAGGGTAAGGGTAAGCTTAAGGGTAAGGGTAAGGGTAAGGGTAAGGGTAAGCTTAAGGGTAAAAGCAAGGGTAAGGGTAAGGGTAAGGGTAAGGGTAAGGGTAAGCTTAAGGGATAGGGTAAGGGTAAGGGTAAGGGTAAGCTTAAGGGTAAAAGCAAGGGTAAGGTTAAGGGTAAGGGTAAGGGTAAGGGTAAGGGTAAGGGTAAGGGTAAGCTTAAGGGTAAGGGTAAGGGTAAGAGTAAGGGTAAGCTTAAGGGTAAAATCAAGGGTAAGGGTAAGGGTAAGGGTAAGGGTAAGGGTAAGGGTAAGGGTAAGGGTAAGGGTAAGGGTAAGGTTAAGGGTAAGCTTAAGGGTAAGGGTAAGGGTAAGGGTAAGCTTAAGGGTAAAAGCAAGGGTAAGGGTAAGGGTAAGGGTAAGGGTAAGGGTAAGCTTAAGGGTAAAAGCAAGGGTAAGGGTAAGGGTAAGGGTAAGGGTAAGGGTAAGGGTAAGGGTAAGGGTAAGGGTAAGGGTAAGGGTAAGGGTAAGCTTAAGGGTAAGGGTAAGGGTAAGGGAAAGCTTAAGGGTAAAAGCAAGGGTAAGGGTAAGGGTAAGGGTAAGGGTAAGGGTAAAGGTAAGGGTAAGCCTAAGGGTAAAAGCAAGGGTAAGGGTAAGGGTAAGGGTAAGGGTAAGGGTAAGGGTAAGGGTAAGGGTAAGGGTAAGGGTAAGGGTAAGCTTAAGGGTAAAAGCAAGGGTAAGGGTAAGGGTAAGGGTAAGGGTAAGGGTAAGGGTAAGGGTGAGCTTAAGGGTAAAAGCAAGGGTTAGGGTAAGGGTAATGTTAAGGTTAAGGGTAAGGGTAAGGGTAAGGGTAAGGGTAAGGGTAAGGGTAAGCTTAAGGGTAAAAGCAAGGGTAAGGGTAAGGGTAAGGGTAAGGGTGAGGGTAAGGGTTAGGGTAAGGGTAAAGGTAAGGGTAAGCCTAAGGGTAAAAGCAAGGGTAAGGGTAAGGGTAAGGGTAAGGGTAAGGGTAAGGGTAAGGGTAAGGGTAAGAGTAAGGGTAAGGGTAAGGGTAAGCTTAAGGGTAAAAGCAAGGGTAAGGGTAAGGGTAAGGGTAAGGGTAAGCCTAAGGGTAAAAGCAAGGGTAAGGGTAAGGTTAAGGGTAAGGGTAAGGGTAAGCTTAAGGGTAAAAGCAAGGGTAAGGGTAAGGGTAAGGGTAAGGGTAAGCTTAAGGGTAAAAGCAAGGGTAAGGGTAAGGGTGAGGGTGAGGGTAAGGGTAAGGGTAAGGGTAAAGGTAAGGGTAAGCCTAAGAGTAAAAGCAAGGGTCAGGGTAAGGGTAAGGGTAAGGGTAAGGGTAAGGGTAAGGGTAAGCTTACCCTTACCCTTACCCTTACCCTTACCCTTACCCTTACCCTTACCCTTACCCTTACCCTGACCCTTACCCTTACCCTTACCCTTACCCTCACCCTTGCTTTTACCCTTAAGCTTACCCTTACCCTTACCCTTACCCTTACCCTTACCCTTACCCTTACCCTTACCCTTACCCTTACCCTCACCCTTACCCTTACCCTTACCCTCACCCTTACCCTTACCCTTACCCTTGCTTTTACCCTTAGGCTTACCCTTACCTTTACCCTTACCCTTACCCTTACCCTTACCCTTACCCTTACCCTTACCCTTACCCTTACCCTTGCTTTTACCCTTAAGCTTACCCTTACCCTTACCCTTACCCTTACCCTTGCTTTTACCCTTAAGCTTACCCTTACCCTTACCCTTACCCTTACCCTTACCCTTACCCTTACCCTTACCCTTGCTTTTACCCTTAAGCTTACCCTTACCCTTACCCTTACCCTTACCCTTACCCTTACCCTTACCCTTACCCTTGCTTTTACCCTTAAGCTTACCCTTACCCTTACCCTTACCCTTACCCTTACCCTTACCCTTACCCTTACCCTTACCCTTACCCTTACCCTTACCCTTACCCTTACCCTTACCCTTACCCTTACCCTTACCCTTACCCTTACCCTTGCTTTTACCCTTAGGCTTACCCTTACCTTTACGTAAGGGTAAGCTTAAGGGTAAAGGCAAGGGTAAGGGTAAGGGTAAGGGTAAGGGTAAGGGTAAGGGTAAGGGTAGGGGTTAAGGTAAGGGTAAGCCTAAGGGTAAAAGCAAGGGTAAGGGTAAGGGTAAGGGTAAGGGTAAGGGTAAGGGTAAGGGTAAGGGTAAGGGTAAGGGTAAGGGTAAGGGTAAGGGTAAGGGTAAAGGTAAGGGTAAGCCTAAGGGTAAAAGCAAGGGTAAGGGTAAGGGTAAGGGTAAGGGTAAGGGTAAGGGTAAGGGTAAGGGTAAGGGTAAGGGTAAGGGTAAGCTTAAGGGTAAAAGCAAGGGTAAGGGTAAGGGTAAGGGTAAGGGTAAGGGTAAGGGTAAGGGTAAGCTTAAGGGTAAAAGCAAGGGTAAGGGTAAGGGTAAGGGTAAGGTTAAGGGTAAGGGTAAGGGTAAGGGTAAGGGTAAGGGTAAGGGTAAGCTTAAGGGTAAAAGCAAGGGTAAGGGTAAGGGTAAGGGTAAGGGTAAGGGTAAGGGTTAGGGTAAGGGTAAAGGTAAGGGTAAGCCTAAGGGTAAAAGCAAGGGTAAGGGTAAGGGTAAGGGTAAGGGTAAGGGTAAGGGTAAGGGTAAGGGTAAGAGTAAGGGTAAGGGTAAGGGTAAGCTTAAGGGTAAAAGCAAGGGTAAGGGTAAGGGTAAGCCTAAGGGTAAAAGCAAGGGTAAGGGTAAGGTTAAGGGTAAGGGTAAGGGTAAGCTTAAGGGTAAAAGCAAGGGTAAGGGTAAGGGTAAGGGTAAGGGTAAGCTTAAGGGTAAAAGCAAGGGTAAGGGTAAGGGTGAGGGTGAGGGTAAGGGTAAGGGTAAGGGTAAAGGTAAGGGTAAGCCTAAGAGTAAAAGCAAGGGTAAGGGTAAGGGTAAGGGTAAGGGTAAGGGTAAGGGTAAGGGTAAGGGTAAGGGTAAGGGTAAGGGTAAGGGTAAGCTTACCCTTACCCTTACCCTTACCCTTACCCTTACCCTTACCCTTACCCTTACCCTTACCCTTACCCTTACCCTTACCCTTACCCTCACCCTTGCTTTTACCCTTAAGCTTACCCTTACCCTTACCCTTACCCTTACCCTTACCCTTACCCTTACCCTTACCCTTACCCTCACCCTTACCCTTACCCTTACCCTTGCTTTTACCCTTAGGCTTACCCTTACCTTTACCCTTACCCTTACCCTTACCCTTACCCTTACCCTTACCCTTACCCTTACCCTTGCTTTTACCCTTAAGCTTACCCTTACCCTTACCCTTACCCTTACCCTTGCTTTTACCCTTAAGCTTACCCTTACCCTCACCCTTACCCTTACCCTTACCCTTACCCTTACCCTTACCCTTACCCTTGCTTTTACCCTTAAGCTTACCCTTACCCTTACCCTTACCCTTACCCTTACCCTTACCCTTACCCTTACCCTTACCCTTGCTTTTACCCTTAAGCTTACCCTTACCCTTACCCTTACCCTTACCCTTACCCTTACCCTTACCCTTACCCTTACCCTTACCCTTACCCTTACCCTTACCCTTACCCTTACCCTTACCCTTACCCTTACCCTTACCCTTGCTTTTACCCTTAGGCTTACCCTTACCTTTACCCTTACCCTTACCCTTACCCTTACCCTTACCCTTACCCTTACCCTTGCTTTTACCCTTAAGCTTACCCTTACCCTTACCCTTACCCTTACCCTTACCCTTACCCTTACCCTTACCCTTGCTTTTACCCTTAAGCTTACCCTTACCCTTACCCTTACCTTTACCCTTACCCTTGCTTTTACCCTTAGGCTTACCCTTACCCTTACCCTTACCCTTACCCTTGCTTTTACCCTTAAGCTTACCCTTACACTTACCCTTACCCTTACCCTTACCCTTACCCTTACCCTTACCCTAACCCTTACCCTTACCCTTGCTTTTACCCTTAGGCTTACCCTTACCTTTACCCTTACCCTTACCCTTACCCTTACCCTTACCCTTACCCTTACCCTTACCCTTACCCTTACCCTTGCTTTTACTCTTAAGCTTACCCTTACCCTTACCCTTACCCTTACCCTTACCATTGCTTTTACCCTTAAGCTTACCCTTACCCTTACCCTTACCCTTACACTTACCCTCACCCTTACCCTTACCCTTACCCTTGCTTATACCCTTAAGCTTACCCTTACCCTTACCCTTACCCTTACCCTTACCCTTACCCTTACCCTTACCCTTACCCTTACCCTTACCCTTACCCTTACCCTTGCTTTTACCCTTAGGCTTACCCTTACCTTTACCCTTACCGTTACCCTTACCCTTACCCTTACCCTTACCCTTACCCTTACCCTTACCCTTGCTTTTACCCTTAAGCTTACCCTTACCCTTACCCTTACCCTTACCCTTACCCTAACCCTTACCCTTGCTTTTACCCTTTAGCTTACCCTTACCCTTACCCTTACCCTTACCCTTACCCTTACCCTTACCCTTACCCTTACCCTTACCCTTACCCTTACCCTTACCCTTACCCTTACCCTTACCCTTACCCTTGCTTTTACCCTTAAGCTTACCCTTACCCTTTCCCTTACCCTTACCTTTACCCTTACCCTTACCCTTACCCTTACCCTTGCTTTTACCCTTAAGCTTACCCTTACCCTTACCCTTACCCTTACCCTTGCTTTTACCCTTAGGCTTACCCTTACCTTAACCCTTACCCTTACCCTTACCCTTACCCTTACCCTTACCCTTACCCTAACCCTTACCCTTACCCTTACACTTGCTTTTACCCTTAAGCTTACCCTTACCCTTACCCTTACCCTTACCCTTACCCTTACCCTTAACCTTACCCTTACCCTTGCTTTTACCCTTAAGCTTACCCTTACCCTTACCCTTACCCTTACCCTTACCCTTGCTTTTACCCTTAGGCTTACCCTTACCCTTACCCTTACCCTTACCCTTGCCTTCACCGTTAAGCTTACCCTTACCCTTACCCTTACTCTTACCCTTACCCTTACCCTTACCCTTACCCTTACCCTTACCCTTACCCTTACCCTTGCTTTTACCCTTAGGCTTACCCTTACCTTTACCCTTACCCTAACCCTTACCCTTACCCTTACCCTTACCCTTACCCTTGCTTTTACCCTTAAGCTTACCCTCACCCTTACCCTAACGCTTACCCTTACCCTTACCCTTACCCTTGCTTTTACCCTTAAGCTTACCCTTACCCTTACCCTTACCCTTACCCTTACCCTTACCCTTACCCTTACCCTTACCCTTACCCTTACCCTTACCCTTACCCTTACCCTTACCCTTGCTTTTACCCTTAAGCTTACCCTTACCCTTACCCTTACCCTTACCCTTACCCTAACCCTTACCCTTGCTTTTACCCTTAAGCTTACCCTTACCCTTACCCTTACCCTTACCCTTACCCTTACCCTTACCTTTACCCTTACCCTTACCCTTACCCTTACCCTTACCCTTACCCTAACCCTTACCCTTACCCTTGCTTTTACCCTTAAGCTTACCCTTACCCTTACCCTTACCCTTACCCTTACCCTTACCCTTACCCTTACCCTTACCCTTACCCTTGCTTTTACCCTTAAGCTTACCCTTACCCTTACCCTTACCCTTACCCTTACCCTTACCCTTACCCTTACCCTTACCCTTACCCTTGCTTTTACCCTTAGGCTTACCCTTACCTTTACCCTTACCCTTACCCTTACCCTTACCCTTACCCTTACCCTTACCCTTGCTTTTACCCTTAAGCTTACCCTTACCCTTACCCTTACCCTTACCCTTACCCTTGCTTTTACCCTTAAGCTTACCCTTACCCTTACCCTTACCCTAACCCTTACCCTTGCTTTTACCCTTAGGCTTACCCTTACCCTTACCCTTACCCTTACCCTTGCTTTTACCCTTAAGCTTACCCTTACCCTTACCCTTACTCTTACCCTTACCCTTACCCTTACCCTTACCCTTACCCTTACCCTTACCCTTACCCTTACCCTTACCCTTACCCTTACCCTTGCTTTTACCCTTAGGCTTACCCTTACCTTTACCCTTACCCTAACCCTTACCCTTACCCTTACCCTTACCCTTACCCTTGCTTTTACCCTTAAGCTTACCATGACCCTTACCCTTACCCTTACCCCTACCCTTACCCTTGCTTTTACCCTTAAGCTTACCCTTACCCTTACCCTTACCCTTACCCTTACCCTTACCCTTACCCTTACCCTTACCCTTACCCTTACCCTTGCTTTTACCCTTAAGCTTACCCTTACCCTTACCCTTACCCTTACCCTTACCCTTACCCTTACCCTTACCCTTACCCTTACCCTTATCCTTGCTTTTACCCTTAGGCTTACCCTTACCTTTACCCTTACCCTTACCCTTACCCTTACCCTTGCTTTTACCCTTAAGCTTACCCTTACCCTTACCCTTACCCTTACCCTTAAGCTTACCCTTACCCTTACCCTTACCCTTACCCTTACCCTTACCCTTACCCTTACCCTTACCCTTACCCTTACCCTTACCCTTGCTTTTACCCTTAAGCTTACCCTTACCCTTACCCTTAACCTTACCCTTAACCTTACCCTTGCTTTTACCCTTAAGCTTACCCTTACCCTTACCCTTACCCTTACCCTTACCCTTACCCTTACCCTTACCCTTACCCTTACCCTTACCCTTACCCTTACCCTTACCCTTACCCTTACCCTTACCCTTACCCTTACCCTTACCCTTGCTTTTACCCTTAAGCTTACCCTTACCCTTACCTTTACCCTTACCCTTAAGCTTACCCTTACCCTTACCCTTACCCTTACCCTTACCCTCACCCTCACCCTTACCCTTGCTTTTACCCTTAAGCTTACCCTTACCCTTACCCTTACCCTTACCCTTACCCTTAAGCTTACCCTTACCCTTACCCTTACCCTTACCCTTACCCTTACCCTTACCCTTACCCTTACCCTTGCTTTTACCCTTAAGCTTACCCTTACCCTTACCCTTACCCTTACCCTTAAGCTTACCCTTACCCTTACCCTTACCCTTACCCTTACCCTTACCCTTACCCTTACCCTTACCCTTACCCTTGCTTTTACCCTTAAGCTTACCCTTACCCTTACCCTTACCCTTACCCTTGCTTTTACCCTTAAGCTTACCCTTACCCTCACCCTTACCCTTAAGCTTACCCTTACCCTTACCCTTACCCTTACCCTTACCCTTACCCTTACCCTTACCCTTACCCTTACCCTTACCCTTACCCTTGCTTTTACCCTTAAGCTTACCCTCGCCCTTACCCTTCACCTTACCCTTACCCTTACCCTTACCCTTACCCTTACCCTTACCCTTGCTTTTACCCTTAGGCTTACCCTTACCTTTACCCTTACCCTTACCCTTACCCTTACCCTTACCCTTACCCTTACCCTTACCCTTACCCTTACCTTTACCCTTACCCTTGCTTTTACCCTTAAGCTTACCCTTACCCTTACCCTTACCCTTACCCTTACCCTTACTCTTGCTTTTACCCTTAAGCTTACCCTTACCCTTACCCTTACCCTTACCCTTGCTTTTACCCTTAGGCTTACCCTTACCCTTTCCCTTACCCTTACCCTTGCTTTTACCCTTAAGCTTACCCTTACCCTTACCCTTACCCTTACCCTTACCCTTACCCTTACCCTTACCCTTACCCTTACCCTTACCCTTACCCTTACCCTAACCCTTACCCTTACCCTTACCCTCACCCTTACCCTTGCTTTTACCCTTAGGCTTACCCTTACCTTTACCCTTACCCTTACCCTTACCCTTACCCTTACCCTTGCTTTTACCCTTAAGCTTACCCTTACCCTTACCCTTACCCTTACCCTTACCCTTACCCTTACCCTTACCCTTACCCTTACCCTTACCCTTGCTTTTACCCTTAAGCTTACCCTTACCCTAACCCTTGCTTTTACCCTTAGGCTTACCCTTACCCTTACCCTTACCCTTACCCTTGCTTTTACCCTTAAGCTTACCCTTACCCTTACCCTTACCCTTACTCTTACCCTTACCCTTACCCTTACCCTTACCCTTGCTTTTACCCTTAGGCTTACCCTTACCTTTACCCTTACCCTTACCCTTACCCTTACCCTTACCCTTACCCTTACCCTTACCCTTACCCTTGCTTTTACCCTTAAGCTAACCCTTACCCTTACCCTTACCCTTACCCTTACCCTTAACCTTACCCTTACCCTTGCTTTTACCCTTAAGCTCACCCTTACCCTTACCCTTACCCTTACCCTTACACTTACCCTTACCCTGACCCTTACCCTTGCTTTTACCCTTAAGCTTACCCTTACCCTTACCCTTACCCTTACCCTTAAGCCTACCCTTACCCTAACCCTTACCCTTACCCTTACCCTTACCCTTACCCTTGCTTTTACCCTTAAGCTTACCCTTACCCTTTCCCTTACCCTTACCCTTACCCTTGCTTTTACCCTTAAGCTTACCCTTACCCTTACCCTTACCCTTACCCTTAAGCTTACCCTTACCCTTACCCTTACCCTTACCCTTACCCTTACCCTTACCCTTACCCTTGCTTTTACCCTTAAGCTTACCCTTACCCTTACCCTTACCCTTACCCTAACCCTTACCCTTAACCTTACCCTTACCCTTACCCTTACCCTTACCCTTACCCTTGCTTTTACCCTTAGGCTTACCCTTACCTTTACCCTTACCATTACCCTTACCCTTACCCTTACCCTTACCCTTACCCTTACCCTTGCTTTTACCCTTAAGCTTACCCTTACCCTTACCCTTACCCTTACCCTTACCCTTACCCTTACCCTTACCCTTACCCTTACCCTTACCCTTACCCTTACCATTGCTTTTACCCTTAAGCTTACCCTTACCCTTACCCTTACCCTTACCCTTACCCTTACCCTTACCCTTACCCTTACCCTTACCCTTACCCTTACCCTTACCCTTGCTTTTACCCTTAAGCTTACCCTTACCCTTACCCTTACTCTTACCCTTACCCTTACCCTTACCCTTACCCTTGCTTTTACCCTTAAGCTTACCCTTACCCTTACCTTTACCCTTACCCTTACCCTTACCCCTACCCTTACCCTTACCCTTACTCTTACCCTTACCCTTACCCTTGCTTTTACCCTTAGGCTTACCCTTACCTTTAGCCTTACCCTTACCCTTACCCTTACCCTTACCCTTACCCTTGCTTTTACCCTTAAGCTTACCCTTACCCTTACCCTTACCCTTGCTTTTACCCTTAAGCTTACCCTTACCCTTACCCTTACCCTTACACTTACCCTTGCTTTTACCCTTAGGCTTACCCTTACCCTTACCCTTACCCTTACCCTTAAGCTTACCCTTACCCTTACCCTTACCCTTACCCTTACCCTTACCCTTACCCTTACCCTTACCCTTACCCTTACCCTTACCCTTACCCTTGCTTTTACCCTTAAGCTTACCCTTACCCTTACCCTTACCCTTACCCTTACCCTTACCCTTACCCTTACCCTTACCCTTACCCTTGCTTTGACCCTTAGGCTTACCCTTACCTTTACCCTTACCCTTACCCTTACCCTTAGCCTTACCCTTACCCTTACCCTTGCTTTTACCCTTAAGCTTACCCTTACCCTTACCCTTACCCTTACCCTTACCCTTACCCTTACCCTTACCCTTGCTTTTACCCTTAAGCTTACCCTTACCCTTACCCTTACCCTTACTCTTACCCTTGCTTTTACCCTTAGGCTTACCCTTACCCTTACCCTTACCCTCACCCTTGCTTTTACCCTTAAGCTTACCCTTACCCTTACCCTTACCCTTACCCTTACCCTTACCCTTACCCTTACCCTTACCCTTACCCTTACCCTTGCTTTTACCCTTAGGCTTAACCTTACCTTTACCCTTACCCTTACCCTTACCCTTACCCTTACCCTTACCCTTACCCTTACCCTTACCCTTACCCTTACCCTTACCTTTACCCTTGCTTTTACCCTTAAGCTTACCCTTACCCTTACCCTTACCCTTACCCTTACCCTTACCCTTACCCTTACCCTTGCTTTTACCCTTAAGCTTACCCTTACCCTTACCCTTACCCTTACCCTCACCCTTACCCTTACCCTTACCCTTGCATATACCCTTAAGCTTACCCTTACCCTTACCCTTACCCTTACCCTTACCCTTACCCTTACCCTTACCCTTACCCTTACCCTTACCCTTACCCTTACCCTTACCCTTACCCTTACCCTTACCCTTGCTTTTACCCTTAGGCTTACCCTTACCTTTACCCTTACCCTTACCCTTCCCCCTACCCTTACCCTTACCCTTGCTATTACCCTTAAGCTTACCCTTACCCTTACCCTTACCCTTACCCTTACCCTAACCCTTACCCTTGCTTTTACCCTTAAGCTTACCCTTACCCTTACCCTTACCCTTACCCTTACCCTTACCCTTACCCTTACCCTTACCCTTACCCTTACCCTTACCCTTGCTTTTACCCTTAAGCTTACCCTTACCCTTACCCTTACCCTTACCCTTACCCTTATCCTTACCCTTGCTTTTACCCTTAAGCTTACCCTTACCCTTACCCTTACCCTTACCCTTACCCTTACCCTTACCCTTACCCTTACCCTTACCCTTGCTTTTACTCTTAGGCTTACCCTTACCTTTACCCTTACCCTTACAATTACCCTTACCCTCACCCTTACCCTTACCCTTGCTTTTACCCTTAAGCTTACCCTTACCCTTACCCTTACCCTTACCCTTACCCTTGCTTTTACCCTTAAGCTTACCCTTACCCTTACCCTTAACCTTACCCTTACCCTTGCTTTTACCCTTAGGCTTACCCTTACCCTTACCCTCACCCTTACCCTTGCTTTTACCCTTAAGCTTACCCTAACCCTTACCCTTACTCTTACCCTTACCCTTACCCTTACCCTTACCCTTACCCTTACCCTTACCCTTACCCTTACCCTTACCCTTACCCTTGCTTTTACCCTTAGGCTTACCCTTACCTTTACCCTTACCCTAACCCTTACCCTTACCCTTACCCTTACCCTTACCCTTGCTTTTACCCTTAAGCTTACCCTTACCCTTACCCTTACCCTTACCCTTACCCTTACCCTTACCCTTACCCTTACCCTTACCCTTACCCTTACCCTTACCCTTACCCTTGCTGTTACCCTTAAGCTTACCCTTACCCTTACCCTTACCCTTACCCTTACCCTTACCCTTACCCTTACCCTTACCCTTACCCTTACCCTTACCCTTACCCTTACCCTTGCTTTTACCCTTAAGCTTACCCTTACCCTTACCCTTACCCTTACCCTTACCCTTACCCTTACCCTTACCCTTACCCTTACCCTTACCCTTACCCTTGCTTTTACCCTTAGGCTTACCCTTACCTTTACCCTCACCCTTACCCTTACCCTTACCCTTACCCTTGCTTTTACCCTTTAGCTTACCCTTACCCTTACCCTTACCCTTAAGCTTACCCTTACCCTTACCCTTACCCTTAACCTTACCCTTACCCTTACCCTTACCCTTACCCTTACCCTTACCCTTGCTTTCACCCTTAAGCTTACCCTTACCCTTACCCTTACCCTTACCCTTACCCTTGCTTTTACCCTTAAGCTTACCCTTACCCTTACCCTTACCCTTAAGCTTACCCTTACCCTTACCCTTACCCTTACCCTCACCCTTACCCTTACCCTTACCCTTACCCTTACCCTTACCCTTAACCTTACCCTTACCCTTGCTTTTACCCTTAAGCTTACCCTTACCCTTACCCTTACCCTTACCCTTAAGTTTACCCTTACCCTTACCCTTACCCTTACCCTTACCCTTAACCTTACCCTTGCTTTTACCCTTAAGCTTACCCTTACCCTTACCCTTACCCTTACCCTTAAGCTTACCCTTACCCTTACCCTTACCCTTACCCTTACCCTTACCCTTGCTTTTACCCTTAAGCTTACCCTTACCCTTACCCTTACCCTTAAGCTTACCCTTACCCTTACCCTTACCTTTACCCTTACCCTTACCCTTACCCTTAACCTTGCTTTTACCCTTAAGCTTACCCTTACCCTTACCCTTACCCTTACCCTTAAGCTTACCCTTACCCTTACCCTTACCCTTACCCTTACCCTTACCCTTACCCTTACCCTTACCCTTACCCTTGCTTTTACCCTTAAGCTTACCCTTACCCTTACCCTTACCCTTACCCTTACCCTTACCCTTACCCTTACCCTTACCCTTACCCTTACCCTTGCTTTTACCCTTAGGCTTACCCTTACCTTTACCCTTACCCTTACCCTTACCCTTACCCTTACCCTTGCTTTTACCCTTAAGCTTACCCTTACCCTTACCCTTACCCTTACCCTTACCCTTACACTTACCCTTGCTTTTACCCTTAAGCTTACCCTTACCCTTACCCTTACCCTTACCCTTACCCTTACCCTTGCTTTTACCCTTAGGCTTACCCTTACCCTTACCCTTACCCTTACCCTTGCTTTTACCCTTAAGCTTACCCTTACCCTTACCCTTACCCTTACCCTTACCCTTACCCTTACCCTTACCCTTACCCTTACCCTTACCCTTACCCTTACCCTTACCCTTACCCTTACCCTTACCCTTACCCTTACCCTTACCCTTACCCTTACCCTTACCCTTACCCTTACCCTTACCCTTGCCCTTACCCTTACCCTTACCCTTACCCTTACCCTTACCCTTACCCTTGCTTTTACCCTTAGGCTTACCCTTACCTTTACCCTTACCCTTACCCTTACCCTTACCCTTACCCTTGCTTTTACCCTTAAGCTTACCCTTACCCTTACCCTTACCCTTACCCTTACCCTTACCCTTACCCTTACCCTTACCCTTGCTTTTACCCTTAAGCTTACCCTTACCCTTACCCTTACCCTTACCCTTACCCTTACCCTTACCCTTACCCTCACCCTTGCTTTTACCCTTAAGCTTACCCTTACCCTTACCCTTACCCTTACCCTTACCCTTACCCTTGCTTTTACCCTTAGGCTTACCCTTACCCTTACCCTTACCCTTACCCTTGCTTTTACCCTTAAGCTTACCCTTACCCTTACCCTTACCCTTACTCTTACCCTTACCCTTACCCTTACCCTTACCCTTGCTTTTACCCTTAGGCTTACCCTTACCTTTACCCTTACCCTTACCCTTACCCTTACCCTTACCCTTACCCTTACCCTTACCCTTACCCTTGCTTTTACCCTTAAGCTTACCCTTACCCTTACCCTTACCCTTACCCTTACCCTTGCTTTTACCCTTAGGCTTACCCTTACCTTTACCCTTACCCTTACCCTTACCCTTACCCTTACCCTTACCCTTACCCTTGCTTTTACCCTTAAGCTTACCCTTACCCTTACCCTTACCCTTACCCTTACCCTTACCCTTACCCTTGCTTTTACCCTTAAGCTTACCCTTACCCTTACCCTTACCCTTAACCTTACCCTTGCTTTTACCCTTAGGCTTACCCTTACCCTTACCCTTACCCTTACCCTTGCTTTTACCCTTAAGCTTACCCTTACCCTTACCCTTACCCTTACCCTTACACTTACCCTTACCCTTACCCTTACCCTTACCCTTACCCTTACCCTTACCCTTACCCTTACCCTTACCCTTACCCTTACCCTTACCCTTACCCTCACCCTTACCCTTACCCTTACCCTTACCCTTACCCTTGCTTTTACCCTTAGGCTTACCCTTACCCTTGCTTTTACCCTTAGGCTTACCCTTACCTTTACCCTTACCCTTACCCTTACCCTTACCCTTACCCTTGCTTTTACCCTTAAGCTTACCCTTACCCTTACCCTTACCCTTACCCTTACCCTTACCCTTACCCTTACCCTTACCCTTACCCTTGCTTTTACCCTTAAGCTTACCCTTACCCTTACCCTTACCCTTACCCTTACCCTTACCCTTACCCTTACCCTCACCCTTGCTTTTACCCTTAAGCTTACCCTTACCCTTACCCTTACCCTTACCCTTACCCTTGCTTTTACCCTTAGGCTTACCCTTACCCTTACCCTTACCCTTACCCTTGCTTTTACCCTTAAGCTTACCCTTACCCTTACCCTTACCCTTACTCTTACCCTTACCCTTACCCTTACCCTTACCCTTGCTTTTACCCTTAGGCTTACCCTTACCTTTACCCTTACCCTTACCCTTACCCTTACCCTTACCCTTACCCTTACCCTTACCCTTACCCTTGCTTTTACCCTTAAGCTTACCCTTACCCTTACCCTTACCCTTACCCTTACCCTTACCCTTACCCTTACCCTTACCCTTACCCTTACCCTTACCCTTACCCTTGCTTTTACCCTTAAGCTCACCCTTACCCTTACCCTTACCCTTATCCTTACCCTTACCCTTACTCTTACCCTTACCCTTGCTTTTACCCTTAAGCTTACCCTTACCCTTACCCTTACACTTACCCTTAAGCTTACCCTTACCCTTACCCTTACCCTTACCCTTACCCTTACCCTTACCCTTGCTTTTACCCTTAAGCTTACCCTTACCCTTACCCTTACCCTTACCCTTACCCTTGCTTTTAACCTTAAGCTTACCCTTACCCTTACCCTTACCCTTACCCTTAAGCTTACCCTTACCCTTACCCTTACCCTTACCCTTACCCTTACCCTTACCCTTGCTTTTACCCTTAAGCTTACCCTTACCCTTACCCTTACCCTTACCCTTACCCTTACCCTTACTCTTACCCTTACCCTTACCCTTACCCTTACCCTTACCCTTACCCTTACCCTTGCTTTTACCCTTAGGCTTACCCTTACCTTTACCCTTACCATTACCCTTACCCTTACCCTTACCCTTACCCTTGCTTTTACCCTTAAGCTTACCCTTACCCTTACCCTTACCCTTACCCTTACCCTTAACCTTACCCTTACCCTTACCCTTACCCTTACCCTTACCCTTACCCTTACCCTTACCCTTACCCTTACCCTTACCCTTACCCTTACCCTTACCCTTACCCTTACCCTTACCCTTACCCTTACCCTTACCCTTACCCTTACCCTTACCCTTACCCTTACCCTTACCCTTACCCTTGCTTTTACCCTTAAGCTTACCCTTACCCTTACCCTTACCCTTACCCTTGCTTTTACCCTTAAGCTTACCCTTACCCTTACTCTTACCCCTACCCTTACCCTTACCCTTACCCTTACCCTTACCCTTACCCTTGCTTTTACCCTTAGTCTTACCCTCACCTTTACCCTTACCCTTACCCTTACCCTTACCCTTACCCTTACCCTTACCCTTACCCTTACCCTTACCCTTACCTTTGCTTTTACCCTTAAGCTTACCCTTACCCTTACCCTTACCCTTACCCTTAGCCTTACCCTTACCCTTGCTTTTACCCTTAAGCTTACCCTTACCCTTACCCTTACCCTTACCCTTACCCTTGCTTTTACCCTTAGGCTTACCCTTACCCTTACCCTTACCCTTACCCTTAAGCTTACCCTTACCCTTACCCTTACCCTTACCCTTACCCTTACCCTTACCCTTACCCTTACCCTTACCCTTACCCTTACCCTTACCCTTACCCTTACCCTTACCCTTACCCTTACCCTTACCCTTACCCTTACCCTTACCCTTACTTAGGGTAAGGGTGAGGGTAAGCTTAAGGGTAAAAGCAAGGGTAAGGGTAAGGGTAAGGGTAAGGGTAAGGGTAAGGGTAAGGGTAAGGGTAAGGGTAAGGGTAAGCTTAAGGGTAAGGGTGAGGGTAAGGGTAAGGGTAAGCTTAAGGGTAAAAGCAAGGGTAAGGGTAAGGGTAAGGATAAGGGTAAGGGTAAGCTTAAGGGTAAGGGTAAGGGTAAGGGTAAGGGTAAGCTTAAGGGTAAAAGCAAGGGTAAGGTTAAGGGTAAGGGTAAGGGTAAGGGTAAGGGTAAGGGTAAGCTTAAGGGTAAGGGTAAGGGTAAGGGTAAGGGTAAGCTTAAGGGTAAAAGCAAGGGTAAGGGTAAGGGTAAGGGTAAGGGTAAGGGTAAGGGTAAGGGTAAGGATAAGGGTAAGGGTAAGGGTAAGCTTAAGGGTAAGGGTAAGGGTAAGGGTAAGCTTAAGGGTAAAAGCAAGGGTAAGGGTAAGGGTAAGGGTAAGGGTAAGGGTAAGCTTAAGGGTAAAAGCAAGGGTAAGGGTAAGGGTAAGGGTAAGGGTAAGGGTAAGGGTAAGGGTAAGGGTAAGGGTAAGGGTAAGGGTAAGGGTAAGGGTAAGGGTAAGGGTAAGCTTAAGGGTAAGGGTAAGGGTAAGGGTAAGCTTAAGGGTAAAAGCAAGGGTAAGGGTAAGGGTAAGGGTAAGGGTAAGGGTAAAGGTAAGGGTAAGCCTAAGGGTAAAAGCAAGGGTAAGGGTAAGGGTAAGGGTAAGGGTAAGGGTAAGGGTAAGGGTAAGGGTAAGGGTAAGGGTAAGGGTAAGCTTAAGGGTAAAAGCAAGGGTAAGGGTAAGGGTAAGGGTAAGGGTAAGGGTAAGGGTAAGGGTAAGGGTAAGGGTAAGGGTAAGCTTAAGGGTAAAAGCAAGGGTAAGGGTAAGGGTAAGGGTAAGGGTAAGGGTAAGGGTAAGGGTAAGGGTAAGGGTAAGGGTAAGGGTAAGGGTAAGCTTAAGGGTAAAAGCAAGGGTGAGGGTAAGGGTAAGGGTAAGGGTAAGGGTTAGGGTAAGGGTAAAGGTAAGGGTAAGCCTAAGGGTGAAAGCAAGGGTAAGGGTAAGGGTAAGGGTAAGGGTAAGGGTAAGGGTAAGGGTAAGGGTAAGGGTAAGGGTAAGCTTAAGGGTAAAAGCAAGGGTAAGGGTAAGGGTAAGGGTAAGGGTAAGCCTAAGGGTAAAAGCAAGGGTAAGGGTAAGGTTAAGGGTAAGGGTAAGGGTAAGCTTAAGGGTAAAAGCAAGGGTAAGGGTAAGGGTAAGGGTAAGGGTAAGGGTAAGCTTAAGGGTAAAAGCAAGGGTAAGGGTAAGGGTGAGGGTAAGGGTGAGGGTAAGGGTAAGGGTAAAGGTAAGGGTAAGCCTAAGAGTAAAAGCAAGGGTAAGGGTAAGGGTAAGGGTAAGGGTAAGGGTAAGGGTAAGGGTAAGGGTAAGGGTAAGGGTAAGGGTAAGGGTAAGGGTGAGCTTAAGGGTAAAAGCAAGGGTAAGGATAAGGGTAAGGGTAAGGGTAAGGGTAAGGGTAAGGGTAAGGGTAAGGGTAAGCTTAAGGGTAAAAGCAAGGGTAAGGGTAAGGGTAAGGGTAAGGGTAAGGGTAAGCTTACCCTTACCCTTACCCTTACCCTTACACTTACCCTTGCTTTTACCCTTAGGCTTACCCTTACCCTTACCCTTACCCTTACCCTTAAGCTTACCCTTACACTTACCCTCACCCTTACCCTTACCCTTACCCTTACCCTTACCCTTACCCTTACCCTTGCTTTTACCCTTAAGCTTACCCTTACCCTTAACCTTACCCTTACCCTTACCCTTACCCTTACCCTTACCCTTACCCTTACCCTTGCTTTGACCCTTAGGCTCACCCTTACCTTTACGCTTACCCTTACCCTTACCCTTACCCTTACCCTTACCCTTACCCTTACCCTTACCCTTACCCTTGCTTTTACCCTTAAGCTTACCCTTACCCTTACCCTTACCCTTACCCTTACCCTTACCCTTACCCTTGCTTTTACCCTTAAGCTTACCCTTACCCTTACCCTTACCCTTACCCTTACCCTTGCTTTTACCCTTAGGTTTACCCTTACCCTTACCCTTACCCTTACCCTTGCTTTTACTCTTAAGCTTACATTTACCCTTACCTTTAACCTTACCATTACCCTTACCCTTACCCTTACCCTTACCCTTACCCTTACCCTTACCCTTACCCTTACCCTTACCCTTACCCTTACCCTTACCCTTGCTTTTACCCTTAGGCTTAACCTTACCTTTACCCTTACCCTTACCCTTACCCTTACCCTTACCCTTACCCTTACCCTTACCCTTACCCTTACCCTTACCCTTACCCTTACCCTTACCCTTGCTTTTACCCTTAAGCTTACCCTTACCCTTACCCTTACCCTCACCCTTACCCTTACCCTTGCTTTTACCCTTAAGCTTACCCTTACCCTTACCCTTACCTTTACCCTCACCCTTACCCTTACCCTTACCCTTGCTTATACCCTTAAGCTTACCCTTACCCTTACCCTTACCCTTACCCTTACCCTTACCCTTACCCTTACCCTTACCCTCACCCTTACCCTTACCCTTACCCTTGCTTTTACCCTTAGGCTTACTCTTACCTTTACCCTTACCCTTACCCTTACCCTTACCCTTACCCTTACCCTTACCCTTACCCTTACCCTTACCCTTGCTTTTACCCTTAAGCTTACCCTTACCCTTACCCTTACCCTTACCCTTACCCTAACCCTTACCCTTGCTTTTACCCTTAAGCTTACCCTTACCCTTACCCTTACCCTTACCCTTACCCTTACCCTTACCCTTACCCTTACCCTTACCCTTACCCTTACCCTTACCCTTACCCTTACCCTTACACTTGCTTTTACCCTTAAGCTTACCCTTACCCTTACCCTTACCCTTACCCTTACCCTTACCCTTACCCTTACCCTTATCCTTACCCTTGCTTTTACCCTTAAGCTTACCCTTACCCTTACCCTTACCCTTACCCTTACCCTTACCCTTACCCTTACCCTTGCTTTTACTCTTTGGCTTACCCTTACCTTTACCCTTACCCTTACCCTTACCCTTACCCTTACCCTCACCCTTACCCTTACCCTTGCTTTTACCCTTAAGCTTACCCTTACCCTTACCCTTACCCTTACCCTTACCCTTGCTTTTACCCTTAAGCTTACCCTTACCCTTACCCTTAACCTTACCCTTACCCTTGCTTTTACCCTTAGGCTTACCCTTACCCTTACCCTTACCCTTACCCTTGCTTTTACCCTTAAGCTTACCCTTACCCTTACCCTTACTCTTACCCTTACCCTTACCCTTACCCTTACCCTTACCCTTACCCTTACCCTTACCCTTACCCTTACCATTGCTTTTACCCTTAGGCTTACCCTTACCTTTACCCTTACCCTAACCCTTACCCTTACCCTTACCCTTACCCTTACCCTTGCTTTTACCCTTAAGCTTACCCTTACCCTTACCCTAACCCTTACCCTTACCCTTACCCTTACCCTTACCCTTACCCTTACCCTTGCTTTTACCCTTAAGCTTACCCTTACCCTTACCCTTACCCTTACCCTTACCCTTACCCTTACCCTTACCCTTACCCTTGCTTTTACCCTTAAGCTTACCCTTACACTTACCCTTACCCTTACCCTTACCCTTACCCTTACCCTTACCCTTACCCTTACCCTTGCTTTTACCCTTAGGCTTACCCTTGCCTTTACCCTTACCCTTACCCTTACCCTTACCCTTGCTTTTACCCCTAAGCTTACCCTTACCCTTACCCTTACCCTTAAGCTTACCCTTACCCTTACCCTTACCCTTACCCTTACCCTTACCCTTACCCTTACCCTTACCCTTACCCTTACCCTTGCTTTTACCCTTAAGCTTACCCTTACCCTTACCCTTACCCTTACCCTTGCTTTTACCCTTAAGCTTACCCTTACCCTTACCCTTACCCTTAAGCTTACCCTTACCCTTACCCTTACCCTTATCCTTACCCTTACCCTTACCCTTACCCTTACCCTTACCCTTACCCTTACCCTTACCCTTGCTTTTACCCTTAAGCTTACCCTTACCCTTACCCTTACCCTTACCCTTAAGCTTACCCTTACCCTTACCCTTACCCTTACCCTTAACCTTACCCTTGCTTTTACCCTTAAGCTTACCCTTACCCTTACCCTTAACCTTACCCTTAAGCTTACCCTTACCCTTACCCTTACCCTTACCCTTACCCTTGCTTTTACCCTTAAGCTTACCCTTACCCTTACCCTTACCCTTACCCTTAAGCTTACCCTTACCCTTACCCTTACCCTTACCCTTACCCTTACCCTTACCCTTACCCTTACCTTGCTTTTACCCTTAAGCTTACCCTTACCCTTACCCTAAGTAAGGGTAAGGGTAAGGGTAAGGGTAAGGGTAAGGGTAAGGGTAAGGGTAAGGGTAAGGGTAAGGGTAAGGGTAAGGGTAAGGGTAAGGGTAAGGGTAAGGGTAAGGTTAAGGGTAAGGGTAAGGGTAAGGGTAAGGGTAAGCTTAAGGGTAAAAGCAAGGGTAAGGGTAAGGGTAAGGGTAAGGGTAAGGGTAAGGGTAAGGGTAAGGGTAAGGGTAAGGGTAAGGGTAAGGGTAAGGGTAAGGGTAAGGGTAAGCTTAAGGGTAAGGGTAAGGGTAAGGGTAAGGGTAAGCCTAAGGGTAAAAGCAAGGGTAAGGGTAAGGGTAAGGGTAAGGGTAAGCTTAAGGGTAAAAGCAAGGGTAAGGGTAAGGCTAAGGGTAAGGGTAAGGGTAAGGGTAAGGGTAAGCTTAAGGGTAAAAGCAAGGGTAAGGGTAAGGGTAAGGGTAAGGGTAAGGGTAAGGGTAAAGGTGAGGGTAAGCCTAAGGGTAAAAGCAAGGGTAAGGGTAAGGGTAAGGGTAAGGGTAAGGGTAAGGGTAAGGGTAAGGGTAAGGGTAAGGGTAAGGGTAGGGGTAAGAGTAAGGGTAAGGGTAAGCTTAAGGGTAAAAGCAAGGGTAAGGGTAAGGGTAAGGGTAAGGGTAAGGGTAAGGGTAAGGGTAAGCTTAAGGGTAAAAGCAAGGGTAAGGGTAAAGGTAAGGGTAAGGGTAAGGGTAAGGGTAAGGGTAAGGGTAAGGGTAAGGGTAAGGGTAAGGGTAAGGGTAAGGGTAAGGGTAAGGGTAAGGGTAAGGGTAAGGGTAAGCTTAAGGGTAAAAGCAAGGGTAAGGGTAAGGGTAAGGGTAAGGGTAAGGGTAAGGGTAATGGTAAGGTTAAAGGTAAGGGTAAGCCTAAGGGTAAAAGCAAGGGTAAGGGTAAGGGTAAGGGTAAGGGTAAGGGTAAGGGTAAGGGTAAGGGTAAGGGTAAGGGTAAGGGTAAGGGTAAGGGTAAGGGTAAGCTTAAGGGTAAAAGCAAGGGTAAGGGTAAGGGTAAGGGTAAGGGTAAGGGTAAGGGTAAGGGTAAGGGTAAGCTCAAGGGTAAGGGTAAGGGTAAGGGTAAGGGTAAGCGTAAGGGTAAAAGCAAGGGTAAGGGTAAGGGTAAGGGTAAGGGTAAGGGTAAGCTTAAGGGTAAAAGCAAGGGTAAGGGTAAGGGTAAGGGTAAGGGTAAGGGTAAGGGTAAGGGTAAGGGTAAGGGTAAGGGTAAGGGTAAGGGTAAGGGTAAGGGTAAGGGTAAGGGTAAGCTTAAGGGTAAAAGCAAGGGTAAGGGTAAGGGTAAGGGTAAGGGTAAGGGTAGGGGTAAGGGTAAGGGTAAGGGTAAGGGTAAGGGTAAGGGTAAGGGTAAGCTTAAGGGTAAGGGTAAGGGTAAGGGTAAGGGTAAGCCTAAGGGTAAAAGCAAGGGTAAGAGTAAGGGTAAGGGTAAGGGTAAGCTTAAGGGTAAAAGCAAGGGTAAGGGTAAGGCTAAGGGTAGGGGTAAGGGTAAGGGTAAGGGTAAGGGTAAGCTTAAGGGTAAAAGCAAGGGTAAGGGTAAGGGTAAGGGTAAGGGTAAGGGTAAGGGTAAAGGTGAGGGTAAGCCTAAGGGTAAAAGCAAGGGTAAGGATAAGGGTAAGGGTAAGGGTAAGGGTAAGGGTAAGGGTAAGCGTAAGGGTAAGGGTAAGGGTAAGGGTAGGGGTAAGAGTAAGGGTAAGGGTAAGCTTAAGGGTAAAAGCAAGGGTAAGGGTAAGGGTAAGGGTAAGGGTAAGGGTAAGGGTAAGGGTAAGCTTAAGGGTAAAAGCAAGGGTAAGGGTAAGGGTAAGGGTAAGGGTAAGGGTAAGGGTAAGGGTAAGGGTAAGGGTAAGGGTAAGGGTAAGGGTAAGGGTAAGGGTAAGGGTAAGGGTAAGCTTAAGGGTAAAAGCAAGGGTAAGGGTAAGGGTAAGGGTAAGGGTAAGGGTAAGGGTAATGGTAAGGTTAAAGGTAAGGGTAAGCCTAAGGGTAAAAGCAAGGGTAAGGGTAAGGGTAAGGGTAAGGGTAAGGGTAAGGGTAAGGGTAAGGGTAAGGGTAAGGGTAAGGGTAAGGGTAAGGGTAAGGGTAAGCTTAAGGGTAAAAGCAAGGGTAAGGGTAAGGGTAAGGGTAAGGGTAAGGGTAAGGGTAAGGGTAAGGGTAAGCTCAAGGGTAAGGGTAAGGGTAAGGGTAAGGGTAAGCGTAAGGGTAAAAGCAAGGGTAAGGGTAAGGGTAAGGGTAAGGGTAAGGGTAAGCTTAAGGGTAAAAGCAAGGGTAAGGGTAAGGGTAAGGGTAAGGGTAAGGGTAAGGGTAAGCTTAAGGGTAAGGGTAAGGGTAAGGGTAAGGGTAAGCTTAAGGGTAAAAGCAAGGGTGAAGGTAAGAGTAAGGGTAAGGGTAAGGGTAAGGGTAAGGGTAAGGGTAAGGGTGAGCTTAAGGGTAAAAGCAAGGGTAAGGGTAAGGGTAAGGGTAAGGGTAAGGGTAAGGGTAAGGGTAAGGGTAAGGGTAAGGGTAAGGGTAAGCTTAAGGGTAAAAGCAAGGGTAAGGGTAAGGGTAAGGGTAAGGGTAAGGGTAAGGGTAAGGGTAAGGGTAAGGGTAAGGGTAAGGGTAAGGGTAAAGGTAAGGGTAAGCCTAAGGGTAAAAGCAAGGGTAAGGGTAAGGGTAAGGGTAAGGGTAAGAGTAAGGGTAAGGGTAAGGGTAAGGGTAAGCTTAAGGGTAAAAGCAAGGGTAAGGGTAAGGGTAAGGGTAAGGGTAAGCCTAAGGGTAAAAGCAAGGGTAAGGGTAAGGGTAAGGGTAAGGGTAAGGGTAAGCTTAAGGGTAAAAGCAAGGGTAAGGGTAAGGGTAAGGGTAAGGGTAAGGGTAAGGGTAAGCTTAAGGGTAAAAGCAAGGGTGAGGGTAAGGGTAAGGGTAAGGGTAAGGGTAAGGGTAAGGGTAAGGGTAAGGGTAAGGGTAAGGGTAAGCTTAAGGGTAAAAGCAAGGGTAAGGGTAAGGGTAAGGGTAAGGGTAAGGGTAAGGGTAAGGGTAAGGGTAAGCTTAAGGGTAAAAGCAAGGGTAAGGGTAAGGGTAAGGGTAAGGGTAAGGGTAAGGGTAAGGGTAAAGGTAAGGGTAAGCCTAAGGGTAAAAGCAAGGGTAAGGGTAAGGGTAAGGGTAAGGGTAAGGGTAAGGGTAAGGGTAAGGGTAAGGGTAAGGGTAAGGGTAAGGGTAAGGGTAAGGGTAAGGGTAAGGGTAAGGGTAAGGGTAAGGGTAAGGGTAAGGGTAAGGGTAAGGGTAAGGGTAAGGGTAAGGGTAAGCTTAAGGGTAAAAGCAAGGGTAAGGGTAAGGGTAAGGGTAAGGGTAAGCCTAAGGGTAAAAGCAAGGGTAAGGGTAAGGGTAAGGGTAAGGGTAAGGGTAAGCTTAAGGGTAAAAGCAAGGGAAAGGGTAAGGGTAAGGGTAAGGGTAAGGGTAAGGGTAAGGGTAAGCTTAAGGGTAAAAGCAAGGGTAAGGGTAAGGGTAAGGGTAAGGGTAAGGGTAAAGGTAAGGGTAAGCCTAAGGGTAAAAGCAAGGGTAAGGGTAAGGGTAAGGGTAAGGGTAAGGGTAAGGGTAAGGGTAAGCTTAAGGGTAAAAGCAAGGGTAAGGGTAAGTGTAAGGGTAAGGGTAAGGGTAAGGGTATGGGTAAGGGTAAGCTTAAGGGTAAGGGTAAGGGTAAGGGTAAGGGTAAGCTTAAGGGTAAAAGCAAGGGTAAGGGTAAGGGTAAGGGTAAGGGTAAGCTTAAGGGTTAAAGCAAGGGTAAGGGTAAGGGTAAGGGTAAGGGTAAGGGTAAGCTTAAGGGTAAGGGTAAGGGTAAGGGTAAGGGTAAGCTTAAGGGTAAAAGCAAGGGTAAGGGTAAGGGTAAGGGTAAGGGTAAGGGTAAGGGTAAGCTTAAGGGTAAGGGTAAGGGTAAGGGTAAGGGTAAGCTTAAGGGTAAAAGCAAGGGTAAGGTTAAGGGTAAGGGTAAGGGTAAGGGTAAGGGTAAGGGTAAGGGTAAGCTTAAGGGTAAGGGTAAGGGTAAGGGTAAGGGTAAGCTTAAGGGTAAAAGCAAGGGTAAGGGTAAGGGTAAGGGTAAGGGTAAGGGTAAGGGTAAGGGTAAGGGTAAGGGTAAGGGTAAGGGTAAGGGTAAGGGTAAGGGTAAGCTTAAGGGTAAGGGTAAGGGTAAGGGTAAGCTTAAGGGTAAAAGCAAGGGTAAGGGTAAGGGTAAGGGTAAGGGTAGGGTAAGCTTAAGGGTAAAAGCAAGGGTAAGGGTAAGGGTAAGGGTAAGGGTAAGGGTAAGGGTAAGGGTAAGGGTAAGGGTAAGGGTAAGGGTAAGGGTAAGGGTAAGGGTAAGCTTAAGGGTAAGGGTAAGGGTAAGGGTAAGCTTAAGGGTAAAAGCAAGGGTAAGGGTAAGGGTAAGGGTAAGGGTAAGGGTAAAGGTAAGGGTAAGCCTAAGGGTAAAAGCAAGGGTAAGGGTAAGCGTAAGGGTAAGGGTAAGGGTAAGGGTAAGGGTAAGGGTAAGGGTAAGGGTAAGGGTAAGCTTAAGGGTAAAAGCAAGGGTAAGGGTAAGGGTAAGGGTAAGGGTAAGGGTAAGGGTAAGGGTAAGGGTAAGCTTAAGGGTAAAAGCAAGGGTAAGGGTAAGGGTAAGGGTAAGGGTAAGGGTAAGGGTAAGGGTAAGGGTAAGGGTAAGGGTAAGGGTAAGGGTAAGGGTAAGCTTAAGGGTAAAAGCAAGGGTAAGGGTAAGAGTAAGGGTAAGGGTAAGGGTAAGGGTTAGGGTAAGGGTAAAGGTAAGGGTAAGCCTAAGGGTAAAAGCAAGGGTAAGGGTAAGGGTAAGGGTAAGGGTAAGGGTAAGGGTAAGGGTAAGGGTAAGGGAAAGGGTAAGGGTAAGGGTAAGAGTAAGGGTAAGGGTAAGGGTAAGCTTAAGGGTAAAAGCAAGGGTAAGGGTAAGGGTAAGGGTAAGGGTAAGCCTAAGGGTAAAAGCAAGGGTAAGGGTAAGGTTAAGGGTAAGGGTAAGGGTAAGCTTAAGGGTAAAAGCAAGGGTAAGGGTAAGGGTAAGGGTAAGGGTAAGGGTAAGCTTAAGGGTAAAAGCAAGGGTAAGGGTAAGGGTGAGGGTGAGGGTAAGGGTAAGGGTAAGGGTAAAGGTAAGGGTAAGCCTAAGAGTAAAAGCAAGGGTAAGGGTAAGGGTAAGGGTAAGGCTAAGGGTAAGGGTAAGGGTAAGGGTAAGGGTAAGGGTAAGGGTAAGGGTAAGGGTAAGCTTAAGGGTAAAAGCAAGGGTAAGGATAAGGGTAAGGGTAAGGGTAAGGGTAAGGGTAAGGGTAAGGGTAAGGGTAAGGGTAAGGGTAAGGGTAAGGGTAAGGGTAAGGGTAAGGGTAAGGGTAAGGGTAAGCTTAAGGGTAAAAGCAAGGGTAAGGGTAAGGGTAAGGGTAAGGGTAAGGGTAAGGGTAAGGGTAAGGGTAAGGGTAAGGGTAAGGGTAAGCTTAAGGGTAAAAGCAAGGGTAAGGGTTAGGGTAAGGGTAAGGGTAAGGGTAAGGGTAAGCTTAAGGGTAAAAGCAAGGGTAAGGGTAAGGGTAAGGGTAAGGGTAAGGGTAAGGGTAAGGGTAAGGGTAAAGGTAAGGGTAAGCTTAAGGGTAAAAGCAAGGGTAAGGGTAAGGGTAAGGGTAAGGGTAAGGGTAAGGGTAAGGGTAAGGGTAAGGGTAAGGGTAAGGGTAAGGGTAAGCTTAAGGGTAAAAGCAAGGGTAAGGGTAAGGGTAAGGGTAAGGGTAAGGGTAAGGGTAAGGGTAAGGGTAAGGGTAAGGGTAAGGGTAAGGGTAAGGGTAAGGGTAAGGGTAAGGGTAAGGGTAAGGGTAAGCTTAAGGGTAAGGGTAAGGGTAAGGGTAAGGGTAAGCCTAAGGGTAAAAGCAAGGGTAAGGGTAAGGGTAAGGGTAAGGGTAAGCTTAAGGGTAAAAGCAAGGGTAAGGGTAAGGCTAAGGGTAAGGGTAAGGGTAAGGGTAAGGGTAAGCTTAAGGGTAAAAGCAAGGGTAACGGTAAGGGTAAGGGTAAGGGTAAGGGTAAGGGTAAAGGTGAGGGTAAGCCTAAGGGTAAAAGCAAGGGTAAGGGTAAGGGTAAGGGTAAGGGTAAGGGTAAGGGTAAGGGTAAGGATAGGGGTAAGAGTAAGGGTAAGGGTAAGCTTAAGGGTAAAAGCAAGGGTAAGGGTAAGGGTAAGGGTAAGGGTAAGGGTAAGGGTAAGCTTAAGGGTAAAAGCAAGGGTAAGGGTAAGGGTAAGGGTAAAGGTAAGGGTAAGGGTAAGGGTAAGGGTAAGGGTAAGGGTAAGGGTAAGGGTAAGGGTAAGGGTAAGGGTAAGGGTAAGGGTAAGGGTAAGCTTAAGGGTAAAAGCAAGGGTAAGAGTAAGGGTAAGGGTAAGGGTAAGGGTAAGGGTAATGGTAAGGGTAAAGGTAAGGGTAAGCCTAAGGGTAAAAGCAAGGGTAAGGGTAAGGGTAAGGGTAAGGGTAAGGGTAAGGGTAAGGGTAAGGGTAAGGGTAAGGGTAAGGGTAAGGGTAAGGGTAAGCTTAAGGTTAAAAGCAAGGGTAAGGGTAAGGGTAAGGGTAAGGGTGAGGGTAAGGGTAAGGGTAAGGGTAAGGGTAAGGGTAAGGGTAAGGGTAAGGGTAAGGGTAAGGGTAAGCTTAAGGGTAAGGGTAAGGGTAAGGGTAAGGGTAAGCGTAAGGGTAAAAGCAAGGGTAAGGGTAAGGGTAAGGGTAAGGGTAAGGGTAAGCTTAAGGGTAAAAGCAAGGGTAAGGGTAAGGGTAAGGGTAAGGGTAAGGGTAAGGGTAAGGGTAAGGGTAAGCTTAAGGGTAAGGGTAAGGGTAAGGGTAAGGGTAAGCTTAAGGGTAAAAGCAAGGGTAAGGGTAAGAGTAAGGGTAAGGGTAAGGGTAAGGGTAAGGGTAAGGGTAAGGGTGAGCTTAAGGGTAAAAGCAAGGGTAAGGGTAAGGATAAGGGTAAGGGTAAGGGTAAGGGTAAGGGTACGGGTAAGGGTAAGGGTAAGCTTAAGGGTAAAAGCAAGGGTAAGGGTAAGGGTAAGGGTAAGGGTAAGGGTAAGGGTAAGGGTAAGGGTAAGGGTAAGGGTAAAGGTAAGGGTAAGCCTAAGGGTAAAAGCAAGGGTAAGGGTAAGGGTAAGGGTAAGGGTAAGAGTAAGGGTAAGGGTAAGGGTAAGGGTAAGCTTAAGGGTAAAAGCAAGGGTAAGGGTAAGGGTAAGGGTAAGGGTAAGCCTAAGGGTAAAAGCAAGGGTAAGGGTAAGGGTAAGGGTAAGGGTAAGGGTAAGCTTAAGGGTAAAAGCAAGGGTAAGGGTAAGGGTAAGGGTAAGGGTAAGGGTAAGGGTAAGCTTAAGGGTAAAAGCAAGGGTGAGGGTAAGGGTAAGGATAAGGGTAAGGGTAAGGGAAAGGGTAAGGGTAAGGGTAAGGGTAAGGGTAAGGGTAAGGGTAAGGGTAAGCTTAAGGGTAAAAGCAAGGGTAAGGGTAAGGGTAAGGGTAAGGGTGAGGGTAAGGGTAAGGGTAAGGGTAAGGGTAAGGGTAAGCTTAAGGGTAAAAGCAAGGGTAAGGGTAAGGGTAAGGGTGAGGGTAAGGGTAAAGGTAAGGGTAAGCCTAAGGGTAAAAGCAAGGGTAAGGGTAAGGGTAAGGGTAAGGGTAAGGGTAAGGGTAAGGGTAAGTGTAAGGGTAAGGGTAAGGGTAAGGGTTAGGGTAAGGGTAAGGGTAAGGGTAAGGGTAAGGGTAAGGGTAAGGGTAAGGGTAAGGGTAAGGGTAAGGGTAAGGGTAAGCTTAAGGGTAAAAGCAAGGGTAAGGGTAAGGGTAAGGGTAAGGGTAAGCCTAAGGGTAAAAGCAAGGGTAAGGGTAAGGGTAAGGGTAAGGGTAAGGGTAAGGGTAAGCTTAAGGGTAAAAGCAAGGGTAAGGGTAAGGGTAAGGGTAAGGGTAAGGGTAAGGGTAAGGGTGAGCTTAAGGGTAAAAGCAAGGGTAAGGGTAAGGGTAAGGGTAAGGGTAAGGGTAAGGGTAAGGGTAAAGGTAAGGGTAAGCCTAAGGGTAAAAGCAAGGGTAAGGGTAAGGGTAAGGGTAAGGGTAAGGGTAAGGGTAAGGGTAAGGGTAAGGGTAAGGGTAAGGGTAAGGGTAAGGGTAAGGGTAAGGGTAAGCTTAAGGGTAAAAGCAAGGGTAAGGGTAAGGGTAAGGGTAAGGGTAAGGGTAAGGGTAAGGGTAAGGGTAAGGGTAAGGGTAAGGGTAAGCTTAAGGGTAAGGGTAAGGGTAAGGGTAAGGGTAAGCTTAAGGGTAAAAGCAAGGGTAAGGGTAAGGGTAAGGGTAAGGGTAAGCTTAAGGGTAAAAGCAAGGGTAAGGGTAAGGGTAAGGGTAAGGGTAAGGGTAAGGGTAAGGGTAAGGGTAAGGGTAAGCTTAAGGGTAAGGGTAAGGGTAAGGGTAAGGGTAAGCTTAAGGGTAAAAGCAAGGGTAAGCGTAAGGGTAAGGGTAAGGGTAAGGGTAAGCTTAAGGGATAGGGTAAGGGTAAGGGTAAGGGTAAGGGTAAGCTTAAGGGTAAAAGCAAGGGTAAGGTTAAGGGTAAGGGTAAGGGTAAGGGAAAGGGTAAGGGTAAGGGTAAGCTTAAGGGTAAGGGTAAGGGTAAGGGTAAGGGTAAGCTTAAGGGTAAAAGCAAGGGTAAGGGTAAGGGTAAGGGTAAGGGTAAGGGTAAGAGTAAGGGTAAGGGTAAGGGTAAGGGTAAGGGTAAGGGTAAGGGTAAGCTTAAGGGTAAGGGTAAGGGTAAGGGTAAACTTAAGGGTAAAAGCAAGGGTAAGGGTAAGGGTAAGGGTAAGGGTAAGGGTAAGCTTAAGGGTAAAAGCAAGGGTAAGGGTAAGGGTAAGGGTAAGGGTAAGGGTAAGGGTAAGGGTAAGGGTAAGGGTAAGGGTAAGGGTAAGGGTAAGGGTAAGCTTAAGGGTAAGGGTAAGGGTAAGGGTAAGCTTAAGGGTAAAAGCAAGGGTAAGGGTAAGGGTAAGGGTAAGGGTAAGGGTAAAGGTAAGGGTAAGCCTAAGGGTAAAAGCAAGGGTAAGGGTAAGGGTAAGGGTAAGGGTAAGGGTAAGGGTAAGGGTAAGGGTAAGGGTAAGGGTAAGGGTAAGCTTAAGGGTAAAAGCAAGGGTAAGGGTAAGGGTAAGGGTAAGGGTAAGGGTAAGGGTAAGGGTAAGGGTAAGGGTAAGCTTAAGGGTAAAAGCAAGGGTAAGGGTAAGGGTAAGGGTAAGGGTAAGGGTAAGGGTAAGGGTAAGGGTAAGGGTAAGGGTAAGCTTAAGGGTTAAAGCAAGGGTAAGGGTGAGGGTAAGGGTAAGGGTAAGGGTTAGGGTAAGGGTAAAGGTAAGGGTAAGCCTAAGGGTAAAAGCAAGGGTAAGGGTAAGGGTAAGGGTAAGGGTAAGGGTAAGGGTAAGGGTAAGGGTAAGGGTAAGGGTAAGGGTAAGAGTAAGGGTAAGGGTAAGGGTAAGCTTAAGGGTAAAAGCAAGGGTAAGGGTAAGGGTAAGGGTAAGGGTAAGCCTAAGGGTAAAAGCAAGGGTAAGGGTAAGGTTAAGGGTAAGGGTAAGGGTAAGCTTAAGGGTAAAAGCAAGGGTAAGGGTAAGGGTAAGGGTAAGGGTAAAGGTAAGGGTAAGCCTAAGAGTAAAAGCAAGGGTAAGGGTAAGGGTAAGGGTAAGGGTAAGGGTAAGGGTAAGGGTAAGGGTAAGGGTAAGGGTAAGGGTAAGGGTAAGGGTAAGCTTAAGGGTAAAAGCAAGGGTAAGGATAAGGGTAAGGGTAAGGGTAAGGGTAAGGGTAAGGGTAAGGGTAAGGGTAAGGGTAAGGGTAAGGGTAAGGGTAAGGGTAAGGGTAAGGGTAAGCTTAAGGGTAAAAGCAAGGGTAAGGGTAAGGGTAAGGGTAAGGGTAAGGGTAAGGGTAAGGGTAAGGGTAAGGGTAAGGGTAAGGGTAAGGGTAAGGGTAAGTGTAAGGGTAAGCTTAAGGGTAAAAGCAAGGGTAAGGGTTAGGGTAAGGGTAAGGGTAAGGGTAAGGGTAAGGGTAAGCTTAAGGGTAAAAGCAAGGGTAAGGGTAAGGGTAAGGGTAAGGGTAAGGGTAAGGGTAAGGGTAAGGGTAAGCTTAAGGGTAAAAGCAAGGGTAAGGGTAAGGGTAAGGGTAAGGGTAAGGGTAAGGGTAAGGGTAAGGGTAAGGGTAAGAGTAAGGGTAAGGGTAAGTTTAAGGGTAAGGGTAAGGGTAAGGGTAAGGGTAAGCGTAAGGGAAGAAGCAAGGGTAAGGGTAAGGGTAAGGGTAAGGGTAAGGGTAAGCTTAAGGGTAAAAGCAAGGGTAAGGGTAAGGGTAAGGGTAAGGGTAAGGGTAAGGGTAAGGGTAAGGGTAAGCTTAGGGGTAAGGGTAAGGGTAAGGGTAAGGGTAAGCTTAAGGGTAAAAGCAAGGGTAAGGGTAAGAGTAAGGGTAAGGGTAAGGGTAAAGGTAAGGGTAAGCCTAAGGGTAAAAGCAAGGGTAAGGGTAAGGGTAAGGGTAAGGGTAAGAGTAAGGGTAAGGGTAAGGGTAAGGGTAAGCTTAAGGGTAAAAGCAAGGGTAAGGGTAAGGGTAAGGGTAAGGGTAAGCCTAAGGGTAAAAGCAAGGGTAAGGGTAAGGGTAAGGGTAAGGGTAAGGGTAAGCTTAAGGGTAAAAGCAAGGGTAAGGGTAAGGGTAAGGGTAAGGGTAAGGGTAAGGGTAAGCTTAAGGGTAAAAGCAAGGGTGAGGGTAAGGGTAAGGGTAAGGGTAAGGGTAAGGGTAAGGGTAAGGGTAAGGGTAAGGGTAAGGGTAAGGGTAAGGGTAAGGGTAAGGGTAAGCTTAAGGGTAAAAGCAAGGGTAAGGGTAAGGGTAAGGGTAAGGGTGAGGGTAAGGGTAAGGGTAAGGGTAAGGGTAAGGGTAAGCTTAAGGGTAAAAGCAAGGGTAAGGGTAAGGGTAAGGGTAAGGGTAAGGGTAAAGGTAAGGGTAAGCCTAAGGGTAAAAGCAAGGGTAAGGGTAAGGGTAAGGGTAAGGGTAAGGGTAAGGGTAAGGGTAAGGGTAAGGGTAAGGGTAAGGGTAAGGGTAAGGGTAAGGGTAAGGGTAAGGGTAAGGGTAAGGGTAAGGGTTAGGGTAAGGGTAAGGGTAAGGGTAAGGGTAAGGGTAAGGGTAAGGGTAAGGGTAAGGGTAAGGGTAAGCTTAAGGGTAAAAGCAAGGGTAAGGGTAAGGGTAAGGGTAAGGGTAAGCCTAAGGGTAAAAGCAAGGGTAAGGGTAAGGGTAAGGGTAAGGGTAAGGGTAAGCTTAAGGGTGAAAGCAAGGGTAAGGGTAAGGGTAAGGGTAAGGGTAAGGGTAAGGGTAAGGGTAAGCTTAAGGGTAAAAGCAAGGGTAAGGGTAAGGGTAAGGGTAAGGGTAAGGGTAAGGGTAAGGGTAAGGGTAAGGGTAAGCTTAAGGGTAAGGGTAAGGGTAAGGGTAAGGGTAAGCTTAAGGGTAAAAGCAAGGGTAAGGGTAAGAGTAAGGGTAAGGGTAAGGGTAAGGGTAAGGGTAAGGGTAAGGGTGAGCTTAAGGGTAAAAGCAAGGGTAAGGGTAAGGGTAAGGGTAAGGGTAAGGGTAAGGGTAAGGGTAAGGGTAAGCTTAAGGGTAAAAGCAAGGGTAAGGGTAAGGGTAAGGGTAAGGGTAAGGGTAAGGGTAAGGGTAAGGGTAAGGGTAAAGGTAAGGGTAAGCCTAAGGGTAAAAGCAAGGGTAAGGGTAAGGGTAAGGGTAAGGGTAAGAGTAAGGGTAAGGGTAAGGGTAAGGGTAAGCTTAAGGGTAAAAGCAAGGGTAAGGGTAAGGGTAAGGGTAAGGGTAAGCCTAAGGGTAAAAGCAAGGGTAAGGGTAAGGGTAAGGGTAAGGGTAAGGGTAAGCTTAAGGGTAAAAGCAAGGGTAAGGGTAAGGGTAAGGGTAAGGGTAAGGGTAAGGGTAAGCTTAAGGGTAAAAGCAAGGGTGAGGGTAAGGGTAAGGATAAGGGTAAGGGTAAGGGAAAGGGTAAGGGTAAGGGTAAGGGTAAGGGTAAGGGTAAGGGTAAGGGTAAGCTTAAGGGTAAAAGCAAGGGTAAGGGTAAGGGTAAGGGTAAGGGTGAGGGTAAGGGTAAGGGTAAGGGTAAGGGTAAGGGTAAGCTTAAGGGTAAAAGCAAGGGTAAGGGTAAGGGTAAGGGTGAGGGTAAGGGTAAAGGTAAGGGTAAGCCTAAGGGTAAAAGCAAGGGTAAGGGTAAGGGTAAGGGTAAGGGTAAGGGTAAGGGTAAGGGTAAGGGTAAGGGTAAGGGTAAGGGTAAGGGTAAGGGTAAGGGTAAGGGTAAGGGTGAGGGTAAGGGTAAGGGTAAGGGTAAGGGTAAGGGTAAGGGTAAGGGTAAGCTTAAGGGTAAAAGCAAGGGTAAGGGTAAGGGTAAGGGTAAGGGTAAGCCTAAGGGTAAAAGCAAGGGTAAGGGTAAGGGTAAGGGTAAGGGTAAGGGTAAGCTTAAGGGTAAAAGCAAGGGTAAGGGTAAGGGTAAGGGTAAGGGTAAGGGTAAGGGTAAGGGTAAGCTTAAGGGTAAAAACAAGGGTAAGGGTAAGGGTAAGGGTAAGGGTAAGGGTAAGGGTAAGGGTAAAGGTAAGGGTAAGCCTAAGGGTAAAAGCAAGGGTAAGGGTAAGGGTAAGGGTAAGGGTAAGGGTAAGGGTAAGGGTAAGGGTAAGGGTAAGGGTAAGGGTAAGGGTAAGGGTAAGGGTAAGGGTAAGGGTAAGCTTAAGGGTAAAAGCAAGGGTAAGGGTAAGGGTAAGGGTAAGGGTAAGGGTAAGGGTAAGGGTAAGGGTAAGGGTAAGGGTAAGGGTAAGCTTAAGGGTAAGGGTAAGGGTAAGGGTAAGGGTAAGCTTAAGGGTAAAAGCAAGGGTAAGGGTAAGGGTAAGGGTAAGGGTAAGCTTAAGGGTAAAAGCAAGGGTAAGGGTAAGGGTAAGGGTAAGGGTAAGGGTAAGGGTAAGGGTAAGGGTAAGGGTAAGGGTAAGCTTAAGGGTAAGGGTAAGGGTAAGGGTAAGGGTAAGCTTAAGGGTAAAAGCAAGGGTGAGGGTAAGGGTAAGGGTAAGGGTAAGGGTAAGCTTAAGGGATAGGGTAAGGGTAAGGGTAAGGGTAAGCTTAAGGGTAAAAGCAAGGGTAAGGTTAAGGGTAAGGGTAAGGGTAAGGGTAAGGGTAAGGGTAAGGGTAAGCTTAAGGGTAAGGGTAAGGGAAAGGGTAAGGGTAAGCTTAAGGGTAAAAGCAAGGGTAAGGGTAAGGGTAAGGGTAAGGGTAAGGGTAAGGGTAAGGGTAAGGGTAAGGGTAAGGGTAAGGGTAAGCTTAAGGGTAAGGGTAAGGGTAAGGGTAAGCTTAAGGGTAAAAGCAAGGGTAAGGGTAAGGGTAAGGGTAAGGGTAAGGGTAAGCTTAAGGGTAAAAGCAAGGGTAAGGGTAAGGGTAAGGGTAAGGGTAAGGGTAAGGGTAAGGGTAAGGGTAAGGGTAAGGGTAAGGGTAAGGGTAAGGGTAAGGGTAAGGGTAAGCTTAAGGGTAAGGGTAAGGGTAAGGGTAAGCTTAAGGGTAAAAGCAAGGGTAAGGGTAAGGGTAAGGGTAAGGGTAAGGGTAAAGGTAAGGGTAAGCCTAAGGGTAAAAGCAAGGGTAAGGGTAAGGGTAAGGGTAAGGGTAAGGGTAAGGGTAAGGGTAAGGGTAAGGGTAAGGGTAAGGGTAAGGGTAAGGGTAAGGGTAAGCTTAAGGGTAAAAGCAAGGGTAAGGGTAAGGGTAAGGGTAAGGGTAAGGGTAAGGGTAAGGGTAAGCTTAAGGGTAAAAGCAAGGGTAAGGGTAAGGGTAAGGGTAAGGGTAAGGGTAAGGGTAAGGGTAAGGGTAAGGGTAAGGGTAAGGGTAAGCTCAAGGGTAAAAGCAAGGGTAAGGGTAAGGGTAAGGGTAAGGGTAAGGGTTAGGGTAAGGGTAAAGGTAAGGGTAAGCCTAAGGGTAAAAGCAAGGGTAAGGGTAAGGGTAAGGGTAAGGGTAAGGGTAAGGGTAAGGGTAAGGGTAAGGGTAAGGGTAAGGGTAAGGGTAAGAGTAAGGGTAAGGGTAAGGGTAAGCTTAAGCGTAAAAGCAAGGGTAAGGGTAAGGGTAAGGGTAAGGGTAAGCCTAAGGGTAAAAGCAAGGGTAAGTGTAAGGTTAAGGGTAAGGGTAAGGGTAAGCTTAAGGGTAAAAGCAAGGGTAAGGGTAAGGGTAAGGGTAAGGGTAAAGGTAAGGGTAAGCCTAAGAGTAAAAGCAAGGGTAAGGGTAAGGGTAAGGGTAAGGGTAAGGGTAAGGGTAAGGGTAAGGGTAAGGGTAAGGGTAAGGGTAAGGGTAAGGGTAAGGGTAAGGGTAAGGGTAAGGGTAAGCTTAAGGGTAAAAGCAAGGGTAAGGATAAGGGTAAGGGTAAGGGTAAGGGTAAGGGTAAGGGTAAGGGTAAGGGTAAGGGTAAGGGTAAGGGTAAGGGTAAGGGTAAGCTTAAGGGTAAAAGCAAGGGTAAGGGTAAGGGTAAGGGTAAGGGTAAGGGTAAGGGTAAGGGTAAGGGTAAGGGTAAGGGTAAGGGTAAGGGTAAGGGTAAGCTTAAGGGTAAAAGCAAGGGTAAGGGTTAGGGTAAGGGTAAGGGTAAGGGTAAGGGTAAGGGTAAGGGTAAGCTCAAGGGTAAAAGCAAGGGTAAGGGTAAGGGTAAGGGTAAGGGTAAGGGTAAGGGTAAGGGTAAGCTTAAGGGTAAAAGCAAGGGTAAGGGTAAGGGTAAGGGTAAGGGTAAGGGAAAGGGTAAGGGTAAGGGTAAGGGTAAGGGTAAGGGTAAGGGTAAGGGTAAGAGTAAGGGTAAGGGTAAGCTTAAGGGTAAGGGTAAGGGTAAGGGTAAGGGTAAGCGTAAGGGTAAAAGCAAGGGTAAGGGTAAGGGTAAGGGTAAGGGTAAGGGTAAGCTTAAGGGTAAAAGCAAGGGTAAGGGTAAGGGTAAGGGTAAGGGTAAGGGTAAGGGTAAGGGTAAGCTTAAGGGTAAGGGTAAGGGTAAGGGTAAGGGTAAGCTTAAGGGTAAAAGCAAGGGTAAGGGTAAGAGTAAGGGTAAGGGTAAGGGTAAGGGTAAGGGTAAGGGTAAGGGTGAGCTTAAGGGTAAAAGCAAGGGTAAGGGTAAGGGTAAGGGTAAGGGTAAGGGTAAGGGTAAGGGTAAGCTTAAGGGTAAAAGCAAGGGTAAGGGTAAGGGTAAGGGTAAGGGTAAGGGTAAGGGTAAGGGTAAAGGTAAGGGTAAGCCTAAGGGTAAAAGCAAGGGTAAGGTTAAGGGTAAGGGTAAGGGTAAGAGTAAGGGTAAGGGTAAGGGTAAGGGTAAGCTTAAGGGTAAAAGCAAGGGTAAGGGTAAGGGTAAGGGTAAGGGTAAGCCTAAGGGTAAAAGCAAGGGTAAGGGTAAGGGTAAGGGTAAGGGTAAGGGTAAGGGTAAGCTTAAGGGTAAAAGCAAGGGTAAGGGTAAGGGTAAGGGTAAGGGTAAGGGTAAGGGTAAGCTTAAGGGTAAAAGCAAGGGTGAGGGTAAGGGTAAGGGTAAGGGTAAGGGTAAGGGTAAGGGTAAGGGTAAGGGTAAGGGTAAGGGTAAGGGTAAGCTTAAGGGTAAAAGCAAGGGTAAGAGTAAGGGTAAGGGTAAGGGTGAGGGTAAGGGTAAAGGTAAGGGTAAGGGTAAGGGTTAGCTTAAGGGTAAAAGCAAGGGTAAGGGTAAGGGTAAGGGTAAGGGTAAGGGTAAAGGTAAGGGTAAGCCTAAGGGTAAAAGCAAGGGTAAGGGTAAGGGTAAGGGTAAGGGTAAGGGTAAGGGTAAGGGTAAGGGTAAGGGTAAGGGTAAGGGTAAGGGTAAGGGTAAGGGTAAGGGTAAGGGTAAGGGTAAGGGTAAGGGTAAGGGTAAGGGTAAGGGTAAGGGTAAGGGTAAGGGTAAGGGTAAGGGTAAGGGTAAGGATAAGGGTAAGGGTAAGGGTAAGGGTAAGCTTAAGGGTAAAAGCAAGGGTAAGGGTAAGGGTAAGGGTAAGGGTAAGCCTAAGGGTAAAAGCAAGGGTAAGGGTAAGGGTAAGGGTAAGGGTAAGGGTAAGCTTAAGGGTAAAAGCAAGGGTAAGGGTAAGGGTAAGGGTAAGGGTAAGGGTAAGGGTAAGGGTAAGGGTAAGCTTAAGGGTAAAAGCAAGGGTAAGGGTAAGGGTAAGGGTAAGGGTTAGGGTAAGGGTAAGGGTAAAGGTAAGGGTAAGCCTAAGGGTAAAAGCAAGGGTAAGGGTAAGGGTAAGGGTAAGGGTAAGGGTAAGGGTAAGGGTAAGGGTAAGGGTAAGGGTAAGGGTAAGGGTAAGCTTAAGGGTAAAAGCAAGGGTAAGGGTAAGGGTAAGGGTAAGGGTAAGGGTAAGGGTAAGGGTAAGGGTAAGGGTAAGGGTAAGGGTAAGGGTAAGGGTAAGGGTAAAGGTAAGGGTAAGCCTAAGAGTAAAAGCAAGGGTAAGGGTAAGGGTAAGGGTAAGGGTAAGGGTAAGGGTAAGGGTAAGGGTAAGGGTAAGGGTAAGGGTAAGGGTAAGGGTAAGGGTAAGGGTAAGCTTAAGGGTAAAAGCAAGGGTAAGGATAAGGGTAAGGGTAAGGGTAAGGGTAAGGGTAAGGGTAAGGGTAAGGGTAAGGGTAAGGGTAAGCTTAAGGGTAAAAGCAAGGGTAAGGGTAAGGGTAAGGGTAAGGGTAAGGGTAAGGGTAAGGGTAAGGGTAAGGGTAAGGGTAAGGGTAAGGGTAAGGGTAAGGGTAAGGGTAAGGGTAAGCTTAAGGGTAAAAGCAAGGGTAAGGGTTAGGGTAAGGGTAAGGGTAAGGGTAAGGGTAAGGTTAAGGGTAAGCTTAAGGGTAAAAGCAAGGGTAAGGGTAAGGGTAAGGGTAAGGGTAAGGGTAAGGGTAAGGGTAAGCTTAAGGGTAAAAGCAAGGGTAAGGGTAAGGGTAAGGGTAAGGGTAAGGGTAAGGGTAAGGGTAAGGGTAAGGGTAAGGGTAAGGGTAAGGGTAAGGGTAAGGGTAAGAGTAAGGGTAAGGGTAAGCTTAAGGGTAAGGGTAAGGGTAAGCGTAAGGGTAAAAGCAAGGGTAAGGGTAAGGGTAAGGGTAAGGGTAAGGGTAAGCTTAAGGGTAAAAGCAAGGGTAAGGGTAAGGGTAAGGGTAAGGGTAAGGGTAAGGGTAAGGGTAAGCTTAAGGGTAAGGGTAAGGGTAAGGGTAAGGGTAAGCTTAAGGGTAAAAGCAAGGGTAAGGGTAAGAGTAAGGGTAAGGGTAAGGGTAAGGGTAAGGGTAAGGGTAAGGGTGAGCTTAAGGGTAAAAGCAAGGGTAAGGGTAAGGGTAAGGGTAAGGGTAAGGGTAAGGGTAAGGGTAAGGGTAAGGGTAAGCTTAAGGGTAAAACCAAGGGTAAGGGTAAGGGTAAGGGTAAGGGTAAGGGTAAGGGTAAGGGTAAGGGTAAGGGTAAGGGTAAAGGTAAGGGTAAGCCTAAGGGTAAAAGCAAGGGTAAGGGTAAGGGTAAGGGTAAGGGTAAGAGTAAGGGTAAGGGTAAGGGTAAGGGTAAGCTTAAGGGTAAAAGCAAGGGTAAGGGTAAGGGTAAGGGTAAGGGTAAGCCTAAGGGTAAAAGCAAGGGTAAGGGTAAGGGTAAGGGTAAGGGTAAGGGTAAGGGTAAGCTTAAGGGTAAAAGCAAGGGTAAGGGTAAGGGTAAGGGTAAGGGTAAGGGTAAGGGTAAGCTTAAGGGTAAAAGCAAGGGTGAGGGTAAGGGTAAGGGTAAGGGTAAGGGTAAGGGTAAGGGTAAGGGTAAGGGTAAGGGTAAGGGTAAGCTTAAGGGTAAAAGCAAGGGTAAGGGTAAGGGTAAGGGTAAGGGTGAGGGTAAGGGTAAGGGTAAGGGTAAGGGTAAGGGTAAGCTTAAGGGTAAAAGCAAGGGTAAGGGTAAGGGTAAGGGTAAGGGTAAGGGTAAAGGTAAGGGTAAGCCTAAGGGTAAAAGCAAGGGTAAGGGTAAGGGTAAGGGTAAGGGTAAGGGTAAGGGTAAGGGTAAGGGTAAGGGTAAGGGTAAGGGTAAGGGTAAGGGTAAGGGTAAGGGTAAGGGTAAGGGTAAGGGTAAGGGTAAGGGTAAGGGTAAGGGTAAGGGTAAGGGTAAGGGTAAGGGTAAGGGTAAGGGTAAGGGTAAGCTTAAGGGTAAAAGCAAGGGTAAGGGTAAGGGTAAGGGTAAGGGTAAGCCTAAGGGTAAAAGCAAGGGTAAGGGTAAGGGTAAGGGTAAGGGTAAGGGTAAGCTTAAGGGTAAAAGCAAGGGTAAGGGTAAGGGTAAGGGTAAGGGTAAGGGTAAGGGTAAGGGTAAGCTTAAGGGTAAAAGCAAGGGTAAGGGTAAGGGTAAGGGTAAGGGTAAGGGTAAGGGTAAGGGTAAAGGTAAGGGTAAGCCTAAGGGTAAAAGCAAGGGTAAGGGTAAGGGTAAGGGTAAGGGTAAGGGTAAGGGTAAGGGTAAGGGTAAGGGTAAGGGTAAGGGTAAGGGTAAGCTTAAGGGTAAAAGCAAGGGTAAGGGTAAGGGTAAGGGTAAGGGTAAGGGTAAGGGTAAGGGTAAGGGTAAGGGTAAGGGTAAGGGTAAGGGTAAGGGTAAGCTTAAGGGTAAGGGTAAGGGTAAGGGTAAGGGTAAGCTTAAGGGTAAAAGCAAGGGTAAGGGTAAGGGTAAGGGTAAGGGTAAGCTTAAGGGTAAAAGCAAGGGTAAGGGTAAGGGTAAGGGTAAGGGTAAGGGTAAGGGTAAGGGTGAGCTTAAGGGTAAGGGTAAGGGTAAGGGTAAGGGTAAGCTTAAGGGTAAAAGCAAGGGTAAGGGTAAGGGTAAGGGTAAGGGTAAGGGTAAGCTTGAGGGTAAGGGTAAGGGTAAGGGTAAGCTTAAGGGTAAAAGCAAGGGTAAGGTTAAGGGTAAGGGTAAGGGTAAGGGTAAGGGTAAGGGTAAGGGTAAGCTTAAGGGTAAGGGTAAGGGTAAGGGTAAGGGTAAGCTTAAGGGTAAAAGCAAGGGTAAGGGTAAGGGTAAGGGTAAGGGTAAGGGTAAGGGTAAGGGTAAGGGTAAGGGTAAGGGTAAGGGTAAGGGTAAGGGTAAGGGTAAGCTTAAGGGTAAGGGTAAGGGTAAGGGTAAGCTTAAGGGTAAAAGCAAGGGTAAGGGTAAGGGTAAGGGTAAGGGTAAGGGTAAGCTTAAGGGTAAAAGCAAGGGTAAGGGTAAGGGTAAGGGTAAGGGTAAGGGTAAGGGTAAGGGTAAGGGTAAGGTTTAGGGTTAGGGTAAGGGTAAGGGTAAGGGTAAGGGTAAGCTTAAGGGTAAGGGTAAGGGTAAGGGTAAGCTTAAGGGTAAAAGCAAGGGTAAGGGTAAGGGTAAGGGTAAGGGTAAGGGTAAAGGTAAGGGTAAGCCTAAGGGTAAAAGCAAGGGTAAGGGTAAGGGTAAGGGTAAGGGTAAGGGTAAGGGTAAGGGTAAGGGTAAGGGTAAGGGTAAGGGTAAGCTTAAGGGTAAAAGCAAGGGTAAGGGTAAGGGTAAGGGTAAGGGTAAGGGTAAGGGTAAGGGTAAGCTTAAGGGTAAAAGCAAGGGAGAGGGTAAGGGTAAGGGTAAGGGTAAGGGTAAGGGTAAGGGTAAGGGTAAGGGTAAGGGTAAGGGTAAGGGTAAGCTTAAGGGTAAAAGCAAGGGTAAGGGTAAGGGTAAGGGTAAGGGTAAGGGTTAGGGTAAGGGTAAAGGTAAGGGTAAGCCTAAGGGTAAAAGCAAGGGTAAGGGTAAGGGTAAGGGTAAGGGTATGGGTAAGGGTAAGGGTAAGGGTAAGGGTAAGGGTAAGGGTAAGAGTAAGGGTAAGGGTAAGGGTAAGCTTAAGGGTAAAAGCAAGGGTAAGGTTAAGGGTAAGGGTAAGGGTAAGCTTAAGGGTAAAAGCAAGGGTAAGGGTAAGGGTAAGGGTAAGGGTAAGGGTAAGCTTAAGGGTAAAAGCAAGGGTAAGGGTAAGGGTGAGGGTGAGCTTAAGGGTAAAAGCAAGGGTAAGGGTTAGGGTAAGGGTAAGGGTAAGGGTAAGGGTAAGGGTGAGCTTAAGGGTAAAAGCAAGGGTAAGGGTTAGGGTAAGGGTAAGGGTAAGGGTAAGGGTAAGGGTAAGCTTAAGGGTAAAAGCAAGGGTAAGGGTAAGGGTAAGGGTAAGGGTAAGGGTAAGGGTAAGGGTAAGGGTAAAGTTAAGGGTAAGCTTAATGGTAAAAGCAAGGGTAAGGGTAAGGGTAAGGGTAAGGGTAAGGGTAAGGGTAAGGGTAAGGGTAAGGGTAAGGGTAAGGGTAAGGGCAAGGGTAAGCTTAAGGGTATAAGCAAGGGTAAGGGTAAGGGTAAGGGTGAGGGTAAGGGTGAGGGTAAGGGTAAGGGTAAGCTTAAGGGTAAAAGCGAGGGTAAGGGTAAGGGTAAGGGTAAGGGTAAGGGTAAGGGTAAGGGTAAGGGTAAGCTTAAGGGTAAAAGCAAGGGTAAGGGTAAGGGTAAGGGTAAGGGTAAGGGTAAGGGTAAGGGTAAGGGTAAGGGTAAGGGTAAGGGTAAGGGTAAGGGTAAGGGTAAGGGTAAGGGTAAGGGTAAGGGTAAAGGTAAGGTTAAGCCTAAGGGTAAAAGCAAGGGTAAGGGTAAGGGTAAGGGTAAGGGTAAGGGTAAGGGTAAGGGTAAGGGTAAGGGTAAGGGTAAGGGTAAGGGTAAGGGTAAGGGTAAGGGTAAGGGTAAGGGTAAGGGTAAGGGTAAGCTTAAGGGTAAAAGCAAGGGTAAGGGTAAGGGTGAGGGTAAGGGTAAGCCTAAGGGTAAAAGCAAGGGTAAGGGTAAGGGTTAGGGTAAGGGTAAGGGTAAGCTTAAGGGTAAAAGCAAGGGTAAGGGTAAGGGTAAGGGTAAGGGTAAGGGTAAGGGTAAGGGTAAGCTTAAGGGTAAAAGCAAGGGTAAGGGTAAGGGTAAGGGTAAGGATAAGGGTAAGGGTAAGGGTAAGGGTAAGGGTAAGGGTAAGGTTAAGGGTAAGGGTTAGAGTAAGGGTAAGGGTAAGGGTAAGGGTAAGCTTAAGGGTAAAAGCAAGGGTAAGGGTAAGGGTAAGGGTAAGGGTAAGGGTAAGGGTAAGGGTAAGGGTAAGGGTAAGCTTAAGGGTAAGGGTAAGGGTAAGGGTAAGGGTAAGGGTAAGGGTAATGGTAAGGGTAAAGGTAAGGGTAAGCCTAAGGGTAAAAGCAAGGGTAAGGGTAAGGGTAAGGGTAAGGGTAAGGGTAAGGTTAAGGGTAAGGGTTAGGGTAAGGGTAAGGGTAAGGGTAAGGGTAAGCTTAAGGGTAAAAGCAAGGGTAAGGGTAAGCTTAAGGGTAAAAGCAAGGGTAAGGGTAAGGGTAAGGGTAAGGGTAAGGGTAAGGGTAAGCTTAAGGGTAAAAGCAAGGGTGAGGGTAAGGGTAAGGGTAAGGGTAAGGGTAAGGGTAAGGGTAAGGGTAAGGGTAAGGGTAAGGGTAAGGGTAAGCTTAAGGGTAAAAGCAAGGGTAAGGGTAAGGGTAAGGGTAAGGGTGAGGGTAAGGGTAAGGGTAAGGGTAAGGGTAAGGGTAAGCTTAAGGGTAAAAGCAAGGGTAAGGGTAAGGGTAAGGGTAAGGGTAAGGGTAAAGGTAAGGGTAAGCCTAAGGGTAAAAGCAAGGGTAAGGGTAAGGGTAAGGGTAAGGGTAAGGGTAAGGGTAAGGGTAAGGGTAAGGGTAAGGGTAAGGGTAAGGGTAAGGGTAAGGGTAAGGGTAAGGGTAAGGGTAAGGGTAAGGGTAAGGGTAAGGGTAAGGGTAAGGGTAAGGGTAAGGGTAAGGGTAAGGGTAAGGGTAAGCTTAAGGGTAAAAGCAAGGGTAAGGGTAAGGGTAAGGGTAAGGGTAAGCCTAAGGGTAAAAGCAAGGGTAAGGGTAAGGGTAAGGGTAAGGGTAAGGGTAAGCTTAAGGGTAAAAGCAAGGGTAAGGGTAAGGGTAAGGGTAAGGGTAAGGGTAAGGGTAAGGGTAAGCTTAAGGGTAAAAGCAAGGGTAAGGGTAAGGGTAAGGGTAAGGGTAAGGGTAAGGGTAAGGGTAAGGGTAAAGGTAAGGGTAAGCCTAAGGGTAAAAGCAAGGGTAAGGGTAAGGGTAAGGGTAAGGGTAAGGGTAAGGGTAAGGGTAAGGGTAAGGGTAAGGGTAAGCTTAAGGGTAAAAGCAAGGGTAAGGGTAAGGGTAAGGGTAAGGGTAAGGGTAAGGGTAAGGGTAAGGGTAAGAGTAAGGGTAAGGGTAAGGGTAAGCTTAAGGGTAAGGGTAAGGGTAAGGGTAAGGGTAAGCTTAAGGGTAAAAGCAAGGGTAAGGGTAAGGGTAAGGGTAAGGGTAAGCTTAAGGGTAAAAGCAAGGGTAAGGGTAAGGGTAAGGGTAAGGGTAAGGGTAAGGGTAAGGGTGAGCTTAAGGGTAAGGGTAAGGGTAAGGGTAAGGGTAAGCTTAAGGGTAAAAGCAAGGGTAAGGGTAAGGGTAAGGGTAAGGGTAAGGGTAAGCTTAAGGGTAAGGGTAAGGGTAAGGGTAAGTGTAAGCTTAAGGGTAAAAGCAAGGGTAAGGTTAAGGGTAAGGGTAAGGGTAAGGGTAAGGGTAAGGGTAAGGGTAAGCTTAAGGGTAAGGGTAAGGGTAAGGGTAAGGGTAAGCTTAAGGGTAAAAGCAAGGGTAAGGGTAAGGGTAAGGGTAAGGGTAAGGGTAAGGGTAAGGGTAAGGGTAAGGGTAAGGGTAACGGTAAGGGTAAGGGTAAGGGTAAGCTTAAGGGTAAGGGTAAGGGTAAGGGTAAGCTTAAGGGTAAAAGCAAGGGTAAGGGTAAGGGTAAGGGTAAGGGTAAGGGTAAGCTTAAGGGTAAAAGCAAGGGTAAGGGTAAGGGTAAGGGTAAGGGTAAGGGTAAGGGTAAGGGTAAGGGTAAGGGTTAGGGTAAGGGTAAGGGTAAGGGTAAGGGTAAGCTTAAGGGTAAGGGTAAGGGTAAGGGTAAGCTTAAGGGTAAAAGCAAGGGTAAGGGTAAGGGTAAGGGTAAGGGTAAGGGTAAAGGTAAGGGTAAGCCTAAGGGTAAAAGCAAGGGTAAGGGTAAGGGTAAGGGTAAGGGTAAGGGTAAGGGTAAGGGTAAGGGTAAGGGTAAGCTTAAGGGTAAAAGCAAGGGTAAGGGTAAGGGTAAGGGTAAGGGTAAGGGTAAGGGTAAGGGTAAGCTTAAGGGTAAAAGCAAGGGTAAGGGTAAGGGTAAGGGTAATGGTAAGGGTAAGGGTAAGGGTAAGGGTAAGGGTAAGGGTAAGCTTAAGGGTAAAAGCAAGGGTAAGGGTAAGGGTAAGGGTAAGGGTAAGGGTTAGGGTAAGGGTAAAGGTAAGGGTAAGCCTAAGGGTAAAAGCAAGGGTAAGGGTAAGGGTAAGGGTAAGGGTAAGGGTAAGGGTAAGGGTAAGGGTAAGAGTAAGGGTAAGGGTAAGGGTAAGCTTAAGGGTAAAAGCAAGGGTAAGGTTAAGGGTAAGGGTAAGGGTAAGCTTAAGGGTAAAAGCAAGGGTAAGGGTAAGGGTAAGGGTAAGGGTAAGGGTAAGCTTAAGGGTAAAAGCAAGGGTAAGGGTAAGGGTGAGGGTGAGGGTAAGGGTAAGGGTAAGGGTAAAGGTAAGGGTAAGCCTAAGAGTAAAAGCAAGGGTAAGGGTAAGGGTAAGGGTAAGGGTAAGGGTAAGGGTAAGGGTAAGGGTAAGGGTAAGGGTAAGGGTAAGGGTAAGGGTAAGCTTAAGGGTAAAAGCAAGGGTAAGGATAAGGGTAAGGGTAAGGGTAAGGGTAAGGGTAAGGGTAAGGGTAAGGGTAAGGGTAAGGGTAAGGGTAAGGGTAAGGGTGAGCTTAAGGGTAAAAGCAAGGGTAAGGGTTAGGGTAAGGGTAAGGGTAAGGGTAAGGGTAAGGGTAAGCTTAAGGGTAAAAGCAAGGGTAAGGGTAAGGGTAAGGGTAAGGGTAAGGGTAAGGGTAAGGGTAAGGGTAAAGGTAAGGGTAAGCTTAAGGGTAAAAGCAAGGGTAAGGGTAAGGGTAAGGGTAAGGGTAAGGGTAAGGGTAAGGGTAAGGGTAAGGGTAAGGGTAAGGGTAAGGGTAAGGGTAAGCTTAAGGGTATAAGCAAGGGTAAGGGTAAGGGTAAGGGTGAGGGTAAGGGTGAGGGTAAGGGTAAGGGTAAGCTTAAGGGTAAAAGCAAGGGTAAGGGTAAGGGTAAGGGTAAGGGTAAGGGTAAGGGTAAGGGTAAGGGTAAGGGTAAGCTTAAGGGTAAAAGCAAGGGTAAGGGTAAGGGTAAGGGTAAGGGTAAGGGTAAGGGTAAGGGTAAGGGTAAGGGTAAGGGTAAGGGTAAGGGTAAGGGTAAGGGTAAGGGTAAGGGTAAGGGTAAGGGTAAAGGTAAGGTTAAGCCTAAGGGTAAAAGCAAGGGTAAGGGTAAGGGTAAGGGTAAGGGTAAGGGTAAGGGTAAGGGTAAGGGTAAGGGTAAGGGTAAGGGTAAGGGTAAGGGTAAGGGTAAGGGTAAGGGTAAGGGTAAGCTTAAGGGTAAAAGCAAGGGTAAGGGTAAGGGTGAGGGTAAGGGTAAGCCTAAGGGTAAAAGCAAGGGTAAGGGTAAGGGTTAGGGTAAGGGTAAGGGTAAGCTTAAGGGTAAAAGCAAGGGTAAGGGTAAGGGTAAGGGTAAGGGTAAGGGTAAGGGTAAGGGTAAGGGTAAGCTTAAGGGTAAAAGCAAGGGTAAGGGTAAGGGTAAGGGTAAGGATAAGGGTAAGGGTAAGGGTAAGGGTAAGGGTAAGGGTAAGGTTAAGGGTAAGGGTTAGAGTAAGGGTAAGGGTAAGGGTAAGGGTAAGCTTAAGGGTAAAAGCAAGGGTAAGGGTAAGGGTAAGGGTAAGGGTAAGGGTAAGGGTAAGGGTAAGCTTAAGGGTAAGGGTAAGGGTAAGGGTAAGGGTAAGGGTAAGGGTAATGGTAAGGGTAAAGGTAAGGGTAAGCCTAAGGGTAAAAGCAAGGGTAAGGGTAAGGGTAAGGGTAAGGGTAAGGGTAAGGTTAAGGGTAAGGGTTAGGGTAAGGGTAAGGGTAAGGGTAAGGGTAAGCTTAAGGGTAAAAGCAAGGGTAAGGGTAAGGGTAAGGGTAAGGGTAAGGGTAAGGGTAAGGGTAAGCTTAAGGGTAAGGGTAAGGGTAAGGGTAAGGGTAAGGGTAAGGGTAAGCTTAAGGGTAAAAGCAAGGGTAAGGGTAAGGGTAAGGGTAAGGGTAAGGGTAAGCTTAAGGGTAAAAGCAAGGGTGAGGGTCAGGGTAAGGGTAAGTGTAAGGGTAAGGGTAAGGGTAAGGGTAAGGGTGAGCTTAAGGGTAAAAGCAAGGGTAAGGGTAAGGTTAAGGGTAAGGGTAAGGGTAAGGGTAAGGGTAAGGGTTAGCTTAAGGGTAAAAGCAAGGGTAAGGGTAAGGGTAAGGGTAAGGGTAAGGGTAAGGGTAAGGGTAAGGGTAAGGGTAAAGGTAAGGGTAAGCCTAAGGGTAAAAGCAAGGGTAAGGGTAAGGGTAAGGGTAAGGGTAAGAGTAAGGGTAAGGGTAAGGGTAAGGTTAAGCTTAAGGGTAAAAGCAAGGGTAAGGGTAAGGGTAAGGGTAAGGGTAAGCCTAAGGGTAAAAGCAAGGGTAAGGGAAAGGGTAAGGGTAAGGGTAAGGGTAAGCTTAAGGGTAAAAGCAAGGGTAAGGGTAAGGGTAAGGGTAAGGGTAAGGGTAAGGGTAAGGGTAAGGGTAAGGGTAAGGGTAAGGGTAAGGGTAAGGGTAAGGGTAAGGGTAAGGGTAAGCTTAAGGGTATAAGCAAGGGTAAGGGTAAGGGTAAGGGTGAGGGTAAGGGTAAGGGTAAGGGTAAGGGTAAGCTTAAGGGTAAAAGCAAGGGTAAGGGTAAGGGTAAGGGTAAGGGTAAGGGTAAGGGTAAGGGTAAGCTTAAGGGTAAAAGCAAGGGTAAGGGTAAGGGTAAGGGTAAGGGTAAGGGTAAGGGTAAGGGTAAGGGTAAGGGTAAGGGTAAGGGTAAGGGTAAGGGTAAGGGTAAGGGTAAGGGTAAGGGTAAAGGTAAGGTTAAGCCTAAGGGTAAAAGCAAGGGTAAGGGTAAGGGTAAGGGTAAGGGTAAGGGTAAGGGTAAGGGTAAGGGTAAGGGTAAGGGTAAGGGTAAGGGTAAGGGTAAGGGTAAGGGTAAGGGTAAGGGTAAGGGTAAGGGTAAGGGTAAGCTTAAGGGTAAAAGCAAGGGTAAGGGTAAGGGTAAGGGTAAGGGTAAGCCTAAGGGTAAAAGCAAGGGTAAGGGTAAGGGTAAGGGTAAGGGTAAGCTTAAGGGTAAAAGCAAGGGTAAGGGTAAGGGTAAGGGTAAGGGTAAGGGTAAGGGTAAGGGTAAGCTTGAGGGTAAAAGCAAGGGTAAGGGTAAGGGTAAGGGTAAGGGTAAGGGTAAGGGTAAGGGTAAGGGTAAGGGTAAGGGTAAGGGTAAGGGTAAAGGTAAGGGTAAGCCTAAGGGTCAAAGCAAGGGTAAGGGTAAGGGTAAGGGTAAGGGTAAGGGTAAGGGTAAGGGTAAGGGTAAGGGTAAGGGTAAGGGTAAGGGTAAGGGTAAGGGTAAGCTTAAGGGTAAAAGCAAGGGTAAGGGTAAGGGTAAGGGTAAGGGTAAGGGTAAGGGTAAGGGTAAGGGTAAGGGTAAGGGTAAGGGTAAGGGTAAGGGTAAGCTTAAGGGTAAGGGTAAGGGTAAGGGTAAGGGTAAGCCTAAGGGTAAAAGCAAGGGTAAGTGTAAGGGTAAGGGTAAGGGTAAGGGTAAGCTTAAGGGTAAAAGCAAGGGTAAGGGTAAGGGTAAGGGTAAGGGTAAGGGTAAGGGTAAGGGTAAGCTTAAGGGTAAAAGCAAGGGTAAGGGTAAGGGTAAGGGTAAGGGTAAGGGTAAGGGTAAGGCTAAAGGTAAGGGTAAGCCTAAGGGTAAAAGCAAGGGTAAGGGTAAGGGTAAGGGTAAGGGTGAGGGTAAGGGTAAGGGTAAGGGTAAGTTTAAGGGTAAGGGTAAGGGTAAAGGTAAGGGTAAGGGTAAGCTTAAGGGTAAAAGCAAGGGTAAGGGTAAGGGTAAGGGTAAGGGTAAGAGTAAGGGTAAGGGTAAGGGTAAGCTTAAGGGTAAAAGCAAGGGTAAGGGTAAGGGTAAGGGTAAGGGTAAGGGTAAGGGTAAAGGTAAGGGTAAGGGTAAGGGTAAGGGTAAGGGTAAGGGTAAGGGTGAGGGTAAGCTTGAGGGTAAAAGCAAGGGTAAGGGTAAGGGTAAGGGTAAAGGTAAGGGTAAGGGTAAGGGTAAGGGTAAGGGTAAGGGTAAGCTTAAGGGTAAAAGCAAGGGTAAGGGTAAGGGTAAGGGTAAGGGTAAGGGTAAGGGTAATGGTAAGGGTAAAGGTAAGGGTAAGCCTAAGGGTAAAAGCAAGGGTAAGGGTAAGGGTAAGGGTAAGGGTAAGGGTAAGGTTAAGGGTAAGGGTTAGGGTAAGGGTAAGGGTAAGGGTAAGGGTAAGGGTAAGCTTAAGGGTAAAAGCAAGGGTAAGGGTAAGGGTAAGGGTAAGGGTAAGGGTAAGGGTAAGGGTAAGGGTTAGCTTAAGGGTAAAAGCAAGTGTAAGGGTAAGGGTAAGGGTAAGGGTAAGGGTAAGGGTAAAGGTAAGGGTAAGGGTAAGGGTAAAGGTAAGGGTAAGCCTAAGGGTAAAAGCAAGGGTAAGGGTAAGGGTAAGGGTAAGGGTAAGAGTAAGGGTAAGGGTAAGGGTAAGGTTAAGCTTAAGGGTAAAAGCAAGGGTAAGGGTAAGGGTAAGGGTAAGGGTAAGCCTAAGGGTAAAAGCAAGGGTAAGGGAAAGGGTAAGGGTAAGGGTAAGGGTAAGCTAAAGGGTAAAAGCAAGGGTAAGGGTAAGGGTAAGGGTAAGGGTAAGGGTAAGGGTAAGGGTAAGGGTAAGGGTAAGGGTAAGGGTAAGGGTAAGGGTAAGGGTAAGGGTAAGGGTAAGGGTAAGGGTAAGCTTAAGGGTATAAGCAAGGGTAAGGGTAAGGGTAAGGGTGAGGGTAAGGGTAAGGGTAAGGGTAAGGGTAAGCTTAAGGGTAAAAGCAAGGGTAAGGGTAAGGGTAAGGGTAAGGGTAAGGGTAAGGGTAAGGGTAAGCTTAAGGGTAAAAGCAAGGGTAAGGGTAAGGGTAAGGGTAAGGGTAAGGGTAAGGGTAAGGGTAAGGGTAAGGGTAAGGGTAAGGGTAAGGGTAAGGGTAAGGGTAAGGGTAAGGGTAAGGGTAAGGGTAAGGGTAAAGGTAAGGTTAAGCCTAAGGGTAAAAGCAAGGGTAAGGGTAAGGGTAAGGGTAAGGGTAAGGGTAAGGGTAAGGGTAAGGGTAAGGGTAAGGGTGAGGGTAAGGGTAAGGGTAAGGGTAAGGGTAAGGGTAAGGGTAAGGGTAAGGGTAAGCTTAAGGGTAAAAGCAAGGGTAAGGGTAAGGGTAAGGGTAAGGGTAAGCCTAAGGGTAAAAGCAAGGGTAAGGGTAAGGGTAAGGGTAAGGGTAAGCTTAAGGGTAAAAGCAAGGGTAAGGGTAAGGGTAAGGGTAAGGGTAAGGGTAAGGGTAAGGGTAAGGGTAAGCTTAAGGGTAAAAGCAAGGGTAAGGGTAAGGGTAAGGGTAAGGGTAAGGGTAAGGGTAAGGGTAAGGGTAAGGGTAAAGGTAAGGGTAAGCCTAAGGGTCAAAGCAAGGGTAAGGGTAAGGGTAAGGGTAAGGGTAAGGGTAAGGGTAAGGGTAAGGGTAAGGGTAAGGGTAAGGGTAAGGGTAAGGGTAAGGGTAAGCTTAAGGGTAAAAGCAAGGGTAAGGGTAAGGGTAAGGGTAAGGGTAAGGGTAAGGGTAAGGGTAAGGGTAAGGGTAAGGGTAAGGGTAAGGGTAAGCTTAAGGGTAAGGGTAAGGGTAAGGGTAAGGGTAAGCCTAAGGGTAAAAGCAAGGGTAAGTGTAAGGGTAAGGGTAAGGGTAAGGGTAAGCTTAAGGGTAAAAGCAAGGGTAAGGGTAAGGGTAAGGGTAAGGGTAAGGGTAAGGGTAAGGGTAAGCTTAAGGGTAAAAGCAAGGGTAAGGGTAAGGGTAAGGGTAAGGGTAAGGGTGAGGGTAAGGCTAAAGGTAAGGGTAAGCCTAAGGGTAAAAGCAAGGGTAAGGGTAAGGGTAAGGGTAAGGGTGAGGGTAAGGGTAAGGGTAAGGGTAAGTTTAAGGGTAAGGGTAAGGGTAAAGGTAAGGGTAAGGGTAAGCTTAAGGGTAAAAGCAAGGGTAAGGGTAAGGGTAAGGGTAAGGGTAAGAGTAAGGGTAAGGGTAAGGGTAAGCTTAAGGGTAAAAGCAAGGGTAAGGGTAAGGGTAAGGGTAAGGGTAAGGGTAAGGGTAAGGGTAAGGGTAAGGGTAAGGGTAAGGGTAAGGGTAAGGGTAAGGGTAAGGGTAAGCTTAAGGGTAAAAGCAAGGGTAAGGGTAAGGGTAAGGGTAAAGGTAAGGGTAAGGGTAAGGGTAAGGGTAAGGGTAAGGGTAAGCTTAAGGGTAAAAGCAAGGGTAAGGGTAAGGGTAAGGGTAAGGGTAAGGGTAAGGGTAATGGTAAGGGTAAAGGTAAGGGTAAGCCTAAGGGTAAAAGCAAGGGTAAGGGTAAGGGTAAGGGTAAGGGTAAGGGTAAGGTTAAGGGTAAGGGTTAAGGTAAGGGTAAGGGTAAGGGTAAGGGTAAGGGTAAGCTTAAGGGTAAAAGCAAGGGTAAGGGTAAGGGTAAGGGTAAGGATAAGGGTAAGGGTAAGGGTAAGCTTAAGGGTAAGGGTAAGGGTAAGGGTAAGCTTAAGGGTAAAAGCAAGGGTAAGGGTAAGGGTAAGGGTAAGGGTAAGGGTAAGCTTAAGGGTAAAAGCAAGGGTGAGGGTAAGGGTAAGGGTAAGGGTAAGGGTAAGGGTAAGGGTAAGGGTAAGGGTAAGGGTAAGGGTAAGGGTAAGGGTAAAGGTAAGGGTAAGCCTAAGAGTAAAAGCAAGGGTAAGGGTAAGGGTAAGGGTAAGGGTAAGGGTAAGGGTAAGGGTAAGGGTAAGGGTAAGGGTAAGGGTAAGGGTAAGCTTAAGGGTAAAAGCAAGGGTAAGGATAAGGGTAAGGGTAAGGGTAAGGGTAAGGGTGAGGGTAAGGGTAAGGGTAAAGGTAAGGGTAAGCTTAAGGGTAAAAGCAAGGGTAAGGGTAAGGGTAAGGGTAAGGGTAAGGGTAAGCTTAAGGGTAAAAGCAAGGGTAAGGGTTAGGGTAGGGGTAAGGGTAAGGGTAAGGGTAAGGGTAAGCTTAAGGGTAAAAGCAAGGGTAAGGGTAAGGGTAAGGGTAAGGGTAAGGGTAAGGGTAAGGGTAAAGGTAAGGGTAAGCCTAAGGGTAAAAGCAAGGGTAAGGGTAAGGGTAAGGGTAAGGGTAAGGGTAAGGGTAAGGGTAAGGGTAAGGGTAAGGGTAAGGGTAAGGGTAAGGGTAAGGGTATGGGTAAGGGTAAGGGTAAGCTTAAGGGTATAAGCAAGGGTAAGGGTAAGGGTAAGGGTGAGGGTAAGGGTAAGGGTAAGGGTAAGGGTGAGCTTAAGGTTAAAAGCAAGGGTAAGGGTAAGGGTAAGGGTAAGGGTAAGGGTAAGGGTAAGGGTAAGGGTAAGGGTAAGGGTAAGGGTAAGGGTAAGGGTAAGGGTAAGCTTAAGGGTAAAAGCAAGGGTAAGGGTAAGGGTAAGGGTAAGGGTAAGGGTAAGGGTAAGGGTAAGGGTAAGGGTAAGGGTAAGGGTAAGGGTAAGGGTAAGGGTAAGGGTAAAGGTAAGGTTAAGCCTAAGGGTAAAAGCAAGGGTAAGGGTAAGGGTAAGGGTAAGGGTAAGGGTAAGGGTAAGGGTAAGGGTAAGGGTAAGGGTAAGGGTAAGGGTAAGGGTAAGGGTAAGGGTAAGGGTAAGGGTAAGGGTAAGCTTAAGGGTAAAAGCAAGGGTAAGGGTAAGGGTAAGGGTAAGGGTAAGCCTAAGGGTAAAAGCAAGGGTAAGGGTAAGGGTAAGGGTAAGGGTAAGGGTAAGGGTAAGCTTAAGGGTAAAAGCAAGGGTAAGGGTAAGGGTAAGGGTAAGGGTAGGGGTAAGGGTAAGCTTAAGGGTAAAAGCAAGGGTAAGGGTAAGGGTAAGGGTAAGGGTAAGGGTAAGGGTAAGGGTAAGGGTAAGGGTAAGGGTAAGGGTAAAGGTAAGGGTAAGCCTAAGTGACAAAGCAAGGGTAAGGGTAAGGGTAAGAGTAAGGGTAAGGGTAAGGGTAAGGGTAAGGGTAAGCTTAAGGGTAAAAGCAAGGGTAAGGGTAAGGGTAAGGGTAAGGGTAAGGGTAAGGGTAAGGGTAAGGGTAAGGGTAAGGGTAAGGGTAAGGGTAAGAGTAAGGGTAAGGGTAAGGGTAAGGGTAAGGGTAAGCTTAAGGGTAAAAGCAAGGGTAAGGGTAAGGGTAAGGGTAAGGGTAAGGGTAAGGGTAAGGGTAAGGGTAAGGGTAAGGGTAAGGGTAAGGGTAAGGGTAAGCTTAAGGGTAAGGGTAAGGGTAAGAGTAAGGGTAAGCCTAAGGGTAAAAGCAAGGGTAAGTGTAAGGGTAAGGGTAAGGGTAAGGGTAAGCTTAAGGTTAAAGGCAAGGGTAAGGGTAAGGGTAAGGGTAAGGGTAAGGGTAAGGGTAAGGGTAAGCTTACCCTTACCCTTACCCTTACCCTTACCCTTACCCTTACCCTTACCCTTACCCTTACCCTTGCTTTTACCCTTAAGCTTACCCTTACCCTTACCCTTACCCTTACCCTTAACCTTACCCTTACCCTTGCTTTTACCCTTAAGCTCACCCTTACCCTTACCCTTACCCTTACCCTCACCCTTACCCTTACCCTTACCCTTGCTTATACCCTTAAGCTTACCCTTACCCTTACCCTTACCCTTACCCTTACCCTTACCCTTACCCTTACCCTTACCCTTACCCTTACCCTTACCCTTACCCTTACCCTTACCCTTGCTTTTACCCTTAGGCTTACCCTTACCTTTACCCTTACCCTTACCCTTACCCTTACCCTTACCCTTACCCTTACCCTTGCTCTTACCCTTAAGCTTACCCTTACCCTTACCCTTACCCTTACCCTTACCCTAACCCTTACCCTTGCTTTTACCCTTAAGCTTACCCTTACCCTTACCCTTACCCTTACCCTTACCCTTAACCTTACCCTTACCCTTGCTTTTACCCTTTAGCTTACCCTTACCCTTACCCTTACCCTTACCCTCACCCTTACCCTTACCCTTACCCTTACCCTTATCCTTACCCTTGCTTTTACCCTTAAGCTTACCCTTACCCTTACCCTTACCCTTACCCTTACCCTTACCCTTACCCTTACCCTTACCCTTACCCTTGCTTTTACTCTTAGGCTTACCCTTACCTTTACCCTTACCCTTACCCTTACCCTTACCCTTACCCTTACCCTTACCCTTACCCTTACCCTTACCCTTACCCTTACCCTTACCCTTACCCTCACCCTTGCTTTTACCCTTAAGCTTACCCTTACCCTTACCCTTACCCTTACCCTTACCCTTGCTTTTACCCTTAAGCTTACCCTTACCCTTACCCTTACCCTTAAGCTTACCCTTACCCTTACCCTTACCCTTACCCTTACCCTTACCCTTACCCTTGCTTTTACCCTTAAGCTTACCCTTACCCTTACCCTTACCCTTACCCTAACCCTTACCCTTAACCTTACCCTTACCCTTACCCTTACCCTTACCCTTACCCTTACCCTTGCTTTTACCCTTAGGCTTACCCTTACCTTTACCCTTACCATTACCCTTACCCTTACCCTTACCCTTACCCTTACCCTTACCCTTGCTTTTACCCTTAAGCTTACCCTTACCCTTACCCTTACCCTTACCCTTACCCTTACCCTTACCCTTACCCTTACCCTTACCCTTGCTTTTACCCTTAAGCTTACCCTTACCCTTACCCTTACCCTTACCCTTACCCTTACCCTTACCCTTACCCTTACCCTTACCCTTACCCTTACCCTTGCTTTTACCCTTAAGCTTACCCTTACCCTTACCCTTACTCTTACCCTTACCCTTACTCTTACCCTTACCCTTGCTTTTACCCTTAAGCTTACCCTTACCCTTACCTTTACCCTTACCCTTACCCTTAAACTTACCCTTACCCTTACCCTTACCCTTACCCTTACCCTTACCCTTACCCTTACCCTTACCCTTACCCTTGCTTTTACCCTTAGGCTTACCCTTACCTTTAGCCTTACCCTTACCCTTACCCTTACCCTTACCCTTACCCTTACCCTTGCTTTTACCCTTAAGCTTACCCTTACCCTTACCCTTACCCTTACCCTTACCCTTACCCTTACCCTTACCCTTGCTTTTACCCTTAAGCTTACCCTTACCCTTACCCTTACCCTTACACTTACCCTTGCTTTTACCCTTAACCTTACCCTTACCCTTACCCTTACCCTTACCCTTACCCTTACCCTTACCCTTGCTTTTACCCTTAAGCTTAACCTTACCCTTACCCTTACCCTTACCCTTACCCTTACCCTTACCCTTACCCTTACCCTTACCCTTACCCTTGCTTTGACCCTTAGGCTTACCCTTACCTTTACCCTTACCCTCACCCTTACCCTTACCCTTACCCTTACCCTTACCCTTACCCTTACCCTTACCCTTGCTTTTACCCTTAAGCTTACCCTTACCCTTACCCTTACCCTTACCCTTACCCTTACCCTTACCCTTACCCTTGCTTTTACCCTTAAGCTTACCCTTACCCTTACCCTTACCCTTACCCTTGCTTTTACCCTTTGGCTTACCCTTACCCTTACCCTTACCCTTACCCTTGCTTTTACCCTTAAGCTTACCCTTACCCTTACCCTTACCCTTACCCTTACCCTTACCCTTACCCTTACCCTTACCCTTACCCTTACCCTTACCCTTACCCTTACCCTTACCCTTACCCTTACCCTTACCCTTACCCTTGCTTTTACCCTTAGGCTTAACCTTACCTTTACCCTTACCCTTACCCTTACCCTTACCCTTACCCTTACCCTTACCCTTACCCTTACCCTTACCCTTACCCTTACCCTTACCCTTACCCTTACCCTTACCCTTACCCTTACCCTTACCCTTACCCTTACCCTTGCTTTTACCCTTACCCTTACCCTTACCCTTACCCTTACCCGTACCCTTACCCTTACCCTTACCCTTGCTTTTACCCTTAAGCTTACCCTTACCCTTACCCTTACCCTTACCCTCACCCTTACCCTTACCCTTACCCTTGCTTATACCCTTAAGCTTACCCTTACCCTTACCCTTACCCTTACCCTTACCCTTACCCTTACCCTTACCCTTACCCTTACCCTTACCCTTACCCTTACCCTTACCCTTGCTTTTACCCTTAAGCTTACCATTACCCTTACCCTTACCCTTTCCCTTACCCTTGCTTTTACCCTTAGGCTTACCCTTACCCTTACCCTTACCCTTACCCTTGCTTTTACCCTTAAGCTTAACCTTACCCTTACCCTTACCCTTACTCTTACCCTTACCCTTACCCTTACCCTTACCCTTGCTTTTACCCTTAGGCTTACCCTTACCTTTACCCTTACCCTTACCCTTACCCTTACCCTTACCCTTACCCTTACCCTTACCCTTACCCTTACCCTTACCCTTACCCTTACCCTTACCCTTGCTTTTACCCTTAAGCTAACCCTTACCCTTACCCTTACCCTTACCCTTACCCTTAACCTTACCCTTACCCTTGCTTTTACCCTTAAGCTCACCCTTACCCTTACCCTTACCCTTACCCTTACACTTACCCTTACCCTGACCCTTACCCTTGCTTTTACCCTTAAGCTTACCCTTACCCTTACCCTTACCCTTACCCTTACCCTTGCTTTTACCCTTAAGCTTACCCTTACCCTTACCCTTACCCTTACCCTTACCCTTAAGCTTACCCTTACCCTTACCCTTACCCTTACCCTTACCCTTACCCTTACCCTTGCTTTTACCCTTAAGCTTACCCTTACCCTTACCCTTACCCTTACCCTTACCCTTACCCTAACCCTTACCCTTAACCTTACCCTTACCCTTACCCTTACCCTTACCCTTACCCTTACCCTTGCTTTTATCCTTAGGCTTACCCTTACCTTTACCCTTACCATTACCCTTACCCTTACCCTTACCCTTACCCTTACCCTTAAGCTTACCCTTACCCTTACCCTTACCCTTACCCTTACCCTTACCCTTACCCTTGCTTTTACCCTTAAGCTTACCCTTACCCTTACCCTTACCCTTACTCTAACCCTTACCCTTAACCTTACCCTTACCCTTACCCTTACCCTTACCCTTACCCTTGTCCTTACCCTTACCCTTACCCTTACCCTTGCTTTTACCCTTAAGCTTACCCTTACCCTTACCCTTACCCTTACCCTTACCCTTACCCTTACCCTTGCTTTTACCCTTAAGCTTACCCTTACCCTTACCCTTACCCTTACCCTTACCCTTGCTTTTACCCTTAGGCTTACCCTTACCCTTACCCTTACCCTTACCCTTGCTTTTACCCTTAAGCTTACCCTTACCCTTACCCTTACCCTTACCCTTACCCTTACCCTTACCCTTACCCTTACCCTTACCCTTACCCTTACCCTTACCCTTACCCTTACCCTTACCCTTACCCTTGCTTTTACCCTTAGGCTTAACCTTACCTTTACCCTTACCCTTACCCTTACCCTTACCCTTACCCTTACCCTTACCCTTACCCTTACCCTTACCCTTACCCTTACCCTTACCCTTACCCTTGCTTTTACCCTTAAGCTTACCCTTACCCTCACCCTTACCCTTACCCTCACCCTTACCCTTACCCTTACCCTTACCCTTACCCTTACCCTTGCTTTTACCCTTAAGCTTACCCTTACCCTTACCCTCACCCTTACCCTCACCCTTACCCTTACCCTTACCCTTGCTTATACCCTTAAGCTTACCCTTACCCTTACCCTTACCCTTACCCTTACCCTTACCCTTACCCTTACCCTTACCCTTACCCTTACCCTTACCCTTACCCTTACCCTTACCCTTACCCTTACCCTTGCTTTTACCCTTAAGCTTACCCTTACCTTTACCCTTACCCTTACCCTTACTCTTACCCTTACCCTTACCCTTACCCTTACCCTTACCCTTACCCTTACCCTTACCCTTACCCTTGCTATTACCCTTAAGCTTACCCTTACCCTTACCCTTACCCTTACAATTACCCTAACCCTTACCCTTGCTTTTACCCTTAAGCTTACCCTTACCCTTACCCTTACCCTTACCCTTACCCTTACCCTTACCCTTACCCTTACCCTTACCCTTGCTTTTACCCTTAAGCTTACCCTTACCCTTACCCTTACCCTTACCCTTACCCTTACCCTTACCCTTACCCTTACCCTTACCCTTACCCTTACCCTTACCCTTATCCTTACCCTTGCTTTTACCCTTAAGCTTACCCTTACCCTTACCCTTACCCTTACCCTTACCCTTACCCTTACCCTTACCCTTACATTTACCCTTACCCTTACCCTTACCCTTACCATTGCTTTTACTCTTAGGCTTACCCTTACCTTTACCCTTACCCTTACCCTTACCCTTACCCTCACCCTTACCCTTACCCTTGCTTTTACCCTTAAGCTTACCCTTACCCTTACCCTTACCCTTACCCTTACCCTTGCTTTTACCCTTAAGCTTACCCTTACCCTTACCCTTAACCTTACCCTTACCCTTGCTTTTACCCTTAAGCTTACCCTTACCCTTACCCTTACCCTTACCCTTACCCTTACCCTAACCCTTACCCTTAACCTTACCCTTACCCTTACCCTTACCCTTACCCTTACCCTTACCCTTGCTTTTACCCTTAGGCTTACCCTTACCTTTACCCTTACCATTACCCTTACCCTTACCCTTACCCTTACCCTTACCCTTACCCTTAAGCTTACCCTTACCCTTACCCTTACCCTTACCCTTACCCTTACCCTTACCCTTGCTTTTACCCTTAAGCTTACCCTTACCCTTACCCTTACCCTTACTCTAAGCCTTACCCTTAACCTTACCCTTACCCTTACCCTTACCCTTACCCTTACCCTTGTCCTTACCCTTACCCTTACCCTTACCCTTGCTTTTACCCTTAAGCTTACCCTTACCCTTACCCTTACCCTTACCCTTACCCTTAAGCTTACCCTTACCCTTACCCTTACCCTTACCCTTACCCTTACCCTTACCCTTGCTTTTACCCTTAAGCTTACCCTTACCCTTACCCTTACCCTTACCCTTACCCTTACCCTAACCCTTACCCTTAACCTTACCCTTACCCTTACCCTTACCCTTACCCTTACCCTTACCCTTGCTTTCACCCTTAGGCTTACCCTTACCTTTACCCTTACCATTACCCTTACCCTTACCCTTACCCTTACCCTTACCCTTAAGCTTACCCTTACCCTTACCCTTACCCTTACCCTTACCCTTACCCTTACCCTTGCTTTTACCCTTAAGCTTACCCTTACCCTTACCCTTACCCTTACTCTAACCCTTACCCTTAACCTTACCCTTACCCTTACCCTTACACTTACCCTTACCCTTGTCCTTACCCTTACCCTTACCCTTACCCTTGCTTTTACCCTTAAGCTTACCCTTACCCTTACCCTTACCCTTACCCTTACCCTTACCCTTACCCTTGCTTTTACCCTTAAGCTTACCCTTACCCTTACCCTTACCCTTACCCTTACCCTTGCTTTTACCCTTAGGCTTACCCTTACCCTTACCCTTACCCTTACCCTTGCTTTTACCCTTAAGCTTACCCTTACCCTTACCCTTACCCTTACCCTTACCCTTACCCTTACCCTTACCCTTACCCTTACCCTTACCCTTACCCTTACCCTTACCCTTACCCTTACCCTTACCCTTACCCTTGCTTTTACCCTTAGGCTTAACCTTACCTTTACCCTTACCCTTACCCTTACCCTTACCCTTACCCTTACCCTTACCCTTACCCTTACCCTTACCCTTACCCTTACCCTTACCCTTGCTTTTACCCTTAAGCTTACCCTTACCCTCACCCTTACCCTCACCCTTACCCTTACCCTTACCCTTACCCTTGCTTTTACCCTTAAGCTTACCCTTACCCTTACCCTCACCCTTACCCTCACCCTTACCCTTACCCTTACCCTTGCTTATACCCTTAAGCTTACCCTTACCCTTACCCTTACCCTTACCCTTACCCTTACCCTTACCCTTACCCTTACCCTTACCCTTACCCTTACCCTTACCCTTACCCTTACCCTTACCCTTACCCTTGCTTTTACCCTTAAGCTTACCCTTACCTTTACCCTTACCCTTACCCTTACTCTTACCCTTACCCTTACCCTTACCCTTACCCTTACCCTTACCCTTACCCTTACCCTTACCCTTGCTATTACCCTTAAGCTTACCCTTACCCTTACCCTTACCCTTACAATTACCCTAACCCTTACCCTTGCTTTTACCCTTAAGCTTACCCTTACCCTTACCCTTACCCTTACCCTTACCCTTACCCTTACCCTTACCCTTACCCTTACCCTTGCTTTTACCCTTAAGCTTACCCTTACCCTTACCCTTACCCTTACCCTTACCCTTACCCTTACCCTTACCCTTACCCTTACCCTTACCCTTATCCTTACCCTTGCTTTTACCCTTAAGCTTACCCTTACCCTTACCCTTACCCTTACCCTTACCCTTACCCTTACCCTTACCCTTACCCTTACATTTACCCTTACCCTTACCCTTACCCTTACCATTGCTTTTACTCTTAGGCTTACCCTTACCTTTACCCTTACCCTTACCCTTACCCTTACCCTCACCCTTACCCTTACCCTTGCTTTTACCCTTAAGCTTACCCTTACCCTTACCCTTACCCTTACCCTTACCCTTGCTTTTACCCTTAAGCTTACCCTTACCCTTACCATTAACCTTACCCTTACCCTTGCTTTTACCCTTAGGCTTACCCTTACCCTTACCCTTACCCTTACCCTTGCTTTTACCCTTAAGCTTACCCTTACCCTTACCCTTACTCTTACCCTTACCCTTACCCTTACCCTTACCCTTACCCTTACCCTTACCCTTACCCTTACCCTTACCCTTGCTTTTACCCTTAGGCTTACCCTTACCTTTACCCTTACCCTAACCCTTACCCTTACCCTTACCCTTACCCTTACCCTTGCTTTTACCCTTAAGCTTACCCTTACCCTTACCCTTACCCTTTCCCTTACCCTTACCCTTACCCTTACCCTCACCCTTACCCTTGCTTTTACCCTTAAGCTTACCCTTACCCTTACCCTTACCCTTACCCTTACCCTTGCTTTTACCCTTAAGCTTACCCTTACCCTTACCCTTACCCTTACCCTTACCCTTACCCTTACCCTTACCCTTACCCTTACCCTTGCTTTTACCCTTAGGCTTACCCTTACCTTTACCCTTACCCTTACCCTTACCCTTACCCTTACCCTTGCTTTTACCCTTAAGCTTACCCTTACCCTTACCCTTACCCTTAAGCTTACCCTTACCCTTACCCTTACCCTTACCCTTACCCTTACCCTTACCCTTACCCTTACCCTTACCCTTACCCTCACCCTTACCCTTGCTTTTACCCTTAAGCTTACCCTTACCCTTACCCTTACCCTTACCCTTACCCTTGCTTTTACCCTTAAGCTTACCCTTACCCTTACCCTTACCCTTAAGCTTACCCTTACCCTTACCCTTACCCTTACCCTTACCCTTACCCTTACCCTTACCCTTGCTTTTACCCTTAAGCTTACCCTTACCCTTACCCTTACCCTTACCCTTGAGCTTACCCTTACCCTTACCCTTACCCTTACCCTTACCCTTACCCTTAACCTTACCCTTGCTTTTACCCTTAAGCTTACCCTTACCCTTACCCTTACCCTTACCCTTAAGCTTACCCTTACCCTTACCCTTACCCTTACCCTTACCCTTGCTTTTACCCTTAAGCTTACCCTTACCCTTACCCTTACCCTTACCCTTAAGCTTACCCTTACCCTTACCCTTACCCTTACCCTTACCCTTACCCTTACCCTTACCCTTACCCTTGCTTTTACCCTTAAGCTTACCCTTACCCTTACCCTTACCCTTACCCTTGCTTTTACCCTTAAGCTTACCCTTACCCTTACCCTTACCCTTACCCTTACCCTTAAGCTTACCCTTACCCTTACCCTTACCCTTACCCTTACCCTTACCCTTACCCTTACCCTTAACCTTACCCTTACCCTTGCTTTTACCCTTAGGCTTACCCTTACCTTTACCCTTACCCTTACCCTTACCCTTACCCTTACCCTTACCCTTACCCTTGCTTTTACCCTTAAGCTTACCCTTACCCTTACCCTTACCCTTACCCTTACCCTTACCCTTACCCTTGCTTTTACCCTTAAGCTTACCCTTACCCTTACCCTTACCCTTACCCTTACCCTTGCTTTTACCCTTAGGCTTACCCTTACCCTTACCCTTACCCTTACCCTTGCTTTTACCCTTAAGCTTACCCTTACCCTTACCCTTACCCTTACCCTTACCCTTACCCTTACCCTTACCCTTACCCTTACCCTTACCCTTACCCTTACCCTTACCCTTACCCTTACCCTTACCCTTACCCTTACCCTTACCCTTACCCTTACCCTTACCCTTACCCTTACCCTTACCCTTACCCTTACCCTTACCCTTACCCTTACCCTTACCCTTGCTTTTACCCTTAGGCTTACCCTTACCTTTACCCTTTCCCTTACCCTTACCCTTACCCTTACCCTTGCTTTTACCCTTAAGCTTACCCTTACCCTTACCCTTACCCTTACCCTTACCCTCACCCTTACCCTTACCCTTACCCTTACCCTTGCTTTTACCCTTAAGCTTACCCTTACCCTTACCCTTACCCTTACCCTTACCCTTACCCTTACCCTTACCCTTACCCTTACCCTCACCCTTGCTTTTACCCTTAAGCTTACCCTTACCCTTACCCTTACCCTTACCCTTACCCTTACCCTTGCTTTTACCCTTAAGCTTACCCTTACCCTTACCCTTACCCTTACCCTTACCCTTGCTTTTACCCTTAGGCTTACCCTTACCCTTACCCTTACCCTTACCCTTGCTTTTACCCTTAAGCTTACCCTTACCCTTACCCTTACCCTTACTCTTACCCTTACCCTTACCCTTACCCTTACCCTTACCCTTGCTTTTACCCTTAGGCTTACCCTTACCTTTACCCTTACCCTTACCCTTACCCTTACCCTTACCCTTACCCTTACCCTTACCCTTACCCTTACCCTTACCCTTGCTTTTACCCTTAAGCTTACCCTTACCCTTACCCTTACCCTTACCCTTACCCTTACCCTTACCCTTACCCTTGCTTTTACCCTTAAGCTCACCCTTACCCTTACCCTTACCCTTACCCTTACCCTTACCCTTACTCTTACCCTTACCCTTGCTTTTACCCTTAAGCTTACCCTTACCCTTACCCTTACTCTTACCCTTAAGCTTACCCTTACCCTTACCCTTACCCTTACCCTTACCCTTACCCTTACCCTTACCCTTACCCTTGCTTTTACCCTTAAGCTTACCCTTACCCTTACCCTTACCCTTACCCTTACCCTTGCTTTTACCCTTACGCTTACCCTTACCCTTACCCTTACCCTTACCCTTAAGCTTACCCTTACCCTTACTCTTACCCTTACCCTTACCCTTACCCTTACCCTTACCCTTACCCTTACCCTTACCCTTACCCTTACCCTTACCCTTACCCTTGCTTTTACCCTTAAGCTTACCCTTACCCTTACCCTAACCCTTACCCTTACCCTTACCCTTACCCTTGCTTTTACCCTTAAGCTTACCCTTACCCTTACCCTTACCCTTACCCTTACCCTTACCCTAACCCTTACCCTTGCTTTTACCCTTAAGCTTACCCTTACCCTTACCCTTACCCTTACCCTTACCCTTACCCTTACCCTTACCCTTACCCTTACCCTAACCCTTGCTTTTACCCTTAAGCTTACCCTTACCCTTACACTTACCCTTACCCTTACCCTTACCCTTACCCTTACCCTTACCCTTACCCTTACCCTTATCCTTACCCTTGCTTTTACCCTTAAGCTTACCCTTACCCTTACCCTTACCCTTACCCTTACCCTTACCCTTACCCTTACCCTTACCCTTACCCTTACCCTTACCCTTACCCTTAACCTTGCTTTTACTCTTAGGCTTACCCTTACCTTTACCCTTACCCTTACCCTTACCCTCACCCTCACCCTTACCCTTACCCTTGCTTTTACCCTTAAGCTCACCCTTACCCTTACCCTTAACCTTACCCTTACCCTTGCTTTTACCCTTAGGCTTACCCTTACCCTTACCCTTACCCTTACCCTTGCTTTTACCCTTAAGCTTACCCTTACCCTTACCCTTACTCTTACCCTTACCCTTACCCTTACCCTTACCCTTACCCTTACCCTTACCCTTACCCTTACCCTTACCCTTACCCTTGCTTTTACCCTTAGGCTTACCCTTACCTTTACCCTTACCCTAACCCTTACCCTTACCCTTACTCTTACCCTTACCCTTGCTTTTACCCTTAAGCTTACCCTTACCCTTACCCTTACCCTTACCCTTACCCTTACCCTTACCCTTACCCTTACCCTTACCCTTACCCTTACCCTTACCCTTACCCTTACCCTTACCCTTGCTTTTACCCTTAAGCTTACCCTTACCCTTACCCTTACCCTTACCCTTACCCTTACCCTTACCCTTGCTTTTACCCTTAAGCTTACCCTTACCCTTACCCTTACCCTTACCCTTACCCTTACCCTTACCCTTACCCTTACCCTTACCCTTACCCTTACCCTTACCCTTACCCTTACCCTTGCTTTTACCCTTAGGCTTACCCTTACCTTTACCCTTACCCTTACCCTTACCCTTACCCTTACCCTTGCTTTTACCCTTAAGCTTACCCTTACCCTTACCCTTACCCTTAAGCTTACCCTTACCCTTACCCTTACCCTTACCCTTACCCTTACCCTTACCCTTACCCTTACCCTTGCTTTTACCCTTAAGCTTACCCTTACCCTTACCCTTACCCTTACCCTTACCCTTACCCTTGCTTTTACCCTTAAGCTTACCCTTACCCTTACCCTTACCCTTAAGCTTACCCTTACCCTTACCCTTACCCTTACCCTTACCCTTACCCTTACCCTTACCCTTACCCTTACCCTTACCCTTACCCTTACCCTTACCCTTGCTTTTACCCTTAAGCTTACCCTTACCCTTACCCTTACCCTTACCCTTACCCTTAAGCTTACCCTTACCCTTACCCTTACCCTTACCCTTACCCTTACCCTTAACCTTACCCTTGCTTTTACCCTTAAGCTTACCCTTACCCTTACCCTTACCCTTACCCTTAAGCTTACCCTTACCCTTACCCTTACCCTTACCCTTACCCTTGCTTTTACCCTTAAGCTTACCCTTACCCTTACCCTTACCCTTACCCTTAAGCTTACCCTTACCCTTACCCTTACCCTTACCCTTACCCTTACCCTTACCCTTACCCTTGCTTTTACCCTTAAGCTTACCCTTACCCTTACCCTTACCCTTACCCTTGCTTTTACCCTTAAGCTTACCCTTACCCTTACCCTTACCCTTACCCTTAAGCTTACCCTTACCCTTACCCTTACCCTTACCCTTACCCTTACCCTTACCCTTACCCTTACCCTTACCCTTACCCTTACCCTTACCCTTGCTTTTACCCTTAAGCTTACCCTTACCCTTACCCTTACCCTTACCCTTACCCTTACCCTTACCCTTACCCTTACCCTTACCCTTACCCTTACCCTTGCTTTTACCCTTAGGCTCACCCTTACCTTTACCCTTACCCTTACCCTTACCCTTACCCTTACCCTTACCCTTACCCTTGCTTTTACCCTTAAGCTTACCCTTACCCTTACCCTTACCCTTACCCTTACCCTTACCCTTACCCTTACCCTTACCCTTGCTTTTACCCTTAAGCTTACCCTTACCCTTACCCTTACCCTTACCCTTACCCTTGCTTTTACCCTTAGGCTTACCCTTACCCTTACCCTTACCCTTACCCTTGCTTTTACCCTTAAGCTTACCCTTACCCTTACCCTTACCCTTACCCTTACCCTTACCCTTACCCTTACCCTTACCCTTACCCTTACCCTTACCCTTACCCTTACCCTTACCCTTACCCTTACCCTTACCCTTACCCTTACCCTTACCCTTACCCTTACCCTTACCCTTACCCTTACCCTTACCCTTACCCTTACCCTTACCCTTACCCTTACCCTTGCTTTTACCCTTAGGCTTACCCTTACCTTTACCCTTACCCTTACCCTTACCCTTACCCTTACCCTTGCTTTTACCCTTAAGCTTACCCTTACCCTTACCCTTACCCTTACCCTTACCCTCACCCTTACCCTTACCCTTACCCTTACCCTTGCTTTTACCCTTAAGCTTACCCTTACCCTTACCCTTACCCTTACCCTTACCCTTACCCTTACCCTTACCCTTACCCTTACCCTTACCCTTACCCTTACCCTCACCCTTGCTTTTACCCTTAAGCTTACCCTTACCCTTACCCTTACCCTTACCCTTACCCTTACCCTTGCTTTTACCCTTAAGCTTACCCTTACCCTTACCCTTACCCTTACCCTTACCCTTGCTTTTACCCTTAGGCTTACCCTTACCCTTACCCTTACCCTTACCCTTGCTTTTACCCTTAAGCTTACCCTTACCCTTACCCTTACCCTTACTCTTACCCTTACCCTTACCCTTACCCTTACCCTTGCTTTTACCCTTAGGCTTACCCTTACCTTTACCCTTACCCTTACCCTTACCCTTACCCTAACCCTTACCCTTACCCTTACCCTTACCCTTACCCTTACCCTTGCTTTTACCCTTAAGCTTACCCTTACCCTTACCCTTACCCTTACCCTTACCCTTGCTTTTACCCTTAAGCTCACCCTTACCCTTACCCTTACCCTTACCCTTACCCTTACCCTCACTCTTACCCTTACCCTTGCTCTTACCCTTAAGCTTACCCTTACCCTTACCCTTACCCTTACCCTTACCCTTAAGCTTACCCTTACCCTTACCCTTACCCTTACCCTTACCCTTACCCTTACCCTCACCCTTGCTTTTACCCTCAAGCTTACCCTTACCCTTACCCTTACCCTTACCCTTACCCTTGCTTTTACCCTTACGCTTACCCTTACCCTTACCCTTACCCTTACCCTTAAGCTTACCCTTACCCTTACCCTTACCCTTACCCTTACCCTTACCCTTACCCTTACCCTTACCCTTACCCTTACCCTTACCCTTACCCTTACCCTTGCTTTTACCCTTAAGCTTACCCTTACCCTTACCCTTACCCTTACCCTTACCCTTACCCTTACCCTTACCCTTACCCTTACCCTTACCCTTACCCTTACCCTTACCCTTACCCTTGCTTTTACCCTTAGGCTTACCCTTACCTTTACCCTTACCATTACCCTTACCCTTACCCTTACCCTTACCCTCACTCTTACCCTTGCTTTTACCCTTAAGCTTACCCTTACCCTTACCCTTACCCTTACCCTTACCCTTACCCTTACCCTTACCCTTACCCTTACCCTTACCCTTACCCTTACCCTTACCCTTACCCTTACCCTTACCCTTACCCTTACCCTTACCCTTACCCTTGCTTTTACCCTTAAGCTTACCCTTACCCTTACCCTTACCCTTACCCTTACCCTTACCCTTGCTTTTACCCTTAAGCTTACCCTTACCCTTACTCTTACCCCTACCCTTACCCTTACCCTTACCCTTACCCTTACCCTTACCCTTACCCTTACCCTTGCTTTTACCCTTAGGCTTACCCTCACCTTTACCCTCACCCTTACCCTTACCCTTACCCTTACCCTTACCCTTGCTTTTACCCTTAAGCTTACCCTTACCCTTACCCTTACCCTTACCCTTAGCCTTACCCTTACCCTTGCTTTTACCCTTAAGCTTACCCTTACCCTTACCCTTACCCTTACCCTTGCTTTTACCCTTAGGCTTACCCTTACCCTTACCCTTACCCTTAAGCTTACCCTTACCCTTACCCTTACCCTTACCCTTACCCTTACCCTTACCCTTACCCTTACCCTTACCCTTACCCTTACCCTTACCCTTACCCTTACCCTTACCCTTACCCTTGCTTTTACCCTTAAGCTTACCCTTACCCTTACCCTTACCCTTACCCTTACCCTTACCCTTACCCTTACCCTTACCCTTACCCTTACCCTTACCCTTACCCTTGCTTTTACCCTTAAGCTTACCCTTACCTTTACCCTTACCCTTACCCTTACCCTTACCCTTACCCTTACCCTTACCCTTACCCTTACCCTTGCTTTTACCCTTAAGCTTACCCTTACCCTTACCCTTACCCTTACCCTTACCCTAACCCTTACCCTTGCTTTTACCCTTAAGCTTACCCTTACCCTTACCCTTACCCTTACCCTTACCCTTACCCTTACCCTTACCCTTACCCTTACCCTTACCCTTACCCTTACCCTTACCCTTACCCTTACCCTTACCCTTACCCTTGCTTTTACCCTTAAGCTTACCCTTACCCTTACCCTTACCCTTACCCTTACCCTTACCCTTACCCTTACCCTTACCCTTACCCTTATCCTTACCCTTGCTTTTACCCTTAAGCTTACCCTTACCCTTACCCTTACCCTTACCCTTACCCTTACCCTTACCCTTACCCTTACCCTTACCCTTACCCTTACCCTTACCCTTGCTTTTACTCTTAGGCTTACCCTTACCTTTACCCTTACCCTTACCCTTACCCTCACCCTCACCCTTACCCTTACCCTTGCTTTTACCCTTAAGCTTACCCTTACCCTTACCCTTAACCTTACCCTTACCCTTGCTTTTACCCTTAGGCTTACCCTTACCCTAACCCTTACCCTAACCCTTGCTTTTACCCTTAAGCTTACCCTTACCCTTACCCTTACTCTTACCCTTACCCTTACCCTTACCCTTACCCTTACCCTTACCCTTACCCTTACCCTTACCCTTACCCTTACCCTTGCTTTTACCCTTAGGCTTACCCTTACCTTTACCCTTACCCTAACCCTTACCCTTACCCTTACCCTTACCCTTACCCTTACCCTTGCTTTTACCCTTAAGCTTACCCTTACCCTTACCCTTACCCTTACCCTTACCCTTACCCTTACCCTTACCCTTACCCTTACCCTTACCCTTACCCTTACCCTTACCCTTGCTTTTACCCTTAAGCTTACCCTTACCCTTACCCTTACCCTTACCCTTACCCTTACCCTTACCCTTACCCTTACCCTTACCCTTACGCTTACCCTTACCCTTGCTTTTACCCTTAGGCTTACCCTTACCTTTACCCTTACCCTTACCCTTACCCTTACCCTTACCCTTGCTTTTACCCTTAAGCTTACCCTTACCCTTACCCTTACCCTTAAGCTTACCCTTACCCTTACATTTACCCTTACCCTTACCCTTACCCTTACCCTTACCCTTACCCTTACCCTTACCCTTACCCTTACCCTTACCCTTACCCTTACCCTTACCCTTGCTTTTACCCTTAAGCTTACCCTACCCTTACCCTTACCCTTACCCTTACCCTTGCTTTTACCCTTAAGCTTACCCTTACCCTTACCCTTACCCTTAAGCTTACCCTTACCCTTACCCTTACCCTTACCCTTACCCTTACCCTTACCCTTACCCTTACCCTTACCCTTACCCTTACCCTTACCCTTGCTTTTACCCTTAAGCTTACCCTTACCCTTACCCTTACCCTTACCCTTAAGCTTACCCTTACCCTTACCCTTACCCTTACCCTTACCCTTACCCTTAACCTTACCCTTGGTAAGGGTAAGGGTAAGGGTAAGGGTAAGGGTAAGGGTAAGCTTAAGGGTAAAAGCAAGGGTAAGGGTAAGGGTAAGGGTAAGGGTAAGGGTAAGGGTAAGGGTAAGGGTAAGGGTAAGGGTAAGGGTAAGCTTAAGGGTAAAAGCAAGGGTAAGGGTAAGGGTAAGGGTAAGGGTAAGGGTAAAGGTAAGGGTAAGCCTAAGGGTAAAAGCAAGGGTAAGGGTAAGGGTAAGGGTAAGGGTAAGGGTAAGGGTAAGGGTAAGGGTAAGGGTAAGGGTAAGGGTAAGGGTAAGGGTAGGGGTAAGGGTAAGGGTAAGGGTAAGGGTAAGGGTAAGGGTAAGGGTAAGGGTAAGGGTAAGGGTAAGGGTAAGGGTAAGGGTAAGGGTAAGGGTAAGGGTAAGCTTAAGGGTAAAAGCAAGGGTAAGGGTAAGGGTAAGGGTAAGGGTAAGCCTAAGGGTAAAAGCAAGGGTAAGGGTAAGGGTAAGGGTAAGGGTAAGGGTAAGGGTAAGGGTAAGCTTAAGGGTAAAAGCAAGGGTAAGGGTAAGGGTAAGGGTAAGGGTAAGGGTAAGGGTAAGGGTAAGCTTAAGGGTAAAAGCAAGGGTAAGGGTAAGGGTAAGGGTAAGGGTAAGGGTAAAGGTAAGGGTAAGCCTAAGGGTAAAAGCAAGGGTAAGGGTAAGGGTAAGGGTAAGGGTAAGGGTAAGGGTAAGGGTAAGGGTAAGGGTAAGCTTAAGGGTAAAAGCAAGGGTAAGGGTAAGGGTAAGGGTAAGGGTAAGGGTAAGGGTAAGGGTAAGGGTAAGCTTAAGGGTAAAAGCAAGGGTAAGGGTAAGGGTAAGGGTAAGGGTAAGCCTAAGGGTAAAAGCAAGGGTAAGGGTAAGGGTAAGGGTAAGGGTAAGGGTAAGCTTAAGGGTAAAAGCAAGGGTAAGGGTAAGGGTAAGGGTAAGGGTAAGGGTAAGCTTAAGGGTAAAAGCAAGGGTGAGGGTAAGGGTAAGGGTAAGGGTAAGGGTAAGGGTAAGGGTAAGGGTAAGCTTAAGGGTAAAAGCAAGGGTAAGGGTAAGGGTAAGGGTAAAGGTAAGGGTAAGGGTAAGGGTAAGGGTAAGGGTAAGGGTAAGGGTAAGGGTAAGGGTAAGGGTAAGGGTAAGGGTAAGGGTAAGGGTAAGCTTAAGGGTAAAAGCAAGGGTAAGGGTAAGGGTAAGGGTAAGGGTAAGGGTAAAGGTAAGGGTAAGCCTAAGGGTAAAAGCAAGAGTAAGGGTAAGGGTAAGGGTGAGGGTAAGGGTAAGGGTAAGGGTAAGGGTAAGGGTAAGGGTAAGGGTAAGGGTAAGGGTAAGGGTAAGGGTAAGGGTAAGGGTAAGGGTAAGGGTAAGGGTAAGGGTAAGGGTAAGGGTAAGCTTAAGGGTAAAAGCAAGGTAAGGGTAAGGGTAAGGGTAAGGGTAAGCCTAAGGGTAAAAGCAAGGGTAAGGGTAAGGGTAAGGGTAAGGGTAAGGGTAAGGGTAAGGGTGAGCTTAAGGGTAAAAGCAAGGGTAAGGGTAAGGGTAAGGGTAAGGGTAAGGGTAAGGGTAAGGGTAAGGGTAAGGGTAAGGGTAAGGGTAAGCTTAAGGGTAAAAGCAAGGGTAAGGGTAAGGGTAAGGGTAAGGGTAAGGGTAAGGGTAAGGGTAAGGGTAAGGGTAAGGGTAAAGGTAAGGGTAAGCTAAGGGTAAAAGCAAGGGTAAGGGTAAGGGTAAGGGTAAGGGTAAGGGTAAGAGTAAGGGTAAGGGTAAGGGTAAGGGTAAGCTTAAGGGTAAAAGCAAGGGTAAGGGTAAGGGTAAGGGTAAGGGTAAGCCTAAGGGTAAAAGCAAGGGTAAGGGTAAGGGTAAGGGTAAGGGTAAGGGTAAGGGTAAGCTTAAGGGTAAAAGCAAGGGTAAGGGTAAGGGTAAGGGTAAGGGTAAGGGTAAGGGTAAGGTAAGCTTAAGGGTAAAAGCAAGGGTGAGGGTAAGGGTAAGGGTAAGGGGTAAGTGTAAGGGTAAGGGTAAGGGTAAGGGTAAGCTTAAGGGTAAAAGCAAGGGTAAGGGTAAGGGTAAGGGTAAGGGTAAGGGTAAGGGTAAGGGTAAGGGTAAGGGTAAGGGTAAGGGTAAGCTTAACGGTAAAAGCAAGTGTAAGGGTAAGGGTAAGGGTAAGGGTAAGGGTAAAGGTAAGGGTAAGCCTAAGGGTAAAAGCAAGGGTAAGGGTAAGGGTAAGGGTAAGGGTAAGGGTAAGGGTAAGGGTAAGGGTAAGGGTAAGGGTAAGGGTAAGGGTAAGGGTAAGGGTAAGGGTAAGGGTAAGGGTAAGGGTAAGGGTAAGGGTAAGGGTAAGGGTAAGGGTAAGCTTAAGGGTAAAAGCAAGGGTAAGGGTAAGGGTAAGGGTAAGGGTAAGGGTAAGGGTAAGGGTAAGGGTAAGGGTAAAGGTAAGGGTAAGCCTAAGGGTAAAAGCAAGGGTAAGGGTAAGGTAAGGGTAAGGGTTAGGGTAAGAGTAAGGGTAAGGGTAAGGGTAAGGGTAAGCTTAAGGGTAAAAGCAAGGGTAAGGGTAAGGGTAAGGGTAAGGGTAAGCCTAAGGGTAAAAGCAAGGGTAAGGGTAAGGGTAAGGGTAAGGGTAAGGGTAAGGGTAAGCTTAAGGGTAAAAGCAAGGGTAAGGGTAAGGGTAAGGGTAAGGGTAAGGGTAAGGGTAAGCTTAAGGGTAAAAGCAAGGGTGAGGGTAAGGGTAAGGGTAAGGGTAAGGGTAAGGGTAAGGGTAAGGGTAAGGGTAAGGATAAGCTTAAGGGTAAAAGCAAGGGTAAGGGTAAGGGTAAGGGTAAGGGTAAGGGTAAGGGTAAGGGTAAGGGTAAGGGTAAGGGTAAGCTTAAGTGTAAAAGCAAGGGTAAGGGTAAGGGTAAGGGTAAGGGTAAGGGTAAGGTAAAGGTAAGGGTAAGCCTAAGGGTAAAAGCAAGGGTAAGGGTAAGGGTAAGGGTAAGGTAAGGTAAGGGTAAGGGTAAGGGTAAGGGTAAGGGTAAGGGTAAGGGTAAGGGTAAGGGTAAGGGTAAGGGTAAGGGTAAGGGTAAGGGTAAGGGTAAGGGTAAGCTTAAGGGTAAAAGCAAGGGTAAGGGTAAGGGTAAGGGTAAGGGTAAGCCTAAGGGTAAAAGCAAGGGTAAGGGTAAGGGTAAGGGTAAGGGTAAGGGTAAGCTTAAGGGTAAAAGCAAGGGTAAGGGTAAGGGTAAGGGTAAGGGTAAGGGTAAGCTCAAGGGTAAAAGCAAGGGTAAGGGTAAGGGTAAGGGTAAGGGTAAAGGTAAGGGTAAGGGTAAAGGTAAGGGTAAGCCTAAGGGTAAAAGCAAGGGTAAGGGTAAGGGTAAGGGTAAGGGTAAGGGTAAGGGTAAGGGTAAGGGTAAGGGTAAGGTTAAGGGTAAGCTTAAGGGTAAAAGCAAGGGTAAGGGTAAGGGTAAGGGTAAGGGTAAGGGTAAGGGTAAGGGTAAGGGTGAGGGTAAGGGTAAGGGTAAGGGTAAGGGTAAGGGTAAGCTTAAGGGTAAGGGTAAGGGTAAGCTTAAGGGTAAAAGCAAGGGTAAGGGTAAGGGTAAGGGTAAGCTTAAGGGTAAAAGCAAGGGTAAGGGTAAGGGTAAGGGTAAGGGTAAGGGTAAGGGTAAGGGTAAGGGTAAGCTTAAGGGTAAGGGTAAGGGTAAGGGTAAGGGTAAGAGTAAGGGTAAGCTTAAGGGTAAAAGCAAGGGTAAGGGTAAGGGTAAGGGTAAGGGTAAGGGTAAGGGTAAGCTTAAGGGTAAGGGTAAGGGTAAGGGTAAGGGTAAGCTTAAGGGTAAAAGCAAGGGTAAGGTTAAGGGTAAGGGTAAGGGTAAGGGTAAGGGTAAGGGTAAGCTTAAGGGTAAGGGTAAGGGTAAGGGTAAGGGTAAGCTTAAGGGTAAAAGCAAGGGTAAGGGTAAGGGTAAGGGTAAGGGTAAGGGTAAGTGTAAGGGTAAGGGTAAGGGTAAAAGCAAGGGTAAGGGTAAGGGAAAGGGTAAGGGTAAGGGTAAGCTTAAGGGTAAAAGCAAGGGTATGGGTAAGGGTAAGGGTAAGGGTAAGGGTAAGGGTAAGGGTAAGGGTAAGGGTAAGGGTAAGGGTAAGGTTAAGGGTAAGCTTAAGGGTAAGGGTAAGGGTAAGGGTAAGCTTAAGGGTAAAAGCAAGGGTAAGGGTAAGGGTAAGGGTAAGGGTAAGGGTAAAGGTAAGGGTAAGCCTAAGGGTAAAAGCAAGGGTAAGGGTAAGGGTAAGGGTAAGGGTAAGGGTAAGGGTTAGGGTAAGGGTAAGGGTAAGGGTAAGGGTAAGGGTAAGCTTAAGGGTAAAAGCAAGGGTAAGGGTAAGGGTAAGGGTAAGGGTAAGTGTAAGGGTAAGGGTAAGGTTAAGGGTAAGGGTAAGGGTAAGCTTAAGGGTAAAAGCAAGGGTAAGGGTAAGGGTAAGGGTAAGGGTATAGGTAAGGGTAAGGGTAAGGGTAAGGGTAAGGGTAAGGGTAAGCTTAAGGGTAAAAGCAAGGGTAAGGGTAAGGGTAAGGGTAAGGGTAAGGGTTAGGGTAAGGGTAAAGGTAAGGGTAAGCCTAAGGGTAAAAGCAAGGGTAAGGGTAAGGGTAAGGGTAAGGGTAAGGGTAAGGGTAAGGGTAAGGGTAAGGGTAAGGGTAAGGGTAAGAGTAAGGGTAAGGGTAAGGGTAAGCTTAAGGGTAAAAGCAAGGGTAAGGGTGAGGGTAAGGGTAAGGGTAAGCCTAAGGGTAAAAGCAAGGGTAAGGGTAAGGTTAAGGGTAAGGGTAAGGGTAAGCTTAAGGGTAAAAGCAAGGGTAAGGGTAAGGGTAAGTGTAAGGGTAAGGGTAAGCTTAAGGGTAAAAGCAAGGGTAAGGGTAAGGGTGAGGGTAAGGGTAAGGGTAAGGGTAAGGGTAAAGGTAAGGGTAAGCCTAAGAGTAAAAGCAAGGGTAAGGGTAAGGGTAAGGGTAAGGGTAAGCTTAAGGGTAAAAGCAAGGGTAAGGGTAAGGGTAAGGGTAAGGGTAAGGGTAAGGGTAAGGGTAAGGGTAAGGGTAAGGGTAAGGGTAAGGGTAAGCTTAAGGTTAAAAGCAAGGGTAAGGGTAAGGGTAAGGGTAAGGGTAAGGGTAAAGGTAAGGGTAAGCATAAGGGTAAAAGCAAGGGTAAGGGTAAGGGTAAGGGTAAGGGTAAGGGTAAGGGTAAGGGTAAGGGTAAGGGTAAGGGTAAGGGTAAGGGTAAGGGTAAGGGTAAGGGTAAGGGTAAGGGTAAGGGTAAGGGTAAGGGTAAGGGTAAGGGTAAGGGTAAGGGTAAGGGTAAGCTTAAGGGTAAAAGCAAGGGTAAGGGTAAGGGTAAGGGTAAGGGTAAGCCTAAGGGTAAAAGCAAGGGTAAGGGTAAGGGTAAGGGTAAGGGTAAGCTTAAGGGTAAAAGCAAGGGTAAGGGTAAGGGTAAGGGTAAGGGTAAGGGTAAGGGTAAGCTCAAGGGTAAAAGCAAGGGTAAGGGTAAGGGTAAGGGTAAGGGTAAAGGTAAGGGTAAGGGTAAAGGTAAGGGTAAGCCTAAGGGTAAAAGCAAGGGTAAGGGTAAGGGTAAGGGTAAGGGTAAGGGTAAGGGTAAGGGTAAGGGTAAGCTTAAGGGTAAAAGCAAGGGTAAGGGTAAGGGTAAGGGTAAGGGTAAGGGTAAGGGTAAGGGTAAGGGTAAGGGTAAGGGTAAGCTTAAGGGTAAAAGCAAGGGTAAGGGTAAGGGTAAGGGTAAGCTTAAGGGTAAAAGCAAGGGTAAGGGTAAGGGTAAGGGTAAGGGTAAGCTTAAGGGTAAAAGCAAGGGTAAGGGTAAGGGTAAGGGTAAGGGTAAGGGTAAGGGTAAGGGTAAGGGTAAGGGTAAGGGTAAGGGTAAGCTTAAGGGTAAGGGTAAGGGTAAGGGTAAGGGTAAGCTTAAGGGTAAAAGCAAGGGTAAGGGTAAGGGTAAGGGTAAGGGTAAGGGTAAGGGTAAGCTTAAGGGTAAGGGTAAGGGTAAAGGTAAGGGTAAGCTTAAGGGTAAAAGCAAGGGTAAGGTTAAGGGTAAGGGTAAGGGTAAGGGTAAGGGTAAGGGTAAGCTTAAGGGTAAGGGTAAGGGTAAGGGTAAGGGTAAGCTTAAGGGTAAAAGCAAGGGTAAGGGTAAGAGTAAGGGTAAGGGTAAGGGTAAGGGTAAGGGTAAGGGTAAGGGTAAGGGTAAGGGTAAGGGTAAGGGTAAGCTTAAGGGTAAGGGTAAGGGTAAGGATAAGCTTAAGGGTAAAAGCAAGGGTAAGGGTAAGGGTAAGGGTAAGGGTAAGGGTAAGCTTAAGGGTAAAAGCAAGGGTAAGGGTAAGGGTAAGGGTAAGGGTAAGGGTAAGGGTAAGGGTAAGGGTAAGGGTAAGGGTAAGGGTAAGGGTAAGCTTAAGGGTAAGGGTAAGGGTAAGGGTAAGCTTAAGGGTAAAAGCAAGGGTAAGGGTAAGGGTAAGGGTGATGGTTAGGGTAAAGGTAAGGGTAAGCCTAAGGGTAAAAGCAAGGGTAAGGGTAAGGGTAAGGGTAAGGGTAAGGGTAAGGGTAAGGGTAAGGGTAAGGGTAAGGGTAAGGGTAAGGGTAAGGGTAAGGGTAAGGGTAAGGGTAAGGGTAAGGGTAAGGGTAAGGGTAAGGGTAAGCTTATGGGTAAAAGCAAGGGTAATGGTAAGGGTAAGGGTAAGGGTAAGGGTAAGCTTAAGGGTAAAAGCAAGGGTAAGGGTAAGGGTAAGGGTAAGGGTAAGGGTTAGGGTAAGGGTAAAGGTAAGGGTAAGCCTAAGGGTAAAAGCAAGGGTAAGGGTAAGGATAAGGGTAAGGGTAAGGGTAAGGGTAAGGGTAAGGGTAAGGGTAAGGGTAAGGGTAAGGGTAAGAGTAAGGGTAAGGGTAAGGGTAAGCTTAAGGGTAAAAGCAAGGGTAAGGGTAAGGGTAAGGGTAAGGGCAAGCCTAAGGGTAAAAGCAAGGGTAAGGGTGAGGTTAAGGGTAAGGGTAAGGGTAAGCTTAAGGGTAAAAGCAAGGGTAAGGGTAAGGGTAAGGGTAAGGGTAAGGGTAAGCTTAAGGGTAAAAGCAAGGGTAAGGGTAAGGGTGAGGGTAAGGGTAAGGGTAAGGGTAAGGGTAAAGGTAAGGGTAAGCCTAAGAGTAAAAGCAAGGGTAAGGGTAAGGGTAAGGGTAAGGGTAAGGGTAAGGGTAAGCTTAAGGGTAAAAGCAAGGGTAAGGATAAGGGTAAGGGTAAGGGTAAGGGTAAGGGTAAGGGTAAGGGTAAGGGTAAGGGTAAGCTTAAGGGTAAAAGCAAGGGTAAGGGTAAGGGTAAGGGTAAGGGTAAGGGTAAGGGTAAGGGTAAGGGTAAGGGTAAGCTTAAGGGTAAAAGCAAGGGTAAGGGTTAGGGTAAGGGTAAGGGTAAGGGTAAGGGTAAGCTTAAGGGTAAAAGCAAGGGTAAGGGTAAGGGTAAGGGTAAGGGTAAGGGTAAGGGTAAAGGTAAGGGTAAGCCTAAGAGTAAAAGCAAGGGTAAGGGTAAGGGTAAGGGTAAGGGTAAGGGTAAGGGTAAGGGTAAGGGTAAGGGTAAGGGTAAGGGTAAGGGTAAGGGTAAGCTTAAGGGTATAAGCAAGGGTAAGGGTAAGGGTAAGGGTGAGGGTAAGGGTAAGGGTAAGGGTAAGGGTAAGCTTAAGGGTAAAAGCAAGGGTAAGGGTAAGGGTAAGGGTAAGGGTAAGGGTAAGGGTAAGGGTAAGGGTAAGGGTAAGCTTAAGGGTAAAAGCAAGGGTAAGGGTAAGGGTAAGGGTAAGGGTAAGGGTAAGGGTAAGGGTAAGGGTAAGGGTAAGGGTAAGGGTAAAGGTAAGGTTAAGCCTAAGGGTAAAAGCAAGGGTAAGGGTAAGGGTAAGGGTAAGGGTAAGGGTAAGGGTAAGGGTAAGGGTAAGGGTAAGGGTAAGGGTAAGGGTAAGGGTAAGGGTAAGGGTAAGGGTAAGGGTAAGGGTAAGGGTAAGGGTAAGGGTAAGCTTAAGGGTAAAAGCAAGGGTAAGGGTAAGGGTAAGGGTAAGGGTAAGCCTAAGGGTAAAAGCAAGGGTAAGGGTAAGGTTAAGGGTAAGGGTAAGGGTAAGCTTAAGGGTAAAAGCAAGGGTAAGGGTAAGGGTAAGGGTAAGGGTAAGGGTAAGGGTAAGCTTAAGGGTAAAAGCAAGGGTAAGGTTAAGGGTAAGGGTAAGGGTAAGGGTAAGGGTAAGGGTAAGGGTAAGGGTAAGGGTAAAGGTAAGGGTAAGCCTAAGGTTCAAAGCAAGGGTAAGGGTAAGGGTAAGGGTAAGGGTAAGGGTAAGGGTAAGGGTAAGCTTAAGGGTAAAAGCAAGGGTAAGGGTAAGGGTAAGGGTAAGGGTAAGGGTAAGGGTAAGGGTAAGGGTAAGGGTAAGGGTAAGGGTAAGGGTAAGCTTAAGGGTAAGGGTAAGGGTAAGGGTAAGGGTAAGCCTAAGGGTAAAAGCAAGGGTAAGTGTAAGGGTAAGGGTAAGGGTAAGGGTAAGCTTAAGGGTAAAAGCAAGGGTAAGGGTAAGGGTAAGGGTAAGGGTAAGGGTAAGGGTAAGGGTAAGCTTAAGGGTAAAAGCAAGGGTAAGGGTAAGGGTAAGGGTAAGGGTAAGGCTAAAGGTAAGGGTAAGCCTAAGGGTAAAAGCAAGGGTAAGGGTAAGGGTAAGGGTAAGAGTAAGGGTAAGGGTAAGGGTAAGGGTAAGGGTAAGGGTAAAGGTAAGGGTAAGGGTAAGCTTAAGGGTAAAAGCAAGGGTAAGGGTAAGGGTAAGGGTAAGGGTAAGAGTAAGGGTAAGGGTAAGGGTAAGCTAAAGGGTAAAAGCAAGGGTAAGGGTAAGGGTAAGGGTAAGGGTAAGGGTAAGGGTAAGGGTAAGGGTAAGGGTAAGGGTAAGGGTAAGGGTAAGGGTAAGCTTAAGGGTAAAAGCAAGGGTAAGGGTAAGGGTAAGGGTAAGGGTAAGGGTAAGGGTAAGGGTAAGGGTAAGGGTAAAGGTAAGGGTAAGCCTAAGAGTGAAAGCAAGGGTAAGGGTAAGGGTAAGGGTAAGGGTAAGGTTAAGGGTAAGGGTTAGGGTAAGGGTAAGGGTAAGGGTAAGGGTAAGCTTAAGGGTAAAAGCAAGGGTAAGGGTAAGGGTAAGGGTAAGTGTAAGGGTAAGGGTAAGGGTAAGCTTAAGGGTAAGGGTAAGGGTAAGGGTAAGGGTAAGCTTAAGGGTAAAAGCAAGGGTAAGGGTAAGGGTAAGGGTAAGGGTAAGGGTAAGCTTAAGGGTAAAAGCAAGGGTAAGGGTAAGGGTAAGGGTAAGGGTAAGGGTAAGGGTAAGGGTAAGGGTAAGGGTAAGGGTAAGCTTAAGGGTAAGGGTGAGGGTAAGGGTAAGGGTAAGCTTAAGGGTAAAAGCAAGGGTAAGGGTCAGGGTGAGGGTAAGTGTAAGGGTAAGGGTAAGGGTAAGGGTATGGGTGAGCTTAAGGGTAAAAGCAAGGGTAAGGGTAAGGTTAAGGGTAAGGGTAAGGGTAAGGGTAAGGGTAAGGGTTAGCTTAAGGGTAAAAGCAAGGGCAAGGGTAAGGTTAAGGGTAAGGGTAAGGGTAAGGGTAAGGGTAAGGGTTAGCTTAAGGGTAAAAGCAAGGGTAAGGGTAAGGGTAAGGGTAAGGGTAAGGGTAAGGGTAAGGGTAAGGGTAAGGGTAAGGGTAAGGGTAAGGGTAAGGGTAAGCTTAAGGGTAAAAGCAAGGGTAAGGGTAAGGGTAAGGGTAAGGGTAAGCCTAAGGGTAAAAGCAAGGGTAAGGGTAAGGGTAAGGGTAAGGGTAAGTGTAAGCTTAAGGGTAAAAGCAAGGGTAAGGGTAAGGGTAAGGGTAAGGGTAAGGGTAAGGGTAAGCTTAAGGGTAAAAGCAAGGGTGAGGGTAAGGGTAAGGGTAAGGGTAAGGGTAAGGGTAAGGGTAAGGGTAAGCTTAAGGGTAAAAGCAAGGGTAAGGGTAAGGGTAAGGGTAAGGGTAAGGGTAAGCTTAAGGGTAAAAGCAAGGGTAAGGGTAAGGGTAAGGGTAAGGGTAAGGGTAAAGGTAAGGGTAAGCCTAAGGTTAAAAGCAAGGGTAAGGGTAAGGGTAAGGGTAAGGGTAAGGGTTAGGGTAAGGGTAAGGGTAAGGGTAAGGGTAAGGGTAAGGGTAAGGGTAAGGGTAAGGGTAAGGGTAAGGGTAAGGGTAAGGGTAAGGGTAAGGGTAAGCTTAAGGGTAAAAGCAAGGGTAAGGGTAAGGGAAAGGGTAAGGGTAAGCCTAAGGGTAAAAGCAAGGGTAAGGGTAAGGGTAAGGGTAAGCTTAAGGGTAAAAGCAAGAGTAAGGGTGAGGGTAAGGTTAAGGGTAAGGGTAAGGGTAAGCTTAAGGGTAAAAGCAAGGGTAAGGGTGAAGGTAAGGGTAAGGGTAAGGGTAAGGGTAAGGGTAAGGGTAAGGGTAAGGGTAAAGGTAAGGGTAAGCCTAAGGGTAAAAGCAAGGGTAAGGGTAAGGGTAAGGGTAAGGGTAAGGGTAAGGGTAAGGTTAAGGGTAAGGGTAAGGGTAAGCTTAAGGGTAAAAGCAAGGGTAAGGGTAAGGGTAAGGGTAAGGGTAAGGGTAAGGGTAAGGGTAAGGGTAAGGGTAAGGGTAAGGGTAAGGGTAAGGGTAAGGGTAAGGGTAAGGGTAAGGGTAAGGGTAAGGGTAAGGGTAAGGGTAAGGGTAAGGGTAAGGGTGAGCTTAAGGGTAAGGGTAAGGGTAAGGGTAAGGGTAAGCTTAAGGGTAAAAGCAAGGGTAAGGGTAAGGGTAAGGGTAAGGGTAAGCTAAAGGGTAAAAGCAAGGGTAAGGGTAAGGGTAAGGGTAAGGGTAAGGGTAAAGGTAAGGGTAAGGGTAAGGGTAAGGGTAAGCTTAAGGGTAAGGGTAAGGGTAAGCTTAAGGGTAAAAGCAAGGGTAAGGGTAAGGGTAAGGGTAAGGGTAAGGGTAAGGGTAAGGGTAAGCTTAAGGGTAAGGGTAAGGGTAAGGGTAAGGGTAAGCTTAAGGGTAAAAGCAAGGGTAAGGGTAAGGGTGAGGGTAAGGGTAAGGGTAAGGGTAAGGGTAAGCTTAAGGGTAAGGGTAAGGGTAAGGGTAAGGGTAAGCTTAAGGGTGAAAGCAAGGGTAAGGGTAAGGGTAAGGGTAAGGGTAAGGGTAAGGGTAAGGGTAAGGGTAAGGGTAAGGGTAAGGGTAAGGGTAAGGGAAAGCTTAAGGGTAAGGGTAAGCTTAAGGGTAAAAACAAGGGTAAGGGTAAGGGTAAGGGTAAGCTTAAGGGTAAAAGCAAGGGTAAGGGTAAGGGTAAGGGTAAGGGTAAGGGTAAGGGTAAGGGTAAGGGTAAGGGTAAAGGTAAGGGTAAGGGTAAGCTTAAGGGTAAGGGTAAGGGTAAGGGTAAGGGTAAGCTTAAGGGTAAAAGCAAGGGTAAGGGTAAGGGTAAGGGTAAGGGTAAAGGTAAGGGTAAGCCTAAGGGTAAAAGCAAGGATAAGGGTAAGGGTAAGGGTAAGGGTAAGTGTAAGGGTAAGGGTAAGGGTAAGGGTGAGGGTAAGGGTAAGGGTAAGCTTAAGGGTAAAAGCAAGTGTAAGGGTAAGGGTAAGGGTAAGGGTAAGGGTAAGGGTAAGGGTAAGGGTAAGGGTAAGGGTAAGGGTAAGGGTAAGGGTAAGGGTAAGGGTAAGCTCAAGGGTAAAAGCAAGGGTAAGGGTAAGGGTAAGGGTAAGGGTAAGCTTCTTGCTGTTACCCTTAGGCTTACCCTTATCCTTACCCTTACCCTTACCCTTAAGCTTACCCTTACCCTTACCCTTACCCTTACCCTTACCCTCACCCTTACCCTTACCCTTACCCTTACCCTTACCCTTGCTTTTACCCTTAAGCTTACCCTTACCCTTACCCTTACCCTTACCCTTACCCTTACCCTTACCCTTACACTTACCCTTACCCTTACCCTAACCCTTACCCTTGCTTTGACCCTTAGGCTTACCCTTACCTTTACCCTTACCCTTACCCTTATCCTTACCCTTACCCTTACCTTTACCCTTACCCTTACCCTTACCCTTGCTTTTACCCTTAAGCTTACCCTTACCCTTACCCTTTCCCTTGCTTTTACCCTTAAGCTTACCCTTACCCTTACCCTTACCCTTACCCTTACCCTTGCTTTTACCCTTAGGCTTACCCTTACCCTTACCCTTACCCTTACCCTTGCTTTTACCCTTAAGCTTACCCTTACCCTTACCCTTACCCTTACCCTTACCCTTACCCTTACCCTTACCCTTACCCTTACCCTTACCCTTACCCTTACCCTAACCCTTACCCTTGCTTTTACCCTTAGGCTTAACCTTACCTTTACCCTTACCCTTACCCTTACCCTTACCCTTACCCTTACCCTTACCCTTACCCTTACCCTTACCCTTACCCTTACCCTTACCCTTGCTTTTACCCTTAAGCTTACCCTTACCCTTACCCTTACCCTTACCCTTACCCTTACCCTTACCCTTACCCTTGCTTTTACCCTTAAGCTTACCCTTACCCTTACCCTTACCCTTACCCTCACCCTTACCCTTACCCTTACCCTTGCTTATACCCTTAAGCTTACCCTTACCCTTACCCTTACCCTTACCCTTACCCTTACCCTTACCATTACCCTTACCCTTACCCTTACCCTTACCCTTACCCTTTCCCTTACCCTTACCCTTACCCTTACCCTTGCTTTTACCCTTAGGCTTACCCTTACCTTTACCCTTACCCTTACCCTTACCCTTACCCTTACCCTTACCCTTGCTTTTACCCTTAAGCTTACCCTTACCCTTACCCTTACCCTTACCCTAACCCTTACCCTTGCTTTTACCCTTAAGCTTACCCTTACCCTTACCCTTACCCTTACCCTTACCCTTACCCCTACCCTTACCCTTACCCTTACCCTTGCTTTTACCCTTAAGCTTACCCTTACCCTTACCCTTACCCTTACCCTTACCCTTACCCTTACCCTTACCCTTATCCTTACCCTTGCTTTTACCCTTAAGCTTACCCTTACCCTTACCCTTACCCTTACCCTTACCCTTACCTTTACCCTTACCCTTACCCTTACCCTTACCCTTACCCTTGCTTTTACTCTTAGGCTTACCCTTACCTTTACCCTTACCCTTACCCTTACCCTTACCCTCACCCTTACCCTAACCCTTGCTTTTACCCTTAAGCTTACCCTTACCCTTACCCTTACCCTCACCCTTACCCTTGCTTTTACCCTTAAGCTTACCCTTACCCTTACCCTTAACCTTACCCTTACCCTTGCTTTTACCCTTAGGCTTACCCTTACCCTTACCCTTACCCTTACCCTTGCTTTTACCCTTAAGCTTACCCTCACCCTTACCCTTACTCTAACCCTTACCCTTACCCTTACCCTTACCCTTACCCTTACCCTTACCCTTACCCTTACCCTTACCCTTACCGTTACCCTTGCTTTTACCCTTAGGCTTACCCTTACCTTTACCCTTACCCTAACCGTTACCCTTACCCTTACCCTTACCCTTACCCTTGCTTTTACCCTTAAGCTTACCCTTACACTTACCCTTACTCTTACCCTTACCCTTACCCTTACCCTTACCCTTACCCTTACCCTTGCTTTTACCCTTAAGCTTACCCTTACCCTTACCCTTACCCTTACCCTTACCCTTACCCTTACCCTTACCCTTACCCTTACCCTTACCCTTGCTTTTACCCTTAAGCTTACCCTTACCCTTACCCTTACCCTTACCCTTACCCTTACCCTTACCCTTACCCTTACCCTTACCCTTACCCTTACCCTTACCCTTACCCTTACCCTTACCCTTGCTTTTACCCTGAGGCTTACCCTTACCTTTACCCTTACCCTTACCCTTACCCTTACCCTTACCCTGGCTTTTACCCTTAAGCTTACCCTTACCCTTACCCCTACCCTTAAGCTTACCCTTACCCTTACCCTTACCCTTACCCTTACCCTTACCCTTACCCTTACCCTTACCCTTACCCTTACCCTTACCCTTACCCTTGCTTTTACCCTTAAGCTTACCCTTACCCTTACCCTTACCCTTACCCTTACCCTTGCTTTTACCCTTAAGCTTACCCTTACCCTTACCCTTACCCTTAAGCTTACCCTTACCCTTACCCTTACCCTTACCCTTACCCTTACCCTTACCCTTACCCTTACCCTTACCCTTACCCTTACCCTTACCCTTACCCTTACCCTTACCCTTGCTTTTACCCTTAAGCTTACCCTTACCCTTACCCTTACCCTTACCCTTAAGCTTACCCTTACCCTTACCCTTACCCTTACCCTTACCCTTAACCTTACCCTTGCTTTTACCCTTAAGCTTACCCTTACCCTTACCCTTACCCTTACCCTTAAGCTTACCCTTACCCTTACCCTTACCCTTACCCTTACCCTTGCTTTTACCCTTAAGCTTACCCTTACCCTTACCCTTACCCTTACCCTTACCCTTAAGCTTACCCTTACCCTTACCCTAACCCTTACCCTTACCCTTACCCTTACCCTTACCCTTACCCTTACCCTTGCTTTTACCCTTAAGCTTACCCTTACCCTTACCCTAAGTAAGGATAAGGGTAAGGGTAAGGGTAAGGGTAAGGGTAAGGGTAAGGGTAAGGGTAAGGGTAAGGGTAAGGGTAAGGGTAAGGGTAAGGGTAAGGGTAAGGGTAAGGGTAAGGGTAAGGGTAAGGGTAAGGGTAAGGGTAAGCTTAAGGGTAAAAGCAAGGGTAAGGGTAAGGGTAAGGGTAAGGGTAAGGGTAAGGGTAAGGGTAAGGGTAAGCTTAAGGGTAAAAGCAAGGGTAAGGGTAAGGGTAAGGGTAAGGGTAAGGGTAAGGGTAAGGGTAAGGGTAAGGGTAAGGGTAAGGGTAAGGGTAAGGGTAAGGGTAAGGGTAAGGGTAAGGGTAAGGGTAAGGGTAAGGGTAAGCTTAAGGGTAAAAGCAAGGGTAAGGGTAAGGCTAAGGGTAAGGGTAAGGGTAAGGGTAAGGGTAAGCTTAAGGGTAAAAGCAAGGGTAAGGGTAAGGGTAAGGGTAAGGGTAAGGGTAAGGGTAAGGGTAAAGGTGAGGGTAAGCCTAAGGGTAAAAGCAAGGGTAAGGGTAAGGGTAAGGGTAAGGGTAAGGGTAAGGGTAAGGGTAAGGGTAAGGGTAGGGGTAAGAGTAAGGGTAAGGGTAAGCTTAAGGGTAAAAGCAAGGGTAAGGGTAAGTGTAAGGGTAAGGGTAAGGGTAAGGGTAAGCTTAAGAGTAAAAGCAAGGGTAAGGGTAAGGGTAAGGGTAAGGGTAAGGGTAAGGGTAAGGGTAAGGGTAAGGGTAAGGGTAAGGGTAAGGGTAAGGGTAAGGGTAAGGGTAAGGGTGAGGGTAAGCTTAAGGGTAAAAGCAAGGGTAAGGGTAAGGGTAAGGGTAAGGGTAAGGGTAAGGGTAATGGTAAGGGTAAAGGTAAGGGTAAGCCTAAGGGTAAAAGCAAGGGTAAGGGTAAGGGTAAGGGTAAGGGTAAGGGTAAGGTTAAGGGTAAGGGTAAGGGTAAGGGTAAGGGTAAGGGTAAGCTTAAGGGTAAAAGCAAGGGTAAGGGTAAGGGTAAGGGTAAGGGTAAGGGTAAGGGTAAGGGTAAGGGTAAGCTTAAGGGTAAGGGTAAGGGTAAGGGTAAGCTTAAGGGTAAAAGCAAGGGTAAGGGTAAGGGTAAGGGTAAGGGTAAGGGTAAGCTTAAGGGTAAAAGCAAGGGTAAGGGTAAGGGTAAGGGTAAGGGTAAGGGTAAGGGTAAGGGTAAGGGTAAGCTTAAGGGTAAGGGTAAGGGTAAGGGTAAGGGTAAGCTTAAGGGTAAAAGCAAGGGTAAGGGTAAGAGTAAGGGTAAGGGTAAGGGTAAGGGTAAGGGTAAGGGTAAGGGTGAGCTTAAGGGTAAAAGCAAGGGTAAGGGTAAGGGTAAGGGTAAGGGTAAGGGTAAGGGTAAGGGTAAGGGTAAGGGTAAGGGTAAGCTTAAGGGTAAAAGCAAGGGTAAGGGTAAGGGTAAGGGTAAGGGTAAGGGTAAGGGTAAGGGTAAGGGTAAGGGTAAGGGTAAGGGTAAAGGTAAGGGTAAGCCTAAGGGTAAAAGCAAGGGTAAGGGTAAGGGTAAGGGTAAGGGTAAGGGTAAGGGTAAGAGTAAGGGTAAGGGTAAGGGTAAGGGTAAGCTTAAGGGTAAAAGCAAGGGTAAGAGTAAGGGTAAGGGTAAGGGTAAGCCTAAGGGTAAAAGCAAGGGTAAGGGTAAGGGTAAGGGTAAGGGTAAGGGTAAGCTTAAGGGTAAAAGCAAGGGTAAGGGTAAGGGTAAGGGTAAGGGTAAGGGTAAGGGTAAGCTTAAGGGTAAAAGCAAGGGTGAGGGTAAGGGTAAGGGTAAGGGTAAGGGTAAGGGTAAGGGTAAGGGTAAGGGTAAGGGTAAGGGTAAGCTTAAGGGTAAAAGCAAGGGTAAGGGTAAGGGTAAGGGTAAGGGTAAGGGTAAGGGTAAGGGTAAGGGTAAGGGTAAGGGTAAGGGTAAGCTTAAGGGTAAAAGCAAGGGTAAGGTTAAGGGTAAGGGTAAGGGTAAGGGTAAAGGTAAGGGTAAGCCTAAGGGTAAAAGCAAGGGTAAGGGTAAGGGTAAGGGTAAGGGTAAGGGTAAGGGTAAGGGTAAGGGTAAGGGTAAGGGTAAGGGTAAGGGTAAGGGTAAGGGTAAGGGTAAGGGTAAGGGTAAGGGTAAGGGTAAGGGTAAGGGTAAGCTTAAGGGTAAAAGCAAGGGTAAGGGTAAGGGTAAGGGTAAGGGTAAGCCTAAGGGTAAAAGCAAGGGTAAGGGTAAGGGTAAGGGTAAGGGTAAGGGTAAGGGTAAGGGTAAGCTTAAGGGTAAAAGCAAGGGTAAGGGTAAGGGTAAGGGTAAGGGTAAGGGTAAGGGTAAGCTCAAGGGTAAAAGCAAGGGTAAGGGTAAGGGTAAGGGTAAGGGTAAAGGTAAGGGTAAGGGTAAAGGTAAGGGTAAGCCTAAGGGTAAAAGCAAGGGTAAGGGTAAGGGTAAGGGTAAGGGTAAGGGTAAGGGTAAGGGTAAGGGTAAGGGTAAGGGTAAGCTTAAGGGTAAAAGCAAGGGTAAGGGTAAGGGTAAGGGTAAGGGTAAGGGTAAGGGTAAGGGTAAGGGTAAGGGTAAGCTTAAGGGTAAGGGTAAGGGTAAGGGTAAGCTTAAGGGTAAAAGCAAGGGTAAGGGTAAGGGTAAGGGTAAGGGTAAGCTTAAGGGTAAAAGCAAGGGTAAGGGTAAGAGTAAGGGTAGAGGTAAGGGTAAGGGTAAGGGTAAGGGTAAGGGTGAGCTTAAGGGTAAAAGCAAGGGTAAGGGTAAGGGTAAGGGTAAGGGTAAGGGTAAGGGTAAGGGTAAGGGTAAGGGTAAGGGTAAGGGTAAGGGTAAGGGTAAGGGTAAGCTTAAGGGTAAAAGCAAGGGTAAGGGTAAGGGTAAGGGTAAGGGTAAGGGTAAGGGTAAGGGTAAGGGTAAGGGTAAAGGTAAGGGTAAGCCTAAGGGTAAAAGCAAGGGTAAGGGTAAGGGTAAGGGTAAGGGTAAGGGTAAGAGTAAGGGTAAGGGTAAGGGTAAGGGTAAGCTTAAGGGTAAAAGCAAGGGTAAGGGTAAGGGTAAGGGTAAGGGTAAGCCTAAGGGTAAAAGCAAGGGTAAGGGTAAGGGTAAGGGTAAGGGTAAGGGTAAGCTTAAGGGTAAAAGCAAGGGTAAGGGTAAGGGTAAGGGTAAGGGTAAGGGTAAGGGTAAGGGTAAGCTTAAGGGTAAAAGCAAGGGTGAGGGTAAGGGTAAGGGTAAGGGTAAGGGTGAGGGTAAGGGTAAGGGTAAGGGTAAGGGTAAGCTTAAGGGTAAAAGCAAGGGTAAGGGTAAGGGTAAGGGTAAGGGTAAGGGTAAGGGTAAGGGTGAGGGTAAGGGTAAGGGTAAGGGTAAGCTTAAGGGTAAAAGCAAGGGTAAGGGTAAGGGTAAGGGTAAGGGTAAGGGTAAGGGTAAAGGTAAGGGTAAGCCTAAGGGTAAAAGCAAGGGTGAGGGTAAGGGTAAGGGTAAGGGTAAGGGTAAGGGTAAGGGTAAGGGTAAGGGTAAGGGTAAGGGTAAGGGTAAGGGTAAGGGTAAGGGTAAGGGTAAGGGTAAGGGTAAGGGTAAGGGTAAGGGTAAGGGTAAGGGTAAGGGTAAGCTTAAGGGTAAAAGCAAGGGTAAGGGTAAGGGTAAGGGTAAGGGTAAGCCTAAGGGTAAAAGCAAGGGTAAGGGTAAGGGTAAGGGTAAGGGTAAGGGTAAGCTTAAGGGTAAAAGCAAGGGTAAGGGTGAGGGTAAGGGTAAGGGTAAGGGTAAGGGTAAGCTCAAGGGTAAAAGCAAGGGTAAGGGTAAGGGTAAGGGTAAGGGTAAAGGTAAGGGTAAGGGTAAAGGTAAGGGTAAGCCTAAGGGTAAAAGCAAGGGTAAGGGTAAGGGTAAGGGTAAGGGTAAGGGTAAGGGTAAGGGTAAGGGTAAGGGTAAGGGTAAGCTTAAGGGTAAAAGCAAGGGTAAGGGTAAGGGTAAGGGTAAGGGTAAGGGTAAGGGTAAGGGTAAGGGTAAGGGTAAGGGTAAGCTTAAGGGTAAGGGTAAGGGTAAGGGTAAGCTTAAGGGTAAAAGCAAGGGTAAGGGTAAGGGTAAGGGTAAGGGTAAGCTTAAGGGTAAAAGCAAGGGTAAGGGTAAGGGTAAGGGTAAGGGTAAGGGTAAGGGTAAGCTTAAGGGTAAGGGTAAGGGTAAGAGTAAGGGTAAGCTTAAGGGTAAAAGCAAGGGTAAGGGTAAGGGTAAGGGTAAGGGTAAGGGTAAGCTTAAGGGTAAGGGTAATGGTAAGGGTAAGGGTAAGCTTAAGGGTAAAAGCAAGGGTAAGGTTAAGGGTAAGGGTAAGGGTAAGGGTAAGGGTAAGGGTAAGCTTAAGGGTAAGGGTAAGGGTAAGGGTAAGGGTAAGCTTAAGGGTAAAAGCAAGGGTAAGGGTAAGGGTAAGGGTAAGGGTAAGGGTAAGGGTAAGGGTAAGGGTAAGGGTAAGGGTAAGGGTAAGGGTAAGGGTAAGGGTAAGGGTAAGGGTAAGGGTAAGCTTAAGGGTAAGGGTAAGGGTAAGGGTAAGTTTAAGGGTAAAAGCAAGGGTAAGGGTAAGGGTAAGGGTAAGGGTAAGGGTAAGCTTAAGGGTAAAAGCAAGGGTAAGGGTAAGGGTAAGGGTAAGGGTAAGGGTAAGGGTAAGGGTAAGGGTAAGGGTAAGGGTAAGGTTAAGGGTAAGCTTAAGGGTAAGGGTAAGGGTAAGGGTAAGCTTAAGGGTAAAAGCAAGGGTAAGGGTAAGGGTAAGGGTAAGGGTAAGGGTAAAGGTAAGGGTAAGCCTAAGGGTAAAAGCAAGGGTAAGGGTAAGGGTAAGGGTAAGGGTAAGGGTAAGGGTAAGGGTAAGGGTAAGGGTAAGGGTAAGGGTAAGGGTAAGCTTAAGGGTAAAAGCAAGGGTAAGGGTAAGGGTAAGGGTAAGGGTAAGGGTAAGGGTAAGGGTAAGGTTAAGGGTAAGGGTAAGGGTAAGCTTAAGGGTAAAAGCAAGGGTAAGGGTAAGGGTAAGGGTAAGGGTAAGGGTAAGGGTAAGGGTAAGGGTAAGGGTAAGGGTAAGCTTAAGGGTAAAAGCAAGGGTAAGGGTAAGGGTAAGGGTAAGGGTAAGGGTTAGGGTAAGGGTAAATGTAAGGGTAAGCCTAATGGTAAAAGCAAGGGTAAGGGTAAGGGTAAGGGTAAGGGTAAGGGTAAGGGTAAGGGTAAGGGTAAGAGTAAGGGTAAGGGTAAGGGTAAGCTTAAGGGTAAAAGCAAGGGTAAGGGTAAGGGTAAGGGTAAGGGTAAGCCTAAGGGTAAAAGCAAGGGTAAGGGTAAGGTTAAGGGTAAGGGAAAGGGTAAGCTTAAGGGTAAAAGCAAGGGTAAGGGTAAGGGTAAGGGTAAGGGTAAGTGTAAGCTTAAGGGTAAAAGCAAGGGTAAGGGTAAGGGTGAGGGTAAGGGTAAGGGTAAGGGTAAGGGTAAAGGTAAGGGTAAGCCTAAGAGTAAAAGCAAGGGTAAGGGTAAGGGTAAGGGTAAGGGTAAGCTTAAGGGTAAAAGCAAGGGTAAGGGTAAGGGTAAGGGTAAGGGTAAGGGTAAGGGTAAGGGTAAGGGTAAGGGTAAGGGTAAGGGTAAGGGTAAGGGTAAGCTTAAGGGTAAAAGCAAGGGTAAGGGTAAGGGTAAGGGTAAGGGTAAGGGTAAAGGTAAGGGTAAGCCTAAGGGTAAAAGCAAGGGTAAGGGTAAGGGTAAGGGTAAGGGTAAGGGTAAGGGTAAGGGTAAGGGTAAGGGTAAGGGTAAGGGTAAGGGTAAGGGTAAGGGTAAGGGTAAGGGTAAGGGTAAGGGTAAGGGTAAGGGTAAGGGTAAGGGTAAGGGTAAGGGTAAGGGTAAGGGTAAGGGTAAGGGTAAGGGTAAGCTTAAGGGTATAAGCAAGGGTAAGGGTAAGGGTAAGGGTAAGGGTAAGCCTAAGGGTAAAAGCAAGGGTAAGGGTAAGGGTAAGGGTAAGCTTAAGGGTAAAAGCAAGGGTAAGGGTAAGGGTAAGGGTAAGGGTAAGGGTAAGGGTAAGCTCAAGGGTAAAAGCAAGGGTAAGGGTAAGGGTAAGGGTAAGGGTAAAGGTAAGGGTAAGGGTAAAGGTAAGGGTAAGCCTAAGGGTAAAAGCAAGGGTAAGGGTAAGGGTAAGGGTAAGGGTAAGGGTAAGGGTAAGGGTAAGGGTAAGCTTAAGGGTAAAAGCAAGGGTAAGGGTAAGGGTAAGGGTAAGGGTAAGGGTAAGGGTAAGGGTAAGGGTAAGGGTAAGGGTAAGCTTAAGGGTAAGGGTAAGGGTAAGGGTAAGCTTAAGGGTAAAAGCAAGGGTAAGGGTAAGGGTAAGGGTAAGGGTAAGCTTAAGGGTAAAAGCAAGGGTAAGGGTAAGGGTAAGGGTAAGGGTAAGGGTAAGGGTAAGGGTAAGGGTAAGCTTAAGGGTAAGGGTAAGGGTAAGGGTAAGGGTAAGCTTAAGGGTAAAAGCAAGGGTAAGGGTAAGGGTAAGGGTAAGGGTAAGGGTAAGCTTAAGGGTAAGGGTAAGGGTAAGGGTAAGGGTAAGCTTAAGGGTAAAAGCAAGGGTAAGGTTAAGGGTAAGGGTAAGGGTAAGGGTAAGGGTAAGGGTAAGCTTAAGGGTAAGGGTAAGGGTAAGGGTAAGGGTAAGCTTAAGGGTAAAAGCAAAGGTAAGGGTAAGGGTAAGGGTAAGGGTAAGGGTAAGGGTAAGGGTAAGGGTAAGGGTAAGGGTAAGGGTAAGGGTAAGGGTAAGGGTAAGGGTAAGGGTAAGGGTAAGGGTAAGCTTAAGGGTAAGGGTAAGGGTAAGGGTAAGCTTAAGGGTAAAAGCAAGGGTAAGGGTAAGGGTAAGGGTAAGGGTAAGGGTAAGCTTAAGGGTAAAAGCAAGGGTAAGGGTAAGGGTAAGGGTAAGGGTAAGGGTAAGGGTAAGGGTAAGGGTAAGGGTAAGGGTAAGGGTAAGGGTAAGCTTAAGGGTAAGGGTAAGGGTAAGGGTAAGCTTAAGGGTAAAAGCAAGGGTAAGGGTAAGGGTAAGGGTAAGGGTAAGGGTAAAGGTAAGGGTAAGCCTAAGGGTAAAAGCAAGGGTAAGGGTAAGGGTAAGGGTAAGGGTAAGGGTAAGGGTAAGGGTAAGGGTAAGGGTAAGGGTAAGGGTAAGGGTAAGGGTAAGGGTAAGGGTAAGGGTAAGCTTAAGGGTAAAAGCAAGGGTAAGGGTAAGGGTAAGGGTAAGGGTCAGGGTAAGGGTAAGGGTGAGGTTAAGGGTAAGGGTAAGGGTAAGCTTAAGGGTAAAAGCAAGGGTAAGGGTAAGGGTAAGGGTAAGGGTAAGGGTAAGGGTAAGGGTAAGGGTAAGGGTAAGGGTAAGGGTAAGGGTAAGGGTAAGCTTAAGGGTAAAAGCAAGGGTAAGGGTAAGGGTAAGGCTAAGGGTAAGGGTTAGGGTAAGGGTAAAGGTAAGGGTAAGCCTAAGGGTAAAAGCAAGGGTAAGTGTAAGGGTAAGGGTAAGGGTAAGGGTAAGGGTAAGGGTAAGGGTAAGCGTAAGGGTAAGGGTAAGGGTAAGAGTAAGGGTAAGGGTAAGGGTAAGCTTAAGGGTAAAAGCAAGGGTAAGGGTGAGGGTAAGGGTAAGGGTAAGCCTAAGTGTAAAAGCAAGGGTAAGGGTAAGGTTAAGGGTAAGGGTAAGGGTAAGCTTAAGGGTAAAAGCAAGGGTAAGGGTAAGGGTAAGGGTAAGGGTAAGGGTAAGCTTAAGGGTAAAAGCAAGGGTAAGGGTAAGGGTGAGGGTAAGGGTAAGGGTAAGGGTAAGGGTAAAGGTAAGGGTAAGCCTAAGAGTAAAAGCAAGGGTAAGAGTAAGGGTAAGGGTAAGGGTAAGGGTAAGGGTAAGCTTAAGGGTAAAAGCAAGGGTAAGGATAAGGGTAAGGGTAAGGGTAAGGGTAAGGGTAAGGGTAAGGGTAAGGGTAAGCTTAAGGGTAAAAGCAAGGGTAAGGGTAAGGGTAAGGGTAAGGGTAAGGGTAAGGGTAAGGGTAAGGGTAAGGGTAAGGGTAAGCTTAAGGGTAAAAGCAAGGGTAAGGGTTAGGGTAAGGGTAAGGGTAAGGGTAAGGGTAAGGGTAAGCTTAAGGGTAAAAGCAAGGGTAAGGGTAAGGGTAAGGGTAAGGGTAAGGGTAAGGGTAAAGGTAAGGGTAAGCCTAAGGGTAAAAGCAAGGGTAAGGGTAAGGGTAAGGGTAAGGGTAAGGGTAAGGGTAAGGGTAAGGGTAAGGGTAAGGGTAAGGGTAAGGGTAAGGGTAAGGGTAAGGGTAAGGGTAAGGGTAAGGGTAAGGGTAAGGGTAAGGGTAAGGGTAAGCTTAAGGGTATAAGCAAGGGTAAGGGTAAGGGTAAGGGTGAGGGTAAGGGTAAGGGTAAGGGTAAGGGTAAGCTTAAGGGTAAAAGCAAGGGTAAGGGTAAGGGTAAGGGTAAGGGTAAGGGTAAGGGTAAGGGTAAGGGTAAGCTTAAGGGTAAAAGCAAGGGTAAGGGTAAGGGTAAGGGTAAGGGTAAGGGTAAGGGTAAGGGTAAGGGTAAGGGTAAGGGTAAGGGTAAAGGTAAGGTTAAGCCTAAGGGTAAAAGCAAGGGTAAGGGTAAGGGTAAGGGTAAGGGTAAGGGTAAGGGTAAGGGTAAGGGTAAGGGTAAGGGTAAGGGTAAGGGTAAGGGTAAGGGTAAGGGTAAGGGTAAGGGTAAGCTTAAGGGTAAAAGCAAGGGTAAGGGTAAGGGTAAGGGTAAGGGTAAGCCTAAGGGTAAAAGCAAGGGTAAGGGTAAGGGTAAGGGTAAGGGTAAGGGTAAGCTTAAGGGTAAAAGCAATGGTAAGGGTAAGGGTAAGGGTAAGGGTAAGGGTAAGGGTAAGGGTAAGGGTAAGGGTAAGGGTAAGGGTAAGCTTAAGGGTAAAAGCAAGGGTAAGGGTAAGGGTAAGGGTATGGGTAAGGGTAAGGGTAAGGGTAAGGGTAAGGGTAAGGGTAAGGGTAAGGGTAAAGGTAAGGGTAAGCCTAAGGGTCAAAGCAAGGGTAAGGGTAAGGGTAAGGGTAAGGGTAAGGGTAAGGGTAAGGGTAAGGGTAAGGGTAAGGGTAAGGGTAAGCTTAAGGGTAAAAGCAAGGGTAAGGGTAAGGGTAAGGGTAAGGGTAAGGGTAAGGGTAAGGGTAAGGGTAAGGGTAAGGGTAAGGGTAAGCTTAAGGGTAAGGGTAAGGGTAAGGGTAAGGGTAAGCCTAAGGGTAAAAGCAAGGGTAAGTGTAAGGGTAAGGGTAAGGGTAAGGGTAAGCTTAAGGGTAAAAGCAAGGGTGAGGGTAAGGGTAAGGGTAAGGGTAAGGGTAAGGGTAAGGGTAAGGGTAAGCTTAAGGGTAAAAGCAAGGGTAAGGGTAAGGGTAAGGGTAAGGGTAAGGGTAAGGGTAAGGCTGAAGGTAAGGGTAAGACTAAGGGTAAAAGCAAGGGTGAGGGTAAGGGTAAGGGTAAGGGTAAGGGTAAGGGTAAGGGTAAGGGTAAGGGTAAGGGTAAGGGTAAGGGTAAGGGTAAAGGTAAGGGTAAGGGTAAGCTTAAGGGTAAAAGCAAGGGTAAGGGTAAGGGTAAGGGTAAGGGTAAGGGTAAGGGTAAGAGTAAGGGTAAGGGTAAGGGTAAGCTAAAGGGTAAAAGCAAGGGTAAGGGTAAGGGTAAGGGTAAGGGTAAGGGTAAGGGTAAGGGTAAGGGTAAGGGTAAGGGTAAGGGTAAGCTTAAGGGTAAAAGCAAGGGTAAGTGTAAGGGTAAGGGTAAGGGTAAGGGTAAGGGTAAGGGTAAGGGTAAGGGTAAAGGTAAGGGTAAGCCTAAGAGTAAAAGCAAGGGTAAGGGTAAGGGTAAGGGTAAGGGTAAGGGTAAGGTTAAGGGTAAGGGTTAGGGTAAGGGTAAGGGTAAGGGTAAGGGTAAGCTTAAGGGTAAAAGCAAGGGTAAGGGTAAGGGTAAGGGTAAGGGTAAGGGTAAGGGTAAGCTTAAGGGTAAGGGTAAGGGTAAGGGTAAGGGTAAGCTTAGGGGTAAAAGCAAGGGTAAGGGTAAGGGTAAGGGTAAGGGTAAGGGTAAGCTTAAGGGTAAAAGCAAGGGTAAGGGTAAGGGTAAGGGTAAGGGTAAGGGTAAGGGTAAGGGTAAGCTTAAGGGTAAGGGTGAGGGTAAGGGTAAGGGTAAGCTTAAGGGTAAAAGCAAGGGTTAGGGTCAGGGTAAGGGTAAGGGTAAGGGTATGGGTGAGCTTAAGGGTAAAAGCAAGGGTAAGGGTAAGGTTAAGGGTAAGGGTAAGGGTAAGGGTGAGGGTAAGGGTTAGCTTAAGGGTAAAAGCAAGGGCAAGGGTAAGGGTAAGGTTAAGGGTAAGGGTAAGGGTAAGGGTAAGGGTAAGGGTTAGCTTAAGGGTAAAAGCAAGGGTAAGGGTAAGGGTAAGGGTAAGGGTAAGGGTAAGGGTAAGGGTAAGGGTAAGGGTAAGGGTAAGGGTAAGCTTAAGGGTAAAAGCAAGGGTAAGGGTGAGGGTAAGGGTAAGGGTAAGCCTAAGGGTAAAAGCAAGGGTAAGGGTAAGGGTAAGGGTAAGGGTAAGTGTAAGCTTAAGGGTAAAAGCAAGGGTAAGGGTAAGGGTAAGGGTAAGGGTAAGGGTAAGGGTAAGCTTAAGGGTAAAAGCAAGGGTGAGGGTAAGGGTAAGGGTAAGGGTAAGGGTAAGGGTAAGGGTAAGGGTAAGGGTAAGGGTAAGCTTAAGGGTAAAAGCAAGGGTAAGGGTAAGGGTAAGGGTAAGGGTAAGCTTAAGGGTAAAAGCAAGGGTAAGGGTAAGGGTAAGGGTAAGGGTAAGGGTAAAGGTAAGGGTAAGCCTAAGGGTAAAAGCAAGGGTAAGGGTAAGGGTAAGGGTAAGGGTAAGGGTTAGGGTAAGGGTAAGGGTAAGGGTAAGGGTAAGGGTAAGGGTAAGGGTAAGGGTAAGGGTAAGGGTAAGGGTAAGGGTAAGGGTAAGCTTAAGGGTAAAAGCAAGGGTAAGGGTAAGGGAAAGGGTAAGGGTAAGCCTAAGGGTAAAAGCAAGGGTAAGGGTAAGGGTAAGGGTAAGGGTAAGGGTAAGCTTAAGGGTAAAAGCAAGAGTAAGGGTAAGGGTAAGGGTAAGGGTAAGGGTAAGGGTAAGCTTAAGGGTAAAAGCAAGGGTAAGGGTAAAGGTAAGGGTAAGGGTAAGGGTAAAGGTAAGGGTAAGCCTAAGGGTAAAAGCAAGGGTAAGTGTAAGGGTAAGGGTAAGGGTAAGGGTAAGGGTAAGGGTAAGGGTAAGCGTAAGGGTAAGGGTAAGGGTAAGAGTAAGGGTAAGGGTAAGGGTAAGCTTAAGGGTAAAAGCAAGGGTAAGGGTGAGGGTAAGGGTAAGGGTAAGCCTAAGTGTAAAAGCAAGGGTAAGGGTAAGGTTAAGGGTAAGGGTAAGGGTAAGCTTAAGGGTAAAAGCAAGGGTAAGGGTAAGGGTAAGGGTAAGGGTAAGGGTAAGCTTAAGGGTAAAAGCAAGGGTAAGGGTAAGGGTGAGGGTAAGGGTAAGGGTAAGGGTAAGGGTAAAGGTAAGGGTAAGCCTAAGAGTAAAAGCAAGGGTAAGAGTAAGGGTAAGGGTAAGGGTAAGGGTAAGGGTAAGCTTAAGGGTAAAAGCAAGGGTAAGGATAAGGGTAAGGGTAAGGGTAAGGGTAAGGGTAAGGGTAAGGGTAAGGGTAAGCTTAAGGGTAAAAGCAAGGGTAAGGGTAAGGGTAAGGGTAAGGGTAAGGGTAAGGGTAAGGGTAAGGGTAAGGGTAAGGGTAAGCTTAAGGGTAAAAGCAAGGGTAAGGGTTAGGGTAAGGGTAAGGGTAAGGGTAAGGGTAAGGGTAAGCTTAAGGGTAAAAGCAAGGGTAAGGGTAAGGGTAAGGGTAAGGGTAAGGGTAAGGGTAAAGGTAAGGGTAAGCCTAAGGGTAAAAGCAAGGGTAAGGGTAAGGGTAAGGGTAAGGGTAAGGGTAAGGGTAAGGGTAAGGGTAAGGGTAAGGGTAAGGGTAAGGGTAAGGGTAAGGGTAAGGGTAAGGGTAAGGGTAAGGGTAAGGGTAAGGGTAAGGGTAAGGGTAAGCTTAAGGGTATAAGCAAGGGTAAGGGTAAGGGTAAGGGTGAGGGTAAGGGTAAGGGTAAGGGTAAGGGTAAGCTTAAGGGTAAAAGCAAGGGTAAGGGTAAGGGTAAGGGTAAGGGTAAGGGTAAGGGTAAGGGTAAGGGTAAGCTTAAGGGTAAAAGCAAGGGTAAGGGTAAGGGTAAGGGTAAGGGTAAGGGTAAGGGTAAGGGTAAGGGTAAGGGTAAGGGTAAGGGTAAAGGTAAGGTTAAGCCTAAGGGTAAAAGCAAGGGTAAGGGTAAGGGTAAGGGTAAGGGTAAGGGTAAGGGTAAGGGTAAGGGTAAGGGTAAGGGTAAGGGTAAGGGTAAGGGTAAGGGTAAGGGTAAGGGTAAGGGTAAGCTTAAGGGTAAAAGCAAGGGTAAGGGTAAGGGTAAGGGTAAGGGTAAGCCTAAGGGTAAAAGCAAGGGTAAGGGTAAGGGTAAGGGTAAGGGTAAGGGTAAGCTTAAGGGTAAAAGCAATGGTAAGGGTAAGGGTAAGGGTAAGGGTAAGGGTAAGGGTAAGGGTAAGGGTAAGGGTAAGGGTAAGGGTAAGCTTAAGGGTAAAAGCAAGGGTAAGGGTAAGGGTAAGGGTATGGGTAAGGGTAAGGGTAAGGGTAAGGGTAAGGGTAAGGGTAAGGGTAAGGGTAAAGGTAAGGGTAAGCCTAAGGGTCAAAGCAAGGGTAAGGGTAAGGGTAAGGGTAAGGGTAAGGGTAAGGGTAAGGGTAAGGGTAAGGGTAAGGGTAAGGGTAAGCTTAAGGGTAAAAGCAAGGGTAAGGGTAAGGGTAAGGGTAAGGGTAAGGGTAAGGGTAAGGGTAAGGGTAAGGGTAAGGGTAAGGGTAAGCTTAAGGGTAAGGGTAAGGGTAAGGGTAAGGGTAAGCCTAAGGGTAAAAGCAAGGGTAAGTGTAAGGGTAAGGGTAAGGGTAAGGGTAAGCTTAAGGGTAAAAGCAAGGGTGAGGGTAAGGGTAAGGGTAAGGGTAAGGGTAAGGGTAAGGGTAAGGGTAAGCTTAAGGGTAAAAGCAAGGGTAAGGGTAAGGGTAAGGGTAAGGGTAAGGGTAAGGGTAAGGCTGAAGGTAAGGGTAAGACTAAGGGTAAAAGCAAGGGTGAGGGTAAGGGTAAGGGTAAGGGTAAGGGTAAGGGTAAGGGTAAGGGTAAGGGTAAGGGTAAGGGTAAGGGTAAGGGTAAAGGTAAGGGTAAGGGTAAGCTTAAGGGTAAAAGCAAGGGTAAGGGTAAGGGTAAGGGTAAGGGTAAGGGTAAGGGTAAGAGTAAGGGTAAGGGTAAGGGTAAGCTAAAGGGTAAAAGCAAGGGTAAGGGTAAGGGTAAGGGTAAGGGTAAGGGTAAGGGTAAGGGTAAGGGTAAGTGTAAGGGTAAGGGTAAGCTTAAGGGTAAAAGCAAGGGTAAGTGTAAGGGTAAGGGTAAGGGTAAGGGTAAGGGTAAGGGTAAGGGTAAGGGTAAAGGTAAGGGTAAGCCTAAGAGTAAAAGCAAGGGTAAGGGTAAGGGTAAGGGTAAGGGTAAGGGTAAGGTTAAGGGTAAGGGTTAGGGTAAGGGTAAGGGTAAGGGTAAGGGTAAGCTTAAGGGTAAAAGCAAGGGTAAGGGTAAGGGTAAGGGTAAGGGTAAGGGTAAGGGTAAGCTTAAGGGTAAGGGTAAGGGTAAGGGTAAGGGTAAGCTTAGGGGTAAAAGCAAGGGTAAGGGTAAGGGTAAGGGTAAGGGTAAGGGTAAGCTTAAGGGTAAAAGCAAGGGTAAGGGTAAGGGTAAGGGTAAGGGTAAGGGTAAGGGTAAGGGTAAGCTTAAGGGTAAGGGTGAGGGTAAGGGTAAGGGTAAGCTTAAGGGTAAAAGCAAGGGTTAGGGTCAGGGTAAGGGTAAGGGTAAGGGTATGGGTGAGCTTAAGGGTAAAAGCAAGGGTAAGGGTAAGGTTAAGGGTAAGGGTAAGGGTAAGGGTGAGGGTAAGGGTTAGCTTAAGGGTAAAAGCAAGGGCAAGGGTAAGGGTAAGGTTAAGGGTAAGGGTAAGGGTAAGGGTAAGGGTAAGGGTTAGCTTAAGGGTAAAAGCAAGGGTAAGGGTAAGGGTAAGGGTAAGGGTAAGGGTAAGGGTAAGGGTAAGGGTAAGGGTAAGGGTAAGGGTAAGCTTAAGGGTAAAAGCAAGGGTAAGGGTGAGGGTAAGGGTAAGGGTAAGCCTAAGGGTAAAAGCAAGGGTAAGGGTAAGGGTAAGGGTAAGGGTAAGTGTAAGCTTAAGGGTAAAAGCAAGGGTAAGGGTAAGGGTAAGGGTAAGGGTAAGGGTAAGGGTAAGCTTAAGGGTAAAAGCAAGGGTGAGGGTAAGGGTAAGGGTAAGGGTAAGGGTAAGGGTAAGGGTAAGGGTAAGGGTAAGGGTAAGCTTAAGGGTAAAAGCAAGGGTAAGGGTAAGGGTAAGGGTAAGGGTAAGCTTAAGGGTAAAAGCAAGGGTAAGGGTAAGGGTAAGGGTAAGGGTAAGGGTAAAGGTAAGGGTAAGCCTAAGGGTAAAAGCAAGGGTAAGGGTAAGGGTAAGGGTAAGGGTAAGGGTTAGGGTAAGGGTAAGGGTAAGGGTAAGGGTAAGGGTAAGGGTAAGGGTAAGGGTAAGGGTAAGGGTAAGGGTAAGGGTAAGGGTAAGCTTAAGGGTAAAAGCAAGGGTAAGGGTAAGGGAAAGGGTAAGGGTAAGCCTAAGGGTAAAAGCAAGGGTAAGGGTAAGGGTAAGGGTAAGGGTAAGGGTAAGCTTAAGGGTAAAAGCAAGAGTAAGGGTAAGGGTAAGGGTAAGGGTAAGGGTAAGGGTAAGCTTAAGGGTAAAAGCAAGGGTAAGGGTAAAGGTAAGGGTAAGGGTAAGGGTAAGGGTAAGGGTAAGGGTAAGGGTAAAGGTAAGGGTAAGCCTAAGGGTAAAAGCAAGGGTAAGGGTAAGGGTAAGGGTAAGGGTAAGGGTAAGGGTAAGGTTAAGGGTAAGGGTAAGGGTAAGCTTAAGGGTAAAAGCAAGGGTAAGGGTAAGGGTAAGGGTAAGGGTAAGGGTAAGGGTAAGGGTAAGGGTAAGGGTAAGGGTAAGGGTAAGGGTAAGGGTAAGGGTAAGGGTAAGGGTAAGCTTAAGGGTAAGGGTAAGGGTAAGAGTAAGGGTAAGCTCAAGGGTAAAAGCAAGGGTAAGGGTAAGGGTAAGGGTAAGGGTAAGCTAAAGGGTAAAAGCAAGGGTAAGGGTAAGGGTAAGGGTAAGGGTAAGGGTAAGGGTAAGGGTAAGGGTAAGCTTAAGGGTAAGGGTAAGGGTAAGGGTAAGGGTAAGCTTAAGGGTAAAAGCAAGGGTAAGGGTAAGGGTAAGGGTAAGGGTAAGGGTAAGGGTAAGGGTAAGCTTAAGGGTAAGGGTGAGGGTAAGGGTAAGGGTAAGCTTAAGGGTAAAAGCAAGGGTAAGGGTAAGGGTGAGGGTAAGGGTAAGGGTAAGGGTAAGGGTAAGCTTAAGGGTAAGGGTAAGGGTAAGGGTAAGGGTAAGCTTAAGGGTAAAAGCAAGGGTAAGGGTAAGGGTAAGGGTAAGGGTAAGGGTAAGGGTAAGGGTAAGGGTAAGGGTAAGGGTAAGGGTAAGGGTAAGGGTAAGGGTAAGGGTAAGGGAAAGCTTAAGGGTAAGGGTAAGGGTAAGGGTAAGGGTAAGCTTAAGGGTAAAAGCAAGGGTAAGGGTAAGGGTAAGGGTAAGCTTAAGGGTAAAAGCAAGGGTAAGGGTAAGGGTAAGGGTAAGGGTAAGGGTAAGGGTAAGGGTAAGGGTAAGGGTAAGGGTAAGGGTAAAGGTAAGGCTAAGGGTAAGCTTAAGGGTAAGGGTAAGGGTAAGGGTAAGGGTAAGCTTAAGGGTAAAAGCAAGGGTAAGGGTAAGGGTAAGGGTAAGGGTAAGGGTAAAGGTAAGGGTAAGCCTAAGGGTAAAAGCAAGGATAAGGGTAAGGGTAAGGGTAAGAGTAAGGGTAAGGGTAAGGGTAAGGGTAAGGGTAAGGGTAAGGGTAAGCTTAAGGGTAAAAGCAAGGGTAAGGGTAAGGGTAAGGGTAAGGGTAAGGGTAAGGGTAAGGGTAAGGGTAAGGGTAAGGGTAAGGGTAAGCTTAAGGGTAAAAGCAAGGGTAAGGGTAAGGGTAAGGGTAAGGGTAAGGGTAAGGGTAAGGGTAAGGGTAAGCTTAAGGGTAAAAGCAAGGGTAAGGGTAAGGGTAAGGGTAAGGGTAAGGGTTAGGGTAAGGGTAAAGGTAAGGGTAAGCCTAAGGGTAAAAGCAAGGGTAAGGGTAAGGGTAAGGGTAAGGGTAAGGGTAAGGGTAAGGGTAAGGGTAAGGGTAAGGGTAAGGGTAAGGGTAACGGTAAGGGTAGGAGTAAGGGTAAGGGTAAGGGTAAGCTTAAGGGTAAAAGCAAGGGTAAGGGTAAGGGTAAGGGTAAGGGTAAGCCTAAGGGTAAAAGCAAGGGTAAGGGTAAGGGTAAGGGTAAGGGTAAGGGTAAGCTTAAGGGTAAAAGCAAGGGTAAGGGTAAGGGTAAGGGTAAGGGTAAGGGTAAGGGTAAGGGTAAGGGTAAGGGTAAGCTTAAGGGTAAAAGCAAGGGTAAGGGTAAGGGTAAGGGTAAGGGTAAGGGTAAGGGTAAGGGTAAGGGTAAAGGTAAGGGTAAGCCTAAGGGTAAAAGCAAGGGTAAGGGTAAGGGTAAGGGTAAGGGTAAGGGTAAGGGTAAGGGTAAGCTTAAGGGTAAAAGCAAGGGTAAGGGTAAGGGTAAGGGTAAGGGTAAGGGTAAGGGTGAGGGTAAGGGTAAGCTTAAGGGTAAAAGCAAGGGTAAGGGTAAGGGTAAGGGTAAGGGTAAGGGTAAGGGTAAGGGTAAAGGTAAGGGTAAGCCTAAGGGTAAAAGCAAGGGTAAGGGTAAGGGTAAGGGTAAGGGTAAGAGTAAGGGTAAGGGTAAGGGTAAGGGTAAGCTTAAGGGTAAAAGCAAGGGTAAGGGTAAGGGTAAGGGTAAGGGTAAGCCTAAGGGTAAAAGCAAGGGTAAGGGTAAGGGTAAGGGTAAGGGTAAGTGTAAGCTTAAGGGTAAAAGCAAGGATAAGGGTAAGGGTAAGGGTAAGGGTATGCTTAAGGGTAAAAGCAAGGGTGAGGGTAAGGGTAAGGGTAAGGGTAAGGGTAAGGGTAAGGGTGAGGGTAAGGGTAAGGGTAAGCTTAAGGGTAAAAGCAAGGGTAAGGGTAAGGGTAAGGGTAAGGGTAAGGGTAAGGGTAAGCTTAAGGGTAAAAGCAAGGGTAAGGGTAAGGGTAAGGGTAAGGGTAAGGGTAAAGGTAAGGGTAAGCCTAAGGGTAAAAGCAAGGGTAAGGGTAAGGGTAAGGGTAAGGGTAAGGGTTAGGGTAAGGGTAAGGGTAAGGGTAAGGGTAAGGGTAAGGGTAAGGGTAAGGGTAAGGGTAAGGGTAAGGGTAAGGGTAAGGGTAAGGGTAAGGGTAAGCTTAAGGGTAAAAGCAAGGGTAAGGGTAAGGGAAAGGGTAAGGGTAAGCCTAAGGGTAAAAGCAAGGGTAAGGGTAAGGGTAAGGGTAAGGGTAAGGGTAAGCTTAAGGGTAAAAGCAAGAGTAAGGGTAAGGGTAAGGGTAAGGGTAAGGGTAAGGGTAAGCTTAAGGGTAAGGGTAAGGGTAAGGGTAAGGGTAAGCTTAAGGGTAAAAGCAAGGGTAAGGGTAAGGGTAAGGGTAAGGGTAAGGGTAAGGGTAAGCTAAAGGGTAAAAGCAAGGGTAAGGGTAAGGGTAAGGGTAAGGGTAAGGGTAAGGGTAAGGGTAAGGGTAAGCTTAAGGGTAAGGGTAAGGGTAAGGGTAAGGGTAAGCTTAAGGGTAAAAGCAAGGGTAAGGGTAAGGGTAAGGGTAAGGGTAAGGGTAAGGGTAAGGGTAAGTTAAGGGTAAGGGTAAGGGTAAGGGTAAGGGTAAGCTTAAGGGTAAAAGCAAGGGTAAGGGTAAGGGTGAGGGTAAGGGTAAGGGTAAGGGTAAGGGTAAGCTTAAGGGTAAGGGTAAGGGTAAGGGTAAGCTTAAGGGTAAAAGCAAGGGTAAGGGTAAGGGTAAGGGTAAGGGTAAGGGTAAGGGTAAGGGTAAGGGTAAGGGTAAGGGTAAGGGTAACGGTAAGGGTAAGGGTAAGGGTAAGGGTAAGGGTAAGGGTAAGGGAAAGCTTAAGGGTAAGGGTGAGGGTAAGGGTAAGGGTAAGCTTAAGGGTAAAAGCAAGGGTAAGGGTAAGGGTAAGGGTAAGCTTAAGGGTAAAAGCAAGGGTAAGGGTAAGGGTAAGGGTAAGGGTAAGTGTAAGGGTAAGGGTAAGGGTAAGGGTAAGGGTAAGGGTAAGGGTAAGCTTAAGGGTAAGGGTAAGGGTAAGGGTGAGGGTAAGCTTAAGGGTAAAAGCAAGGGTAAGGGTAAGGGTAAGGGTAAGGGTAAAGGTAAGGGTAAGCCTAAGGGTAAAAGCAAGGATAAGGGTAAGGGTAAGGGTAAGGGTAAGGGTAAGGGTAAGGGTAAGGGTAAGGGTAAGGGTAAGGGTAAGGGTAAGGGTAAGGGTAAGCTTAAGGTTAAAAGCAAGGGTAAGGGTAAGGGTAAGGGTAAGGGTAAGGGTAAGGGTAAGGGTAAGGGTAAGGGTAAGGGTAAGGGTAAGGGTAAGCTTAAGGGTAAAAGCAAGGGTAAGGGTAAGGGTAAGGGTAAGGGTAAGGGTAAGGGTAAGGGTAAGGGTAAGCTTAAGGGTAAAAGCAAGGGTAAGGGTAAGGGTAAGGGTAAGGGTAAGGGTAAGGGTTAGGGTAAGGGTAAAGGTAAGGGTAAGCCTAAGGGTAAAAGCAAGGGTAAGGGTAAGGGTAAGGGTAAGGGTAAGGGTAAGGGTAAGGGTAAGGGTAAGGGTAAGGGTAAGGGTAAGAGTAAGGGTAAGGGTAAGGGTAAGCTTAAGGGTAAAAGCAAGGGTAAGGGTAAGGGTAAGGGTAAGGGTAAGCCTAAGGGTAAAAGCAAGGGTAAGGGTAAGGGTAAGGGTAAGGGTAAGGGTAAGGGTAAGCTTAAGGGTAAAAGCAAGGGTAAGGGTAAGGGTAAGGGTAAGGGTAAGGGTAAGCTTAAGGGTAAAAGCAAGGGTAAGGGTAAGGGTAAGGGTAAGGGTAAGGGTAAGGGTAAGGGTAAAGGTAAGGGTAAGCCTAAGGGTAAAAGCAAGGGTAAGGGTAAGGGAAAGGGTAAGGGTAAGGGTAAGGGTAAGGGTGAGGGTAAGGGTAAGCTTAAGGGTAAAAGCAAGGGTAAGGGTAAGGATAAGGGTAAGGGTAAGGGTAAGGGTAAGGGTAAGGGTAAGGGTAAGGGTAAGGGTAAGGGTAAGGGTAAGGGTAAGGGTAAAGGTAAGGGTAAGGGTAAGGGTAAGGGTAAGGGTAAGGGTAAGGGTAAGCTTAAGGGTAAAAGCAAGGGTAAGGGTTAGGGTAAGGGTAAGGGTAAGGGTAAAGGTAAGGGTAAGCTTAAGGGTAAAAGCAAGGGTAAGGGTAAGGGTAAGGGTAAGGGTAAGGGTAAGGGTAAGGGTAAGGGTAAGGGTAAGGGTAAGGGTAAGGGTAAGGGTAAGGGTAAGCTTAAGTGTAAAAGCAAGGGTAAGGGTAAGGGTAAGGGTAAGGGTAAGCTTAAGGGTAAAAGCAAGGGTAAGGGTAAGGGTAAGGGTAAGGGTAAGGGTAAGGGTTAGGGTAAGGGTAAAGGTAAGGGTAAGCCTAAGGGTAAAAGCAAGGGTAAGGGTAAGGGTAAGGGTAAGGGTAAGGGTAAGGGTAAGGGTAAGGGTAAGGGTAAGGGTAAGGGTAAGGGTAAGGGTAAGGGTAAGGGTAAGGGTAAGAGTAAGGGTAAGGGTAAGGGTAAGCTTAAGGGTAAAAGCAAGGGTAAGGGTAAGGGTAAGGGTAAGGGTAAGCCTAAGGGTAAAAGCAAGGGTAAGGGTAAGGGTAAGGGTAAGGGTAAGGGTAAGCTTAAGGGTAAAAGCAAGGGTGAGGGTAAGGGTAAGGGTAAGGGTAAGGGTAAGGGAAAGGGTAAGGGTAAGCTTAAGGGTAAAAGCAAGTGTAAGGGTAAGGGTAAGGGTAAGGGTAAGGGTAAGGGTAAGGGTAAGGGTAAAGGTAAGGGTAAGCCTAGGGGTAAAAGCAAGGGTAAGGGTAAGGGTAAGGGTAAGGGTAAGGGTAAGCTTAAGGGTAAAAGCAAGGGTAAGGGTAAGGGTAAGGGTAAGGGTAAGGGTAAGGGTAAGGGTAAGGGTAAGGGTAAGGGTAAGCTTAAGGGTAAAAGCAAGGGTAAGGGTAAGGGAAAGGGTAAGGGTAAGCCTAAGGGTAAAAGCAAGGGTAAGGGTAAGGGTAAGGGTAAGGGTAAGGGTAAGCTTAAGGGTAAAAGCAAGAGTAAGGGTAAGGGTAAGGGTAAGGGTAAGGGTAAGGGTAAGCTTAAGGGTAAGGGTAAGGGTAAGGGTAAGGGTAAGCTTAAGGGTAAAAGCAAGGGTAAGGGTAAGGGTAAGGGTAAGGGTAAGGGTAAGGGTAAGGGTAAGGGTAAGCTAAAGGGTAAAAGCAAGGGTAAGGGTAAGGGTAAGGGTAAGGGTAAGGGTAAGGGTAAGGGTAAGGGTAAGCTTAAGGGTAAGGGTAAGGGTAAGGGTAAGGGTAAGCTTAAGGGTAAAAGCAAGGGTAAGGGTAAGGGTAAGGGTAAGGGTAAGGGTAAGGGTAAGGGTAAGCTTAAGGGTAAGGGTAAGGGTAAGGGTAAGGGTAAGCTTAAGGGTAAAAGCAAGGGTAAGGGTAAGGGTGAGGGTAAGGGTAAGGGTAAGGGTAAGGGTAAGCTTAAGGGTAAGGGTAAGGGTAAGGGTAAGCTTAAGGGTAAAAGCAAGGGTAAGGGTAAGGGTAAGGGTAAGGGTAAGGGTAAGGGTAAGGGTAAGGGTAAGGGTAACGGTAAGGGTAAGGGTAAGGGTAAGGGTAAGGGAAAGCTTAAGGGTAAGGGTAAGGGTAAGGGTAAGGGTAAGCTTAAGGGTAAAAGCAAGGGTAAGGGTAAGGGTAAGGGTAAGCTTAAGGGTAAAAGCAAGGGTAAGGGTAAGGGTAAGGGTAAGGGTAAGGGTAAGTGTAAGGGTAAGGGTAAGGGTAAGGGTAAGGGTAAGGGTAAGGGTAAGCTTAAGGGTAAGGGTAAGGGTAAGGGTGAGGGTAAGCTTAAGGGTAAAAGCAAGGGTAAGGGTAAGGGTAAGGGTAAGGGTAAGGGTAAAGGTAAGGGTAAGCCTAAGGGTAAAAGCAAGGATAAGGGTAAGGGTAAGGGTAAGGGTAAGGGTAAGGGTAAGGGTAAGGGTAAGGGTAAGGGTAAATGTAAGGGTAAGGGTAAGGGTAAGCTTAAGGTTAAAAGCAAGGGTAAGGGTAAGGGTAAGGGTAAGGGTAAGGGTAAGGGTAAGGGTAAGGGTAAGGGTAAGGGTAAGGGTAAGGGTAAGCTTAAGGGTAAAAGCAAGGGTAAGGGTAAGGGTAAGGGTAAGGGTAAGGGTAAGGGTAAGGGTAAGGGTAAGCTTAAGGGTAAAAGCAAGGGTAAGGGTGAGGGTAAGGGTAAGGGTAAGGGTTAGGGTAAGGGTAAAGGTAAGGGTAAGCCTAAGGGTAAAAGCAAGGGTAAGGGTAAGGGTAAGGGTAAGGGTAAGGGTAAGGGTAAGGGTAAGGGTAAGGGTAAGAGTAAGGGTAAGGGTAAGGGTAAGCTTAAGGGTAAAAGCAAGGGTAAGGGTAAGGGTAAGGGTAAGGGTAAGCCTAAGGGTAAAAGCAAGGGTAAGGGTAAGGGTAAGGGTAAGGGTAAGGGTAAGGGTAAGCTTGAGGGTAAAAGCAAGGGTAAGGGTAAGGGTAAGGGTAAGGGTAAGGGTAAGGGTAAGCTTAAGGGTAAAAGCAAGGGTAAGGGTAAGGGTAAGGGTAAGGGTAAGGGTAAGGGTAAGGGTAAGGGTAAAGGTAAGGGTAAGCCTAAGGGTAAAAGCAAGGGTAAGGGTAAGGGTAAGGGTAAGGGTAAGGGTAAGGGTAAGGGTGAGGGTAAGGGTAAGCTTAAGGGTAAAAGCAAGGGTAAGGGTAAGGATAAGGGTAAGGGTAAGGGTAAGGGTAAGGGTAAGGGTAAGGGTAAGGGTAAGGGTAAGGGTAAGGGTAAAGGTAAGGGTAAGGGTAAGGGTAAGGGTAAGGGTAAGGGTAAGGGTAAGCTTAAGGGTAAAAGCAAGGGTAAGGGTTAGGGTAAGGGTAAGGGTAAGGGTAAAGGTAAGGGTAAGCTTAAGGGTAAAAGCAAGGGTAAGGGTAAGGGTAAGGGTAAGGGTAAGGGTAAGGGTAAGGGTAAGGGTAAGGGTAAGGGTAAGGGTAAGGGTAAGGGTAAGCTTAAGTGTAAAAGCAAGGGTAAGGGTAAGGGTAAAGGTAAGGGTAAGCTTAAGGGTAAAAGCAAGGGTAAGGGTAAGGGTAAGGGTAAGGGTAAGGGTTAGGGTAAGGGTAAAGGTAAGGGTAAGCCTAAGGGTAAAAGCAAGGGTAAGGGTAAGGGTAAGGGTAAGGGTAAGGGTAAGGGTAAGGGTAAGGGTAAGGGTAAGGGTAAGGGTAAGGGTAAGGGTAAGGGTAAGGGTAAGAGTAAGGGTAAGGGTAAGGGTAAGCTTAAGGGTAAAAGCAAGGGTAAGGGTAAGGGTAAGGGTAAGGGTAAGCCTAAGGGTAAAAGCAAGGGTAAGGGTAAGGGTAAGGGTAAGGGTAAGGGTAAGGGTAAGCTTAAGGGTAAAAGCAAGGGTGAGGGTAAGGGTAAGGGTAAGGGTAAGGGTAAGGGAAAGGGTAAGGGTAAGCTTAAGGGTAAAAGCAAGGGTGAGGGTAAGGGTAAGGGTAAGGGTAAGGGTAAGGGTAAGGGTAAGGGTAAAGGTAAGGGTAAGCCTAGGGGTAAAAGCAAGGGTAAGGGTAAGGGTAAGGGTAAGGGTAAGGGTAAGCTTAAGGGTAAAAGCAAGGGTAAGGGTAAGGGTAAGGGTAAGGGTAAGGGTAAGGGTAAGGGTAAGGGTAAGGGTAAGGGTAAGGGTAAGGGTAAGGGTAAGCTTAAGGGTAAAAGCAAGGGTAAGGGTAAGGGTAAGGGTAAGGGTAAGGGTAAGGGTAAGGGTAAGGGTAAGGGTAAGGGTAAGGGTAAGGGTAAGGGTAAGCTAAAGGGTAAAAGCAAGGGTAAGGGTTAGGGTAAGGGTAAGGGTAAGGGTAAGGGTAAGGGTAAGCTTAAGGGTAAAAGCAAGGGTAAGGGTAAGGGTAAGGGTAAGGGTAAGGGTAAGGGTAAGGGTAAGGGTAAGGGGAAGGGTAAGGGTAAGGGTAAAGGTAAGGGTAAGCCTAAGGTTAAAAGCAAGGGTAAGGGTAAGGGTAAGGGTAAGGGTAAGGGTAAGGGTAAGGGTAAGGGTAAGGGTAAGGGTAAGGGTAAGGGTAAGGGTAAGGGTAAGGGTAAGGGTAAGGGTAAGGGTGAAGGTAAGGGTAAGCCTAAGGGTAAAAGCAAGGGTAAGGGTAAGGGTAAGGGTAAGGGTAAGGGTAAGGGTAAGGGTAAGGGTAAGGGTAAGGGTAAAGGTAAGGGTAAGCCTAAGGGTAAAAGCAAGGGTAAGGGTAAAGGTAAGGGTAAGGGTAAGGGTAAGGGTAAGGGTAAGGGTAAGGGTAAGGGTAAGGGTAAGTGTAAGGGTAAGCTTAAGGGTAAAAGCAAGGGTAAGGGTAAGGGTAAGGGTAAGGGTAAGCCTAAGGGTAAAAGCAAGGGTAAGGGTAAGGGTAAGGGTAAGGGTAAGCTTAAGGGTAAAAGCAAGGGTAAGGGTAAGGGTAAGGGTAAGGGTAAGGGTAAGGGTAAGGGTAAGGGTAAGGGTAAAGGTAAGGGTAAGCCTAAGGGTAAAAGCAAGGGTAAGGGTAAGGGTAAGGGTAAGGGTAAGGGTAAGGGTAAGGGTGAGGGTAAGGGTAAAGGTAAGGGTAAGCCTAAGGGTAAAAGCAAGGGTAAGGGTAAGGGTAAGGGTAAGGGTAAGGGTAAGGGTAAGGGTAAGGGTAAGGGTAAGGGTAAGGGTAAGTGTAAGGGTAAGCTTAAGGGTAAAAGCAAGGGTAAGGGTAAGGGTAAGGGTAAGGGTAAGCCTAAGGGTAAAAGCAAGGGTAAGGGTAAGGGTAAGGGTAAGGGTAAGGGTAAGCTTAAGGGTAAAAGCAAGGGTAAGGGTAAGGGTAAGGGTAAGGGTAAGGGTAAGGGTAAGCTTAAGGGTAAAAGCAAGGGTAAGGGTAAGGGTAAGGGTGAGGGTAAGGGTAAAGGTAAGGGTAAGCCTAAGGGTAAAAGCAAGGGTAAGGGTAAGGGTAAGGGTAAGGGTAAGGGTAAGGGTAAGGGTAAGGGTAAGGGTAAGGGTAAGGGTAAGGGTAAGGGTAAGGGTAAGGGTAAGGGTAAGGGTAAGGGTAAGGGTAAGGGTAAGGGTAAGTGTAAGCGTAAGGGTAAAAGCAAGGGTAAGGGTAAGGGTAAGGGTAAGGGTAAGGGTAAGGGTAAGGGTAAGCTTAAGGGTAAAAGCAAGGGTAAGGGTAAGGGTAAGGGTAAGGGTAAGGGTAAGGGTAAGGGTTAGGGTAAGGGTAAAGGTAAGGGTAAGCCTAAGGGTAAAAGCAAGGGTAAGGGTAAGGGTAAGGGTAAGGGTAAGGGTAAGGGTAAGGGTAAGGGTAAGGGTAAGGGTAAGGGTAAGGGTAAGAGTAAGGGTAAGGGTAAGGGTAAGCTTAAGGGTAAAAGCAAGGGTAAGGGTAAGGGTAAGGGTAAGGGTAAGCCTAAGGGTAAAAGCAAGGGTAAGGGTAAGGGTAAGGGTAAGGGTAAGGGTAAGGGTAAGCTTAAGGGTAAAAGCAAGGGTAAGGGTAAGGGTAAGGGTAAGGGTAAGGGTAAGGGTAAGCTTAAGGGTAAAAGCAAGGGTAAGGGTAAGGGTAAGGGTAAGGGTAAGGGTAAGGGTAAGGGTAAAGGTAAGGGTAAGCCTAAGGGTAAAAGCAAGGGTAAGGGTAAGGGTAAGGGTAAGGGTAAGGGTAAGGGTAAGGGTAAGCTTAAGGGTAAAAGCAAGGGTAAGGGTGAGGGTAAGGGTAAGGGTAAGGGTGAGGGTAAGGGTAAGCTTAAGGGTAAAAGCAAGGGTAAGGGTAAGGATAAGGGTAAGGGTAAGGGTAAGGGTAAGGGTAAGGGTAAGGGTAAGGGTAAGGGTAAGGGTAAGGGTAAGGGTAAAGGTAAGGGTAAGGGTAAGGGTAAGGGTAAGGGTAAGGGTAAGGGTGAGCTTAAGGGTAAAAGCAAGGGTAAGGGTTAGGGTAAGGGTAAGGGTAAGGGTAAAGGTAAGGGTAAGCTTAAGGGTAAAAGCAAGGGTAAGGGTAAGGGTAAGGGTAAGGGTAAGGGTAAGGGTAAGGGTAAGGGTAAGGGAGAGCTTAAGTGTAAAAGCAAGGGTAAGGGTAAGGGTAAGGGTAAGGGTAAGCTTAAGGGTAAAAGCAAGGGTAAGGGTAAGGGTAAGGGTAAGGGTAAGGGTTAGGGTAAGGGTAAAGGTAAGGGTAAGCCTAAGGGTAAAAGCAAGGGTAAGGGTAAGGGTAAGGGTAAGGGTAAGGGTAAGGGTAAGGGTAAGGGTAAGGGTAAGGGTAAGGGTAAGGGTAAGGGTAAGGGTAAGAGTAAGGGTAAGGGTAAGGGTAAGCTTAAGGGTAAAAGCAAGGGTAAGGGTAAGGGTAAGGGTAAGGGTAAGCCTAAGGGTAAAAGCAAGGGTAAGGGTAAGGGTAAGGGTAAGGGTAAGGGTAAGCTTAAGGGTAAAAGCAAGGGTAAGGGTAAGGGTAAGGGTAAGGGTAAGGGTAAGGGTAAGGGTAAGGGCAAGCTTAAGGGTAAAAGCAAGGGTAAGGGTAAGGGTAAGGGTAAGGGTAAGGGTAAGGGTAAGGGTAAGGGTAAGGGTAAAGGTAAGGGTAAGCCTAGGGGTAAAAGCAAGGGTAAGGGTAAGGGTAAGGGTAAGGGTAAGGGTAAGCTTAAGGGTAAAAGCAAGGGTAAGGGTAAGGGTAAGGGTAAGGGTAAGGGTAAGGGTAAGGGTAAGGGTAAGGGTAAGGGTAAGGGTAAGGGTAAGGGTAAGGGTAAGGGTAAGGGTAAGGGTAAGCTTAAGGGTAAAAGCAAGGGTAAGGGTAAGGGTAAGGGTAAGGGTAAGGGTAAGGGTAAGGGTAAGGGTAAGGTTAAGGGTAAGGGTAAGGGTAAGGGTAAGGGTAAGCTAAAGGGTAAAAGCAAGGGTAAGGGTTAGGGTAAGGGTAAGGGTAAGGGTAAGGGTAAGGGTAAGCTTAAGGGTAAAAGCAAGGGTAAGGGTAAGGGTAAGGGTAAGGGTAAGGGTAAGGGTAAGGGTAAGGGTAAGGGTAAGGGTAAGGGTAAGGGTAAGGGTAAAGGTAAGGGTAAGCCTAAGGTTAAAAGCAAGGGTAAGGGTAAGGGTAAGGGTAAGGGTAAGGGTAAGGGTAAGGGTAAGGGTAAGGGTAAGGGTAAGGGTAAGGGTAAGGGTAAGGGTAAGGGTAAGGGTAAGGGTAAAGGTAAGGGTAAGCCTAAGGGTAAAAGCAAGGGTAAGGGTAAGGGTAAGGGTAAGGGTAAGGGTAAGGGTAAGGGTAAGGGTAAGGGTAAGGGTAAAGGTAAGGGTAAGCCTAAGGGTAAAAGCAAGGGTAAGGGTAAGGGTAAGGGTAAGGGTAAGGGTAAGGGTAAGGGTAAGGGTAAGGGTAAGGGTAAGGGTAAGGGTAAGGGTAAGGGTAAGTGTAAGGGTAAGCTTAAGGGTAAAAGAAGGGTAAGGGTAAGGGTAAGGGTAAGGGTAAGCCTAAGGGTAAAAGCAAGGGTAAGGGTAAGGGTAAGGGTAAGGGTAAGGGTAAGCTTAAGGGTAAAAGCAAGGGTAAGGGTAAGGGTAAGGGTAAGGGTAAGGGTAAGGGTAAGGGTAAGGGTAAAGGTAAGGGTAAGCCTAAGGGTAAAAGCAAGGGTAAGGGTAAGGGTAAGGGTAAGGGTAAGGGTAAGGGTAAGGGTAAAGGTAAGGGTAAGCCTAAGGGTAAAAGCAAGGGTAAGGGTAAGGGTAAGGGTAAGGGTAAGGGTAAGGGTAAGGGTAAGGGTAAGGGTAAGTGTAAGGGTAAGCTTAAGGGTAAAAGCAAGGGTAAGGGTAAGGGTAAGGGTAAGGGTAAGCCTAAGGGTAAAAGCAAGGGTAAGGGTAAGGGTAAGGGTAAGGGTAAGGGTAAGCTTAAGGGTAAAAGCAAGGGTAAGGGTAAGGGTAAGGGTAAGGGTAAGGGTAAGGGTAAGCTTAAGGGTAAAAGCAAGGGTAAGGGTAAGGGTAAGGGTAAGGGTGAGGGTAAGGGTAAAGGTAAGGGTAAGCCTAAGGGTAAAAGCAAGGGTAAGGGTAAGGGTAAGGGTAAGGGTAAGGGTAAGGGTAAGGGTAAGGGTAAGGGTAAGGGTAAGGGTAAGGGTAAGGGTAAGGGTAAAGGTAAGGGTAAGGGTAAGGGTAAGGGTAAGTGTAAGCTTAAGGGTAAAAGCAAGGGTAAGGGTAAGGGTAAGGGTAAGGGTAAGGGTAAGGGTAAGGGTAAGCTTAAGGGTAAAAGCAAGGGTAAGGGTAAGGGTAAGGGTAAGGGTAAGGGTAAGGGTAAGGGTAAGGGTAAGGGTAAGGGTAAGGGTAAGGGTAAGCTTAAGGGTAAAAGCAAGGGTAAGGGTAAGGGTAAGGGTAAGGGTAAGCTTAAGGGTAAAAGCAAGGGTAAGGGTAAGGGTAAGGGTAAGGGTAAGGGTAAGGGTAAGGGTAAAGGTGAGGGTAAGCCTAAGGGTAAAAGCAAGGGTAAGGGAAAGGGTAAGGGTAAGGGTAAGGGTAAGGGTAAGGGTAAGGGTAAGGGTAAGGGTAAGGGTAAGGGTAAGGGTAAGGGTAAGGGTAAGGGTAAGGGTAAGGGTAAGGGTAAGGGTAAGCTTAAGGGTAAAAGCAAGGGTGAGGGTAAGGGTAAGGGTAAGGGTAAGGGTAAGGGTAAGGGTAAGGGTAAGGGTAAGGGTAAGGGTAAGGGTAAGGGTAAGGGTAAGGGTAAGGGTAAGGGTAAGGGTAAGGGTAAGCCTAAGGGTAAAAGCAAGGGTAAGGGTAAGGGTAAGGGTAAGGGTAAGGGTAAGCTTAAGGGTAAAAGCAAGGGTAAGGGTAAGGGTAAGGGTAAGGGTAAGGGTAAGGGTAAGCTTAAGGGTAAAAGCAAGGGTAAGGGTAAGGGTAAGGGTAAGGGTAAGGGTAAGGGTAAGGGTAAGGGTAAGGGTAAGGGTAAAGGTAAGGGTAAGCCTAAGGGTAAAAGCAAGGGAATGGGTAAGGGTAAGGGTAAGGGTAAGGGTAAGGGTAAGGGTAAGGGTAAGGGTAAGGGTAAGGGTAAGGGTAAGGGTAAGGGTAAGGGTAAGGGTAAGGGTAAGCTTAAGGGTAAAAGCAAGGGTAAGGGTAAGGGTAAGGGTGAGGGTAAGGGTAAGGGTAAGGGTGAGGGTAAGGGTAAGGGTAAGGGTAAGGGTAAGGGTAAGCTTAAGGGTAAAAGCAAGGGTAAGGGTAAGGGTAAGGGTAAGGGTAAGGGTAAGGGTAAGGGTAAGGGTAAGCTTAAGGGTAAAAGCAAGGGTAAGGGTAAGGGTAAGGGTAAGGGTAAGGGTAAGGGTAAGGGTAAGGGTAAGGGTAAGCCTAAGGGTAAAAGCAAGGGTAAGGGTAAGGGTAAAAGCAAGGGTAAGGGTAAGGGTAAGGGTAAGGGTAAGGGTAAGGGTAAGGGTGAGGGTAAGGGTAAGGGTAAGCTTAAGGGTAAAAGCAAGGGTAAGGGTAAGGGTAAGGGTAAGGGTAAGTGTAAGCTTAAGGGTAAAAGCAAGGGTAAGGGTAAGGGTAAGGGTAAAGGTAAGGGTAAGCCTTAGGGTAAAAGCAAGGGTAAGGGTAAGGGTAAGGGTAAGGGTAAGGGTAAGGGTAAGGGTAAGGGTAAGGGTAAGGGTAAGGGTAAGGGTAAGCTTAAGGGTAAAAGCAAGGGTAAGGGTAAGGGTAAGGGTAAGGGTAAGGGTAAGGGTAAGGGTAAGGGTAAGGGTAAGCTTAAGGGTAAAAGCAAGGGTAAGGGTAAGGGTAAGGGTAAGGGTAAGGGTAAGGGTAAGGGTAAGGGTAAGGGTAAGGGTAAGCTTAAGGGTAAAAGCAAGGGTAAGGGTTAGGGTAAGGGTAAGGGTAAGGGTAAGGGTAAGCTTGAGGGTAAAAGCAAGGGTAAGGGTAAGGGTAAGGGTAAGGGTAAAGGTAAGGGTAAGCCTAAGGGTAAAAGCAAGGGTAAGTGTAAGGGTAAGGGTAAGGGTAATGGTAAGGGTAAGGGTAAGGGTAAGGGTAAGGGTAAGGGTAAGGGTAAGCTTAAGGGTATAAGCAAGGGTAAGGGTAAGGGTAAGGGTGAGGGTAAGGGTAAGGGTAAGGGTAAGCTTAAGGGTAAAAGCAAGGGTAAGGGTAAGGGTAAGGGTAAGGTAAGGGTAAGGGTAAGCTTAAGGGTAAAAGCAAGGGTAAGGGTAAGGGTAAGGGTAAGGGTAAGTGTAAGGGTAAGGGTAAGGGTAAGGGTAAGCTTAAGGGTAAAAGCAAGGGTAAGGGTAAGGGTAAGGGTAAGCCTAAGGGTAAAACAAGGGTAAGGGTAAGGGTAAGGGTAAGGGTAAGGGTAAGGGTAAGGGTAAGGGTAAGGGTAAGGGTAAGGGTAAGCTTAAGGGTAAAAGCAAGGGTAAGGGTAAGGGTAAGGGTAAGCCTAAGGGTAAAACAAGGGTAAGGGTAAGGGTAAGGGTAAGGGTAAGCTTAAGAGTAAAATCAAGGGTAAGGGTAAGGGTAAGGGTGAGGGTAAGGGTAAGCTTAAGGGTTAAAGCAAGGGTAAGGGTAAGGGTAAGGGTAAGGGTAAGGGTAAAGGTAAGGGTAAGCCTAAGGGTAAAAGCAAGGGTAAGGGTAAGGGTAAGGGTAAGGGTAAGGGTAAGGGTAAGGGTAAGGGTAAGGGTAAGGGTAAGGGTAAGGGTAAGGGTAAGCTTAAGGGTAAAAGCAAGGGTAAGGGTAAGGGTAAGGGTAAGGGTAAGGGTAAGGGTAAGGGTAAGGGTAAGGGTAAGGGTAAGGGTAAGGGTAAGGGTAAGCTTAAGGGTAAAAGCAAGGGTAAGGGTAAGGGTAAGGGTGAGGGTAAGGGTAAGGGTAAGGGTAAGGGTAAGCTTAAGGGTAAAAGCAAGGGTAAGGGTAAGGGTAAGGGTGAGGGTAAGGGTAAGCTTAAGGGTTAAAGCAAGGGTAAGGGTAAGGGTAAGGGTAAGGGTAAGGGTAAAGGTAAGGGTAAGCCTAAGGGTAAAAGCAAGGGTAAGGGTAAGGGTAAGGGTAAGGGTAAGGGTAAGGGTAAGGGTAAGGGTAAGGGTAAGGGTAAGCTTAAGGGTAAAAGCAAGGGTAAGGGTAAGGGTAAGGGTGAGGGTAAGGGTAAGCTTAAGGGTTAAAGCAAGGGTAAGGGTAAGGGTAAGGGTAAGGGTAAGGGTAAAGGTAAGGGTAAGCCTAAGGGTAAAAGCAAGGGTAAGGGTAAGGGTAAGGGTAAGGGTAAGGGTAAGGGTAAGGGTAAGGGTAAGGGTAAGGGTAAGGGTAAGGGTAAGGGTAAGGGTAAGGGTAAGGGTAAGGGTAAGCTTAAGGGTAAAAGCAAGGGTAAGGGTAAGGGTAAGGGTAAGGGTAAGGGTAAGGGTAAGGGTAAGGGTAAGCTTAAGGGTAAAAGCAAGGGTAAGGGTAAGGGTAAGGGTAAGGGTAAGGGTAAGGGTAAGGGTAAGGGTAAAGGTAAGGGTAAGCCTAAGGGTAAAAGCAAGGGTAAGGGTAAGGGTTAGGTTAAGGGTAAGGGTAAGGGTAAAGGTAAGGGTAAGGGTAAGGGTAAGGGTAAGTGTAAGGGTAAGGGTAAGGGTAAGCTTAAGGGTAAAAGCAAGGGTAAGGGTAAGGGTAAGGGTAAGGGTGAGGGTAAGGGTAAGGGTAAGGGTAAGGGTAAGGGTAAGGGTAAGCTTGAGGGTAAGGGTAAGGGTAAGGGTAAAGGTAAGGGTAAGCCTAAGGGTAAAAGCAAGGGTAAGGGTAAGGGTAAGGGTTAGGGTAAGGGTAAGGGTAAGGGTAAGGGTAAGGGTAAGGGTAAGGGTAAGGGTAAAAGCAAGGGTAAGGGTAAGGGTAAGGGTAAGGGTAAGGGTAAGGGTAAGGGTAAGGGTAAGGGTAAGGGTAAGGGTAAGGGTAAGGGTAAGCTAAAGGGTAAAAGCAAGGGTAAGGGTTAGGGTAAGGGTAAGGGTAAGGGTAAGGGTAAGGGTAAGCTTAAGGGTAAAAGCAAGGGTAAGGGTAAGGGTAAGGGTAAGGGTAAGGGTAAGGGTAAGGGTAAGGGTAAGGGTAAGGGTAAGGGTAAGGGTAAGGGTAAAGGTAAGGGTAAGCCTAAGGTTAAAAGCAAGGGTAAGGGTAAGGGTAAGGGTAAGGGTAAGGGTAAGGGTAAGGGTAAGGGTAAGGGTAAGGGTAAGGGTAAGGGTAAGGGTAAGGGTAAAGGTAAGGGTAAGCCTAAGGGTAAAAGCAAGGGTAAGGGTAAGGGTAAGGGTAAGGGTAAGGGTAAGGGTAAGGGTAAGGGTAAGGGTAAGGGTAAGGGTAAAGGTAAGGGTAAGCCTAAGGGTAAAAGCAAGGGTAAGGGTAAGGGTAAGGGTAAGGGTAAGGGTAAGGGTAAGGGTAAGGGTAAGGGCTTAAGGGTAAGGGTAAGGGTAAGGGTAAGTGTAAGGGTAAGCTTAAGGGTAAAAGCAAGGGTAAGGGTAAGGGTAAGGGTAAGGGTAAGCCTAAGGGTAAAAGCAAGGGTAAGGGTAAGGGTAAGGGTAAGGGTAAGGGTAAGCTTAAGGGTAAAAGCAAGGGTAAGGGTAAGGGTAAGGGTAAGGGTAAGGGTAAGGGTAAGGGTAAAGGTAAGGGTAAGCCTAAGGGTAAAAGCAAGGGTAAGGGTAAGGGTAAGGGTAAGGGTAAGGGTAAGGGTAAGGGTAAGGGTAAGGATAAAGGTAAGGGTAAGCCTAAGGGTAAAAGCAAGGGTAAGGGTAAGGGTAAGGGTAAGGGTAAGGGTAAGGGTAAGGGTAAGGGTAAGGGTAAGTGTAAGGGTAAGCTTAAGGGTAAAAGCAAGGGTAAGGGTAAGGGTAAGGGTAAGGGTAAGCCTAAGGGTAAAAGCAAGGGTAAGGGTAAGGGTAAGGGTAAGGGTAAGGGTAAGCTTAAGGGTAAAAGCAAGGGTAAGGGTAAGGGTAAGGGTAAGGGTAAGGGTAAGGGTAAGGGTAAGCTTAAGGGTAAAAGCAAGGGTAAGGGTAAGGGTAAGGGTAAGGGTGAGGGTAAGGGTAAAGGTAAGGGTAAGCCTAAGGGTAAAAGCAAGGGTAAGGGTAAGGGTAAGGGTAAGGGTAAGGGTAAGGGTAAGGGTAAGGGTAAGGGTAAGGGTAAGGGTAAGGGTAAGGGTAAGGGTAAGGGTAAGGGTAAGGGTAAGGGTAAGGGTAAGTGTAAGCTTAAGGGTAAAAGCAAGGGTAAGGGTAAGGGTAAGGGTAAGGGTAAGGGTAAGGGTAAGGGTAAGCTTAAGGGTAAAAGCAAGGGTAAGGGTAAGGGTAAGGGTAAGGGTAAGGGTAAGGGTAAGGGTAAGGGTAAGGGTAAGGGTAAGCTTAAGGGTAAAAGCAAGGGTAAGGGTAAGGGTAAGGGTAAGGGTAAGCTTAAGGGTAAAAGCAAGGGTAAGGGTAAGGGTAAGGGTAAGGGTAAGGGTAAGGGTAAGGGTAAAGGTAAGGGTAAGCCTAAGGGTAAAAGCAAGGGTAAGGGTAAGGGTAAGGGTAAGGGTAAGGGTAAGGGTAAGGGTAAGGGTAAGGGTAAGGGTAAGGGTAAGGGTAAGGGTAAGGGTAAGGGTAAGGGTAAGGGTAAGGGTAAGCTTAAGGGTAAAAGCAAGGGTGAGGGTAAGGGTAAGGGTAAGGGTAAGGGTAAGGGTTAGGGTAAGGGTAAGGGTAAGGGTAAGGGTAAGGGTAAGGGTAAGGGTAAGGGTAAGGGTAAGGGTAAGGGTAAGCCTAAGGGTAAAAGCAAGGGTAAGGGTAAGGGTAAGGGTAAGGGTAAGGGTAAGCTTAAGGGTAAAAGCAAGGGTAAGGGTAAGGGTAAGGGTAAGGGTAAGGGTAAGGGTAAGCTTAAGGGTAAAAGCAAGGGTAAGGGTAAGGGTAAGGGTAAGGGTAAGGGTAAGGGTAAGGGTAAGGGTAAGGGTAAGGGTAAAGGTAAGGGTAAGCCTAAGGGTAAAAGCAAGGGAATGGGTAAGGGTAAGGGTAAGGGTAAGGGTAAGGGTAAGGGTAAGGGTAAGGGTAAGGGTAAGGGTAAGGGTAAGGGTAAGGGTAAGGGTAAGGGTAAGGGTAAGGGTAAGCTTAAGGGTAAAAGCAAGGGTAAGGGTAAGGGTAAGGGTGAGGGTAAGGGTAAGGGTAAGGGTGAGGGTAAGGGTAAGGGTAAGGGTAAGGGTAAGGGTAAGCTTAAGGGTAAAAGCAAGGGTAAGGGTAAGGGTAAGGGTAAGGGTAAGGGTAAGGGTAAGGGTAAGCTTAAGGGTAAAAGCAAGGGTAAGGGTAAGGGTAAGGGTAAGGGTAAGGGTAAGGGTAAGGGTAAGCCTAAGGGTAAAAGCAAGGGTAAGGGTAAGGGTAAAAGCAAGGGTAAGGGTAAGGGTAAGGGTAAGGGTAAGGGTAAGGGTAAGGGTGAGGGTAAGGGTAAGGGTAAGCTTAAGGGTAAAAGCAAGGGTAAGGGTAAGGGTAAGGGTAAGGGTAAGTGTAAGCTTAAGGGTAAAAGCAAGGGTAAGGGTAAGGGTAAGGGTAAAGGTAAGGGTAAGCCTTAGGGTAAAAGCAAGGGTAAGGGTAAGGGTAAGGGTAAGGGTAAGGGTAAGGGTAAGGGTAAGGGTAAGGGTAAGGGTAAGGGTAAGCTTAAGGGTAAAAGCAAGGGTAAGGGTAAGGGTAAGGGTAAGGGTAAGGGTAAGGGTAAGGGTAAGCTTAAGGGTAAAAGCAAGGGTAAGGGTAAGGGTAAGGGTAAGGGTAAGGGTAAGGGTAAGGGTAAGGGTAAGGGTAAGGGTAAGGGTAAGCTTAAGGGTAAAAGCAAGGGTAAGGGTTAGGGTAAGGGTAAGGGTAAGGGTAAGGGTAAGCTTGAGGGTAAAAGCAAGGGTAAGGGTAAGGGTAAGGGTAAGGGTAAAGGTAAGGGTAAGCCTAAGGGTAAAAGCAAGGGTAAGTGTAAGGGTAAGGGTAAGGGTAATGGTAAGGGTAAGGGTAAGGGTAAGGGTAAGGGTAAGGGTAAGGGTAAGCTTAAGGGTATAAGCAAGGGTAAGGGTAAGGGTAAGGGTGAGGGTAAGGGTAAGGGTAAGGGTAAGCTTAAGGGTAAAAGCAAGGGTAAGGGTAAGGGTAAGGGTAAGGGTAAGGGTAAGGGTAAGCTTAAGGGTAAAAGCAAGGGTAAGGGTAAGGGTAAGGGTAAGGGTAAGGGTAAGGGTAAGGGTAAGGGTAAGGGTAAAGGTTAGGGTAAGCCTAAGGGTAAAAGCAAGGGTAAGGGTAAAGGTAAGGGTAAGGGTAAGGGTAAGGGTAAGGGTAAGGGTAAGGGTAAGGGTAAGCTTAAGGGTAAAAGCAAGGGTAAGGGTAAGGGTAAGGGTAAGCCTAAGGGTAAAACAAGGGTAAGGGTAAGGGTAAGGGTAAGGGTAAGCTTAAGAGTAAAAGCAAGGGTAAGGGTAAGGGTAAGGGTGAGGGTAAGGGTAAGCTTAAGGGTTAAAGCAAGGGTAAGGGTAAGGGTAAGGGTAAGGGTAAGGGTAAAGGTAAGGGTAAGCCTAAGGGTAAAAGCAAGGGTAAGGGTAAGGGTAAGGGTAAGGGTAAGGGTAAGGGTAAGGGTAAGGGTAAGGGTAAGGGTAAGGGTAAGCTTAAGGGTAAAAGCAAGGGTAAGGGTAAGGGTAAGGGTAAGGGTAAGGGTAAGGGTAAGGGTAAGGGTAAGGGTAAGGGTAAGTGTAAGGGTAAGGGTAAGGGTAAGCTTAAGGGTAAAAGCAAGGGTAAGGGTAAGGGTAAGGGTGAGGGTAAGGGTAAGGGTAAGGGTAAGGGTAAGCTTAAGGGTAAAAGCAAGGGTAAGGGTAAGGGTAAGGGTGAGGGTAAGGGTAAGCTTAAGGGTTAAAGCAAGGGTAAGGGTAAGGGTAAGGGTAAGGGTAAGGGTAAACGTAAGGGTAAGCCTAAGGGTAAAAGCAAGGGTAAGGGTAAGGGTAAGGGTAAGGGTAAGGGTAAGGGTAAGGGTAAGGGTAAGGTTAAGGGTAAGCTTAAGGGTAAAAGCAAGGGTAAGGGTAAGGGTAAGGGTGAGGGTAAGGGTAAGCTTAAGGGTTAAAGCAAGGGTAAGGGTAAGGGTAAGGGTAAGGGTAAGGGTAAAGGTAAGGGTAAGCCTAAGGGTAAAAGCAAGGGTAAGGGTAAGGGTAAGGGTAAGGGTAAGGGTAAGGGTAAGGGTAAGGGTAAGGGTAAGGGTAAGGGTAAGGGTAAGGGTAAGGGTAAGGGTAAGGGTAAGGGTAAGGGTAAGGGTAAGGGTAAGGGTAAGGGTAAGCTTAAGGGTAAAAGCAAGGGTAAGGGTAAGGGTAAGGGTAAGGGTAAGGGTAAGGGTAAGGGTAAGGGTAAGCTTAAGGGTAAAAGCAAGGGTAAGGGTAAGGGTAAGGGTAAGGGTAAGGGTAAGGGTAAGGGTAAGGGTAAGGGTAAAGGTAAGGGTAAGCCTAAGGGTAAAAGCAAGGGTAAGGGTAAGGGTTAGGTTAAGGGTAAGGGTAAGGGTAAAGGTAAGGGTAAGGGTAAGGGTAAGGGTAAGTGTAAGGGTAAGGGTAAGGGTAAGCTTAAGGGTAAAAGCAAGGGTAAGGGTAAGGGTAAGGGTAAGGGTGAGGGTAAGGGTAAGGGTAAGGGTAAGGGTAAGGGTAAGGGTAAGCTTGAGGGTAAGGGTAAGGGTAAGGGTAAAGGTAAGGGTAAGCCTAAGGGTAAAAGCAAGGGTAAGGGTAAGGGTTAGGGTAAGGGTAAGGGTAAGGGTAAGGGTAAGGGTAAGGGTAAGTATAAGGGTAAGGGTAAGGGTAAGCTTAAGGGTAAAAGCAAGGGTAAGGGTAAGGGTAAGGGTAAGGGTAAGGGTAAGGGTAAGGGTAAGGGTAAGGGTAAGGGTAAGGGTAAGGGTAAGGGTAAGGGTAAGCTTAAGGGTAAAAGCAAGGGTAAGGGTAAGGGTAAGGGTAAGGGTAAGGGTAAGGGTAAGGGTAAGGGTAAGGGTAAGGGTAAGGGTAAGGGTAAGGGTAAGGGTAAGGGTAAGCTTAAGGGTAAAAGCAAGGGTAAGGGTAAGGGTAAGGGTGAGGGTAAGGGTAAGGGTAAGGGTAAGGGTAAGGGTAAGGGTAAGGGTAAGGGTAAGGGTAAGGGTAAGGGTAAGCTTAAGGGTAAAAGCAAGGGTAAGGGTAAGGGTAAGGGTAAGGGTAAGGGTAAGGGTAAGCTTAAGGGTAAAAGCAAGGGTAAGGGTAAGGGTAAGGGTAAGGGTAAGGGTAAGGGTAAGGGTAAGGGTAAGGGTAAGCCTAAGGGTAAAAGCAAGGGTAAGGGTAAGGGTAAAAGCAAGGGTAAGGGTAAGGGTAAGGGTAAGGGTAAGGGTAAGGGTAAGGGTGAGGGTAAGGGTAAGGGTAAGCTTAAGGGTAAAAGCAAGGGTAAGGGTTAGGGTAAGGGTAAGGGTAAGTGTAAGCTTAAGGGTAAAAGCAAGGGTAAGGGTAAGGGTAAGGGTAAAGGTAAGGGTAAGCCTTAGGGTAAAAGCAAGGGTAAGGGTAAGGGTAAGGGTAAGGGTAAGGGTAAGGGTTAGGGTAAGGGTAAGGGTAAGGGTAAGCTTAAGGGTAAAAGCAAGGGTAAGGGTAAGGGTAAGGGTAAGGGTAAGGGTAAGGGTAAGGGTAAGGGTAAGGGTAAGCTTAAGGGTAAGCTTAAGGGTAAAAGCAAGGGTAAGGGTAAGGGTAAGGGTAAGGGTAAGGGTAAGGGTAAGGGTAAGGGTAAGGGTAAGGGTAAGGGTAAGCTTAAGGGTAAAAGCAAGGGTAAGGGTTAGGGTAAGGGTAAGGGTAAGGGTAAGGGTAAGCTTGAGGGTAAAAGCAAGGGTAAGGGTAAGGGTAAGGGTAAGGGTAAAGGTAAGGGTAAGCCTAAGGGTAAAAGCAAGGGTAAGTGTAAGGGTAAGGGTGAGGGTAAGGGTAAGGGTAAGGGTAAGGGTAAGGGTAAGGGTAAGGGTAAGGGTAAGCTTAAGGGTATAAGCAAGGGTAAGGGTAAGGGTAAGGGTGAGGGTAAGGGTAAGGGTAAGGGTAAGCTTAAGGGTAAAAGCAAGGGTAAGGGTAAGGGTAAGGGTAAGGGTAAGGGTAAGGGTAAGGGTAAGCTTAAGGGTAAAAGCAAGGGTAAGGGTAAGGGTAAGGGTAAGGGTAAGGGTAAGGGTAAGGGTAAGGGTAAGGGTAAGGGTAAAGGTTAGGGTAAGCCTAAGGGTAAAAGCAAGGGTAAGGGTAAAGGTAAGGGTAAGGGTAAGGGTAAGGGTAAGGGTAAGGGTAAGGGTAAGGGTAAGGGTAAGCTTAAGGGTAAAAGCAAGGGTAAGGGTAAGGGTAAGGGTAAGGGTAAGCCTAAGGGTAAAACAAGGGTAAGGGTAAGGGTAAGGGTAAGGGTAAGCTTAAGAGTAAAAGCAAGGGTAAGGGTAAGGGTAAGGGTGAGGGTAAGGGTAAGCTTAAGGGTTAAAGCAAGGGTAAGGGTAAGGGTAAGGGTAAGGGTAAGGGTAAAGGTAAGGGTAAGCCTAAGGGTAAAAGCAAGGGTAAGGGTAAGGGTAAGGGTAAGGGTAAGGGTAAGGGTAAGGGTAAGGGTAAGGGTAAGGGTAAGGGTAAGGGTAAGGGTAAGGGTAAGGGTAAGGGTAAGCTTAAGGGTAAAAGCAAGGGTAAGGGTAAGGGTAAGGGTAAGGGTAAGGGTAAGGGTAAGGGTAAGGGTAAGGGTAAGGGTAAGGGTAAGGGTAAGGGTAAGGGTAAGGGTAAGGGTAAGGGTAAGGGTAAGGGTAAGGGTAAGGGTAAGGGTAAGGGTAAGGGTAAGGGTAAGCTTAAGGGTAAAAGCAAGGGTAAGGGTAAGGGTAAGGGTGAGGGTAAGGGTAAGGGTAAGGGTAAGGGTAAGGGTAAGCTTAAGGGTAAAAGCAAGGGTAAGGGTAAGGGTAAGGGTGAGGGTAAGGGTAAGGGTAAGGGTAAGGGTAAGGGTAAGCTTAAGGGTAAAAGCAAGGGTAAGGGTAAGGGTAAGGGTAAGGGTAAGGGTAAGGGTAAGGGTAAGGGTAAAGGTAAGGGTAAGCCTAAGGGTAAAAGTAAGGGTAAGGGTTAGGTTAAGGGTAAGGGTAAGGGTAAAGGTAAGGGTAAGGGTAAGGGTAAGGGTAAGTGTAAGGGTAAGGGTAAGGGTAAGCTTAAGGGTAAAAGCAAGGGTAAGGGTAAGGGTAAGGGTAAGGGTGAGGGTAAGGGTAAGGGTAAGGGTAAGGGTAAGGGTAAGGGTAAGCTTGAGGGTAAGGGTAAGGGTAAGGGTAAAGGTAAGGGTAAGCCTAAGGGTAAAAGCAAGGGTAAGGGTAAGGGTTAGGGTAAGGGTAAGGGTAAGGGTAAGGGTAAGGGTAAGGGTAAGTATAAGGGTAAGGGTAAGGGTAAGCTTAAGGGTAAAAGCAAGGGTAAGGGTAAGGGTAAGGGTAAGGGTAAGGGTAAGGGTAAGGGTAAGGGTAAGGGTAAGGGTAAGCTTAAGGGTAAGGGTAAGGGTAAGGGTAAGGGTAAGCCTAAGGGTAAAAGCAAGGTTAAGGGTAAGGGTAAGGGTAAGGGTAAGCTTAAGGGTAAAAGCAAGGGTAAGGGTAAGGGTAAGGGTAAGGGTAAGGGTAAGCTTAAGGGTAAAAGCAAGGGTAAGGGTAAGGGTAAGGGTAAGGTTAAAGGTAAGGGTAAGCCTAAGGGTAAAAGCAAGGGTAAGGGTAAGGGTAAGGGTAAGGGTAAGGGTAAGGGTAAGGGTAAAGGTAAGGGTAAGCCTAAGGGTAAAAGCAAGGGTAAGGGTAAGGGTAAGGGTAAGGGTAAGGGTAAGGGTAAGGGTAAGGGTAAGGGTAAGGGTAAGGGTAAGGGTAAGGGTAAGGGTAAGGGTAAGGGTAAGGGTAAGGGTAAGGGTAAGGGTAAGGGTAAGGGTAAGGGTAAGGGTAAGGGTAAGGGTAAGGGTAAGGGTAAGGGTAAGGGTAAGCTTAAAGGTAAAAGCAAGGGTGAGGGTAAGGGTAAGGGTAAGGGTAAGGGTAAGGGTAAGGGTAAGGGTAAGGGTAAGGGTAAGGGTAAGCTTAAGGGTAAAAGCAAGGGTAAGGGTAAGGGTAAGGGTAAGGGTAAGGGTAAGGGTAAGGATAAGGGTAAAGGTAAGGGTAAGCCTAAGGTTAAAAGCAAGGGTAAGGGTAAGGGTAAGGGTAAGGGTAAGGGTAAGGGTAAGCTTAAGGGTAAAAGCAAATGTAAGGGTAAGGGTAAGGGTAAGGGTAAGGGTAAGGGTAAGGGTAAGGGTAAGCTTAAGGGTAAGGATAAGGGTAAGGGTAAAAGCAAGGGTAAGGGTAAGGGTAAGGGTAAGGGTAAGGGTAAGCTTAAGGGTAAAAGCAAGGGTAAGGGTAAGGGTAAGGGTAAGGGTAAGGGTAAGGGTAAGGGTAAGGGTAAGCTTAAGGGTAAGGGTAAGGGTAAGGGTAAGGGTAAGCTTAAGGGTAAAAGCAAGGGTAAGGGTAAGGGTAAGGGTAAGGGTAAGGGTAAGGGTAAGGGTAAGGGTAAGGGTAAGGGTAAGAGTAAGGGTAAGGATAAGGGTAAGCTTAAGGGTAAAAGCAAGGGTAAGGGTAAGGGTAAGGGTAAGGGTAAGGGTAAGGGTAAGGGTAAGGGTAAGGGTAAGGGTAAGGGTAAGCTTAAGGGTAAAAGCAAGGGTAAGGGTAAGGGTAAGGGTAAGGGTAAGGGTAAGGGTAAGGGTAAGGGTAAGGGTAAGGGTAAGGGTAAGGGTAAGGGTAAGGGTAAGGGTAAGGGTAAGCTTAAGGGTAAGGGTAAGGGTAAGGGTAAGGGTAAGCTTAAGGGTAAAAGCAAGGGTAAGGGTAAGGGTAAGGGTAAGGGTAAGCTTAAGGGTAAGGGTAAGGGTAAGGGTAAGGGTAAGCTTAAGGGTAAAAGCAAGGGTAAGGTTAAGGGTAAGGGTAAGGGTAAGGGTAAGGGTAAGGGTAAGCTTAAGGGTAAGGGTAAGGGTAAGGGTAAGGGTAAGCTTAAGGGTAAAAGCAAGGGTAAGGGTAAGGGTAAGGGTAAGGGTAAGGGTAAGGGTAAGGGTAAGGGTAAGGGTAAGGGTAAGGGTAAGGGTAAGGGTAAGCTTAAGGGTAAGGGTAAGGGTAAGGGTAAGTTTAAGGGTAAAAGCAAGGGTAAGGGTAAGGGTAAGGGTAAGGGTAAGGGTAAGCTTAAGGGTAAAAGCAAGGGTAAGGGTAAGGGTAAGGGTAAGGGTAAGGGTAAGGGTAAGGGTAAGGGTAAGGGTAAGGGTAAGGGTAAGGTTAAGGGTAAGGGTAAGGGTAAGGGTAAGCTTAAGGGTAAAAGCAAGGGTAAGGGTAAGGGTAAGGGTAAGGGTAAGGGTAAAGGTAAGGGTAAGCCTAAGGGTAAAAGCAAGGGTAAGGGTAAGGGTAAGGGTAAGGGTAAGGGTAAGGGTAAGGGTAAGGGTAAGGGTAAGGGTAAGGGTAAGGGTAAGCTTAAGGGTAAAAGCAAGGGTAAGGGTAAGGGTAAGGGTAAGGGTAAGGGTAAGGGTAAGGGTAAGGGTAAGGTTAAGGGTAAGGGTAAGGGTAAGCTTAAGGGTAAAAGCAAGGGTAAGGGTAAGGGTAAGGGTAAGGGTAAGGGTAAGGGTAAGGGTAAGGGTAAGGGTAAGGGTAAGGGTAAGCTTAAGGGTAAAAGCAAGGGTAAGGGTAAGGGTAAGGGTAAGGGTAAGGGTTAGGGTAAGGGTAAAGGTAAGGGTAAGCCTAAGGGTAAAAGCAAGGGTAGGGGTAAGGGTAAGGGTAAGGGTAAGGGTAAGGGTAAGGGTAAGGGTAAGGGTAAGGGTAAGAGTAAGGGTAATGGTAAGGGTAAGCTTAAGGGTAAAAGCAAGGGTAAGGGTAAGGGTAAGGGTAAGGGTAAGGGTAAGCCTAAGGGTAAAAGCAAGGGTAAGGGTAAGGTTAAGGGTAAGGGTAAGGGTAAGCTTAAGGGTAAAAGCAAGGGTAAGGGTAAGGGTAAGGGTAAGGGTAAGGGTAAGCTTAAGGGTAAAAGCAAGGGTAAGGGTAAGGGTGAGGGTAAGGGTAAGGGTAAGGGTAAGGGTAAAGGTAAGGGTAAGCCTAAGAGTAAAAGCAAGGGTAAGGGTAAGGGTAAGGGTAAGGGTAAGCTTAAGGGTAAAAGCAAGGGTAAGGGTAAGGGTAAGGGTAAGGGTAAGGGTAAGGGTAAGGGTAAGGGTAAGGGTAAGGGTAAGGGTAAGCTTAAGGGTAAAAGCAAGGGTAAGGGTAAGGGTAAGGGTAAGGGTAAGGGTAAGGGTAAAGGTAAGGGTAAGCCTAAGGGTAAAAGCAAGGGTAAGGGTAAGGGTAAGGGTAAGGGTAAGGGTAAGGGTAAGGGTAAGGGTAAGGGTAAGGGTAAGGGTAAGGGTAAGGGTAAGGGTAAGGTTAAGGGTAAGGGTAAGGGTAAGGGTAAGGGTAAGGGTAAGGGTAAGGGTAAGGGTAAGGGTAAGGGTAAGTTTAAGGGTAAAAGCAAGGGTAAGGGTAAGGGTAAGGGTAAGGGTAAGCCTAAGGGTAAAAGCAAGGGTAAGGGTAAGGGTAAGGGTGAGGGTAAGGGTAAGCTTAAGGGTAAAAGCAAGGGTAAGGGTAAGGGTAAGGGTAAGGGTAAGGGTAAGGGTAAGCTCAAGGGTAAAAGCAAGGGTAAGGGTAAGGGTAAGGGTAAGGGTAAAGGTAAAGGTAAGGGTAAAGGTAAGGGTAAGCCTAAGGGTAAAAGCAAGGGTAAGGGTAAGGGTAAGGGTAAGGGTAAGGGTAAGGGTAAGGGTAAGGGTAAGGGTAAGCTTAAGGGTAAAAGCAAGGGTAAGGGTAAGGGTAAGGGTAAGGGTAAGGGTAAGGGTAAGGGTAAGGGTAAGGGTAAGGGTAAGGGTAAGGGTAAGCTTAAGGGTAAGGGTAAGGGTAAGGGTAAGCTTAAGGGTAAAAGCAAGGGTAAGGGTAAGGGTAAGGGTAAGGGTAAGCTTAAGGGTAAAAGCAAGGGTAAGGGTAAGGGTAAGGGTAAGGGTAAGGGTAAGGGTAAGGGTAAGGGTAAGGGTAAGGGTAAGGGTAAGCTTAAGGGTAAGGGTAAGGGTAAGGGTAAGGGTAAGCTTAAGGGTAAAAGCAAGGGTAAGGGTAAGGGTAAGGGTAAGGGTAAGGGTAAGCTTAAGGGTAAGGGTAAGGGTAAGGGTAAGGGTAAGCTTAAGGGTAAAAGCAAGGGTAAGGTTAAGGGTAAGGGTAAGGGTAAGGGTAAGGGTAAGCTTAAGGGTAAGGGTAAGGGTAAGGGTAAGGGTAAGCTTAAGGGTAAAAGCAAGGGTAAGGGTAAGGGTAAGGGTAAGGGTAGGGGTAAGGGTAAGGGTAAGGGTAAGGGTAAGGGTAAGGGTAAGGGTAAGGGTAAGGGTAAGCTTAAGGGTAAGGGTAAGGGTAAGGGTAAGCTTAAGGGTAAAAGCAAGGGTAAGGGTAAGGGTAAGGGTAAGGGTAAGGGTAAGCTTAAGGGTAAAAGCAAGGGTAAGGGTAAGGGTAAGGGTAAGGGTAAGGGTAAGGGTAAGGGTAAGGGTAAGGGTAAGGGTGAGGGTAAGCTTAAGGGTAAGGGTAAGGGTAAGGGTAAGCTTAAGGGTAAAAGCAAGGGTAAGGGTAAGGGTAAGGGTAAGGGTAAGGGTAAAGGTAAGGGTAAGCCTAAGGGTAAAAGCAAGGGTAAGGGTAAGGGTAAGGGTAAGGGTAAGGGTAAGGGTAAGGGTAAGGGTAAGGGTAAGCTTAAGGGTAAAAGCAAGGGTAAGGGTAATGGTAAGGGTAAGGGTCAGGGTAAGGGTAAGGGTGAGGTTAAGGGTAAGGGTAAGGGTAAGCTTAAGGGTAAAAAAAAGCAAGGGTAAGGGTAAGGGTAAGGGTAAGGGTAAGGGTTAGGGTAAGGGTAAAGGTAAGGGTAAGCCTAAGGGTAAAAGCAAGGGTAAGGGTAAGGGTAAGGGTAAGGGTAAGGGTAAGGGTAAGGGTAAGGGTAAGGGTAAGGGTAAGGGTAAGGGTAAGGGTAAGAGTAAGGGTAAGGGTAAGGGTAAGCTTAAGGGTAAAAGCAAGGGTAAGGGTAAGGGTAAGGGTAAGGGTAAGCCTAAGGGTAAAAGCAAGGGTAAGGGTAAGGTTAAGGGTAAGGGTAAGGGTAAGCTTAAGGGTAAAAGCAAGGGTAAGGGTAAGGGTAAGGGTAAGGGTAAGGGTAAGCTTAAGGGTAAAAGCAAGGGTAAGGGTAAGGGTGAGGGTAAGGGTAAGGGTAAGGGTAAGGGTAAAGGTAAGGGTAAGCCTAAGAGTAAAAGCAAGGGTAAGGGTAAGGGTAAGGGTAAGGGTAAGGGTAAGCTTAAGGGTAAAAGCAAGGGTAAGGATAAGGGTAAGGGTAAGGGTAAGGGTAAGGGTAAGGGTAAGGGTAAGGGTAAGCTTAAGGGTAAAAGCAAGGGTAAGGGTAAGGGTAAGGGTAAGGGTAAGGGTAAGGGTAAGGGTAAGGGTAAGGGTAAGGGTAAGGGTAAGGGTAAGGGTAAGCTTAAGGGTAAAAGCAAGGGTAAGGGTTAGGGTAAGGGTAATGGTAAGGGTAAGGGTAAGGGTAAGCTTAAGGGTAAAAGCAAGGGTAAGGGTAAGGGTAAGGGTAAGGGTAAGGGTAAGGGTAAGGGTAAAGGTAAGGGTAAGCCTAAGGGTAAAAGCAAGGGTAAGGGTAAGGGTAAGGGTAAGGGTAAGGGTAAGGGTAAGGGTAAGGGTAAGGGTAAGGGTAAGGGTAAGGGTAAGGTTAAGGGTAAGGGTAAGGGTAAGGGTAAGGGTAAGGGTAAGGGTAAGGGTAAGCTTAAGGGTATAAGCAAGGGTAAGGGTAAGGGTAAGGGTAAGGGTGAGGGTAAGGGTAAGGGTAAGGGTAAGGGTAAGCTTAAGGGTAAAAGCAAGGGTAAGGGTAAGGGTAAGGGTAAGGGTAAGGGTAAGCTTAAGGGTAAAAGCAAGGGTGAGGGTAAGGGTAAGGGTAAGGGTAAGGGTAAGGGTAAGGGTAAGGGTAAGGGTAAGGGTAAGGGTAAGGGTAAGGGTAAGGGTAAAGGTAAGGTTAAGCCTAAGGGTAAAAGCAAGGGTAAGGGTAAGGGTAAGGGTAAGGGTAAGGGTAAGGGTAAGGGTAAGGGTAAGGGTAAGGGTAAGGGTAAGGGTAAGGGTAAGGGTAAGGGTAAGGGTAAGGGTAAGGGTAAGGGTAAGCTTAAGGGTAAAAGCAAGGGTAAGGGTAAGGGTAAGGGTAAGCCTAAGGGTAAAAGCAAGGGTAAGGGTTAGGGTAAGGGTAAGGGTAAGGGTAAGGGTAAGCTTAAGGGTAAAAGCAAGGGTAAGGGTAAGGGTAAGGGTAAGGGTAAGGGTAAGGGTAAGGGTAAGCTTAAGGGTAAAAGCAAGGGTAAGGGTAAGGGTAAGGGTAAGGGTAAGGGTAAGGGTAAGGGTAAGGGTAAGGGTAAAGGTAAGGGTAAGCCTAAGGGTCAAAGCAAGGGTAAGGGTAAGGGTAAGGGTAAGGGTAAGGGTAAGGGTAAGGGTAAGGGTAAGGGTAAGGGTAAGCTTAAGGGTAAAAGCAAGGGTAAGGGTAAGGGTAAGGGTAAGGGTAAGGGTAAGGGTAAGGGTAAGGGTAAAGGTAAGGGTAAGGGTAAGCTTAAGGGTGAGGGTAAGGGTAAGGGTAAGGGTAAGCCTAAGGGTAAAAGCAAGGGTAAGTGTAAGGGTAAGGGTAAGGGTAAGGGTAAGCTTAAGGGTAAAAGCAAGGGTAAGGGTAAGGGTAAGGGTAAGGGTAAGGGTAAGGGTAAGGGTAAGGGTAAGCTTAAGGGTAAAAGCAAGGGTAAGGGTAAGGGTAAGGGTAAGGGTAAGGGTAAGGGTAAGGCTAAAGGTAAGGGTAAGCCTAAGGGTAAAAGCAAGGGTAAGGGTAAGGGTAAGGGTAAGGGTAAGGGTAAGGGTAAGGGTAAGGGTAAGGGTAAGGGTAAGGGTAAAGGTAAGGGTAAGGGTAAGCTTAAGGGTAAAAGCAAGGGTAAGGGTAAGGGTAAGGGTAAGGGTAAGGGTAAGAGTAAGGGTAAGGGTAAGGGTAAGCTAAAGGGTAAAAGCAAGGGTAAGGGTAAGGGTAAGGGTAAGGGTAAGGGTAAGGGTAAGGGTAAGGGTAAGGGTAAGGGTAAGCTTAAGGGTAAAAGCAAGGGTAAGGGTAAGGGTAAGGGTAAGGGTAAGGGTAAGGGTAAGGGTAAGGGTAAAGGTAAGGGTGAGCCTAAGAGTAAAAGCAAGGGTAAGGGTAAGGGTAAGAGTAAGGGTAAGGGTAAGGTTAAGGGTAAGGGTTAGGGTAAGGGTAAGGGTAAGGGTAAGGGTAAGCTTAAGGGTAAAAGCAAGGGTAAGGGTGAGGGTAAGGGTAAGGGTAAGGGTAAGGGTAAGGGTAAGCTTAAGGGTAAGGGTAAGGGTAAGGGTAAGGGTAAGCTTAAGGGTAAAAGCAAGGGTAAGGGTAAGGGTAAGGGTAAGGGTAAGGGTAAGCTTAAGGGTAAAAGCAAGGGTAAGGGTAAGGGTGAGGGTAAGGGTAAGGGTAAGGGTAAGGGTAAGCTTAAGGGTAAGGGTGAGGGTAAGGGTAAGGGTAAGCTTAAGGGTAAAAGCAAGGGTAAGGGTCAGGGTAAGGGTAAGTGTAAAGGTGAGGGTAAGGGTAAGGGTATGGGTGAGCTCAAGGGTCCTTATTCTTACCCTTAACCTTACCCTTACCCTTACCCTTACCCTTACCCTTACCCTTACCCTTACCCTTACCCTTACCCTTACCCTTATTCTTACCCTTACCCTTACCCTTACCCTTACCCTTACCCTTACCCTTACCCTTATTCTTACTCTTACCCTTATCCTTACCCTTGCTTTTACCCTTAAGCTTACCCTTACCCTTACCCTTACCCTTACCCTTACCCTTACCCTTTCCTTGCTTTTACCCTTAAGCTTACCCTTATCCTTACCCTTACCCTTACTCTTACCCTTACCCTTACCCTTACCCTTACCCTTGCCCTTACCCTTACCCTTACCCTTACCCTTATTCTTACTCTTACCCTTACCCTTACCCTTGCTTTTACCCTTAAGCTTACCCTTACCCTTACCCTTACCCTTACCCTTACCCTTACCCTTACCCTTACCCTTACCCTTACCCTTACCCTTACCCTTACCCTTACCCTTACCCTTACCCTTACCCTTACCCTTACCCTTACCCTTACCCTTATTCTTACTCTTACCCTTACCCTTACCCGTGCTTTTACCCTTAAGCTTACCCTCACACTTACCCTTACCCTTACCCTTGCTTTTACACTAAAGCTTACCCTTACCCTTACCCTTACCCTTACCCTTAGCCTTATTCTTACTCCTACCCTTACCCTTACACTTGCTTTTACCCTTAAGCTTACCCTTACCCTTATCCTTACCCTTACCCTTACCCTTAACCTTACCCTTACCCTTACCCTTATTCTTACTCTTACCCTTACCATTACCCTTGCTTTTACCCTTAAGATTACCCTTACCTTACCCTTACCCTTACCCTTACCCTTACCCTTACCCTTACCCTTACCCTTACCCTTACCCTTACCCTTACCCTTACCCTTATTCTTACTCTTACCCTTACTCTTACCCTTGCTTTTACCCTAAAGCTTACCCTTACCCTTACCCTTACCCTTACCCTTACCCTTACCCTTACCCTTACCCTTACCCTTACCCTTACCCTTACCCTTACACTTACCCTTACCCTTACCCTTACCCTTACCCTTACCCTTATTCTTACTCTTACCCTTACCCTTACCCTTGCTTTTACCCTTGAGCTTACCCTTACCCTTACCCTTACCCTTACCCTTACCCTTACCCTTACCCTTACCCTTGCTTTTACCCTTAAGCTTACCCTTACCCTTACCCTTACCTTTACCCTTACCCTTACTCTTACCCTTACCCTTACCCTTACCCTTACCCTTACCCTTACCCTTACCCTTACCCTTACCCTTACCCTTACCCTTACCCTTACCCTTACCCTTACCCTTACCCTTACCCTTACCCTTGCTTTTACCCTTACTCTTACCCTTACCCTTACCCTTACCCTTACCCTTACCCTTACCCTTACCCTTACCCTTACCCTTACCCTTACCCTTACCCTTATTCTTACTCTTACCCTTACCCTTTCCCTTGCTTTTACCCTTAAGCTTACCCTTACCCTTACCCATACCCTTACCCTTACCCTCACCCTTACCCTTACCCTTACCCTTATTCTTACTCTTACCCTTACCCTTACCCTTGCTTTTACCCTTAGGCTTACCCTTACCCTCACCCTTACCCTTATTTTTACTCTTACCCTTACCCTTACCCTTGCTTTTACCCTTAAGCCTACCCTTACCCTTACCCTTACCCTTACCCTTACTCTTACCCTTACCCATACCCTTACTCTTACTCTCACCCTTACCTGGTTAGGGTAAGGGTAAGGGTAAGGGTAAGGGTAAGCTTAAGGGTAAAAGCAAGGGTAAGGGTAAGGGTAAGGGTAAGGGTAAGGGTAAGGGTAAGGGTAAGGGTAAGGGTAAGGGTAAGGGTAAGGGTAAGGGTAAGGTAAGGGTAAGGGTAAGGGTAAGGGTAAGGGTAAGGGTAAGGGTAAGGGTAAGGGTAAGGGTAAGGGTAAGGGTAAGGGTAAGGGTAAGGGTAAGGGTAAGGGTAAGGGTAAGGGTAAGGGAAAGGGTAAGGGTAAGGGTAAGCTTAAGGGTAAAAGCAAGGGTAAGGGTAAGGGTAAGAGTAAGAATAAGGGTAAGGGTAAGGGTAAGGGTAAGGGTAAGGGTAAGGGTAAGGGTAAGGGTAAGGGTAAGGGTAAGGGTAAGGGTAAGGGTAAGGGTAAGGGTAAGGGTAAGGGTAAGGGTAAGGGTAAGGGTAAGGGTAAGGGTAAGGGTAAGGGTAAGGGTAAGGGTAAGGGTAAGGGTAAGGGAAAGGGAAAGGGTAAGGGTAAGGGTAAGCTTAAGGGTAAAAGCAAGGGTAAGGGTAAGGGTAAGAGTAAGAGTAAGGGTAAGGGTAAGGGTAAGGGTAAGGGTAAGGGTAAGGGTAAGGGTAAGGGTAAGCTTAAGGGTAAAAGCAAGGGTAAGGGTAGGCTTAAGGGTAAAAGCAAGGGTAAGGGAAAGGGTGAGAGTAAGAATAAGGGTAAGGGTAAGGGTAAGGGTAATCTTAAGGGTAAAAGCAAGGGTAAGGGTAAGGGTAAGGTTAAGGGTAAGGGTAAGGGTAAGGGTAAGGGTAAAGGTAAGGGTAAGCCTAAGGGTAAAGGTAAGGGTAAGGGTAAGGGTAAGGGTAAGGGTAAGGGTAAGAATAAGGGTAAGGGTAAGGGTAAGGGTAAGGGTAAGGGTACGGGTAAGGGTAAGGGTAAGGGTAAGCTTAAGGGTAAAAGCAAGGGTAAGGGTAAGCCTAAGGGTAAGGGTAAGGGTAAGGGTAAGGGTAAGGGTAAGGGTAAGGGTAAGGGTAAGGGTAAGGGTAAGGGTAAGGGTAAGGGTAAGGGTGAGGGTAAGGGTAAGGGTAAGGGTAAGGGTAAGGGTAAGGGTAAGCTTAAGGGTAAAAGCAAGGGTAAGGGTAAGGGTAAGAGTAAGAGTAAGGGTAAGGGTAATGGTAAGGGTAAGGGTAAGGGTAAGGGTAAGCTTAAGGGTAAAAGCAAGGGTAAGGGTAAAAGCAAGGGTAAGGGTAAGGGTAAGGGCAAGGGTAAGGGTAAGGGTAAGGGTAAGGGTAAGGGTAAGGGTAAGGGTAAGGGTAAGGGTAAGGGTAAGGGTAAGGGTAAGGGTAAGGGTAAGGGTTAGGGTAAGGGTAAGCTTAAGGGTAAAAGCAAGGGTAAGGGTAAGGGTAAGGGTAAGCTTAAGGGTGAAAGCAAGGGTAAGGGTAATTGTAAGGG
>CAUEHS010000514.1:0-37196 GCA_958510865.1 Myrrha octodecimguttata
CCCTTACCTTTACCCTTACCCTTACCCTTACCCTTACCCTTACCCTTACCCTTACCCTTACCCTTGCTTTTACCCTTAAGCTTACCCTTAAGCTTACCCTTACCCTTACCCTTACCCTTACCCTTACCCTTACCCTTACCCTTACACTTACCCTTACCCTTACCCTTACCCTTACCCTTACCCTTACCCTTACCCTTGCTTTTACCCTTAAGCTTACCCTTACCCTTACCCTTACCCTTACCCTTACCCTTGCTTTTACCCTTAAGCTTACCCTTACCCTTACCCTTACCCTTACCCTTACCCTTAACCTTACCCTTACCCTTACCCTTACCCTTGCTTTTACCCTTAGGCTTACCCTTACCTTTACCCTTATCCTTACCCTTACCCTTACCCTTACCCTTACCCTTACCCTTACCCTTGCTTTTACCCTTAAGCTTACCCTTACCCTTACCCTCACCCTTACCCTTACCCTTACCCTTACCCTTACCCTTACCCTTACCCTTACCCTTACCCTTACCCTTACCCTTACCCTTACCCTTACCCTTGCTTTTACCCTTAAGCTTACCCTTACCCTTACCCTTACCCTTACCCTTACCCTTACCCTTACCCCTACCCTTGCTTTTACCCTTAAGCTTAACCTTACCCTTACCCTTACCCTTACCCTTACCCTTACCCTTGCTTTTACCCTTAAGCTTACCCTTACCCTTACCCTTACCCTTACCCTTACCCTTACCCTTACCCTTACCCTTGCTTTTACCCTTAAGCTTACCCTTACCCTTACCCTTACCCTTACCCTTACCCTTACCCTTACCCTTACCCTTGCTTTTACCCTTAGGCTTACCCTTACCCTTACCCTTACCCTTACCCTTGCTTTTACCCTTAAGCTTACCCTTACACTTACCCTTACCCTTACCCTTACCCTTACCCTTACCCTTACCCTTACCCTTACCCTTGTCCTTGCTTTTACCCTTAAGCTTACCCTTACCCTTACCCTTACCCTTACCCTTACCCTCACCCTTACCCTTGCTTTTACCCTTAAGCTTACCCTTACCCTTACCCTCACCCTTACCCTTACCCTTACCCTTACCCTTACCCTTACTCTTACCCTTACCCTAACCCTTGCTTTTACCCTTAAGCTTACCCTTACCCTTACCCTTACCCTTACCCTTAAGCTTACCCTTACCCTTACCCTTACCCTTACCCTTACCCTTACCCTTACCCTTACCCTTACCCTTACCCTTGCTTTTACCCTTAAGCTTACCCTTGGCCTTACCCTTACCCTTAAGCTTACCCTTACCCTTACCCTTACCCTTACCCTTACCCTTACCCTTACCCTTGCTTTTACCCTTAAGCTTACCCTTACCCTTACCCTTACCCTTACCCTTACCCTTAACCTTACCCTTACCCTTACCCTTACCCTTGCTTTTACCCTTAGGCTTACCCTTACCTTTACCTTTACCCTTACCCTTACCCTTACCCTTACCCTTACCCTTACCCTTACCCTTGCTTTTACCGTTAAGCTTACCCTTACCCTTACCCTTACCCTTACCCTTACCCTTACCCTTACCCTTACCCTTACCCTTACCCTTACCCTTACCCTTGCTTTTACCCTTAGGCTTACCCTTACCTTTACCCTCACCCTTACCCTTACCCTTTCCTTACCCTTACCCTTACCCTTGCTTTTACCCTTAAGCTTACCCTTACCCTTACCCTTACCCTTACCCTTACCCTTACCCTTTCCCTTACCTTTACCCTTACCCTTTCCCTTGCTTTTACCCTTAAGCTTACCCTTACCCTTACCCTTACCCTCACCTTTACCCTTACCCTTACCCTTACCCTTACCCTTACCCTTGCTTTTACCCTTAAGCTTACCCTTACCCTTACCCTTACCCTTACCCTTACCCTTACCCTTACCCTTACCCTTACCCTTACCCTTACCCTTACCCTTACCCTTACCCTTACCCTTACCCTTGCTTTTACCCTTAAGCTTACCCTTACCCTTACCCTTACCCTTACCCTTACCCTTACCCTTACCCTTACCCTTACCCTTGCTTTTACCCTTAAGCTTACCCTTACCCTTACCCTTACCCTTACCCTTGCTTTTACCCTTAAGCTTACCCTTACCCTTACCCTTTGCCTTACCCTTAAGCTTAACCTTACCCTTACCCTTACCCTTACCCTTACCCTTACCCTTACCCTTGCTTTTACCCTTAAGCTTACTCTTACCCTTACCCTTACCCTTACCCTTACACTTACCCTTACCCTTACCCTTACCCTTACCCTTACCCTTGCATTTACCCTTAGGCTTACCCTTAACTTTACCCTTACCCTTACCCTTACCCTTACCCTTACCCTTACCCTTACCCTTACCCTTACCCTTACCCTTACCCTTACCCTTACCCTTACCGTTGCTTTTACCCTTAAGCTTACCCTTACCCTTACCCTTACCCTTACCCTTACCCTTACCCTTACCCTTACCCTTGCTTTTACCCTAAAGCTTACCCTTACCCTTACCCTTACCCTTACCCTTACCCTTACCCTTACCCTTACCCTTACCCTTACCCTTACCCTTACCCTTGCTTTCACCCTTAAGCTTACCCTTACCCTTACCCTTACCCTTACCCTTACCCTTACCCTTACCCTTACCCTTACCCTTACCCTTACCCTTACCCTTACCCTTACCCTTGCTTTTACCCTTAGGCTTACCCTTACCTTTACCCTTACCCTTACCCTTACCCTTACCCTTACCCTTACACTTACCCTTACCCTTGCTTTTACCCTTAAGCTCACCCTTACCCTTACCCTTACCCTTACCCTTACCCTTACCCTTGCTTTTACCCTTAAGCTTACCCTTACCCTTACCCTTACCCTTACCCTTACCCTTGCTTTTACCCTTAGGCTTACCCTTACCCTTACCCTTACCCTTGCTTTTACCCTTAAGCTTACCCTTACCCTTACCCTTACCCTTACCCTTACCCTTACCCTTACCCTTACTCTTACCCTTACCCTTACCCTTACCCTTACCCATACCCTTACCCTTACCCTTACCCTTACCCTTACCCTTACCCTTACCCTTACCCTTACCCTTACCCTTACCCTTACCCTTACCCTTACCCTTACCCTTGCTTTTACCCTTAGGCTTACCCTTACCTTTACCCTTACCCTTACCCTTACCTTTACCCTTACCCTTACCCTTACCCTTGCTTCTACCCTTAAGCTTACCCTTACCCTTACCCTTACCCTTACCCTCACCCTTACCCTTGCTTTTACCCTTAAGCTTACCCTTACCCTTACCCTTACCCTTACCCTTACCCTTACCCTTACCCTTACCCTCACCCTTACCCTCACCCTTGCTTTTACCCTTAAGCTTACCCTTACCCTTACCCTCACCCTTACCCTTACCCTTACCCTTACCCTTGCTTTTACCCTTAAGCTTACCCTTACCCTTACCCTTACCCTTACCCTTACCCTCACCCTTACCCTTGCTTTTACCCTTAGGCTTACCCTTACCCTTACCCTTACCCTTACCCTTACCCTTACCCTTACCCTTACCCTTGCTTTTACCCTTAAGCTTACCCTTACCCTTACCCTTACCCTTACCCTTACCCTTACCCTTACCCTTACCCTTACCCTTACCCTTACCCTTACCCTTGCTTTTACCCTTAGGCTTACCCTTACCTTTACCCTTACCCTTACCCTTACCCTTACCCTTACCCTTACCCTTACCCTTACCCTTACCCTTACCCTTGCTTTTACCCTTAAGCTTACCCTAACCCTTACCCTTACCCTTACCCTTACCCTTACCCTTGCTTTTACCCTTAAGCTTACCCTTACCCTTACCCTTACCCTTACCCTTAAGCTTACCCTTACCCTTACCCTTACCCTTACCCTTACCCTTACCCTTACCCTTACCCTTACCCTTACCCTTACCCTTACCCTTACCCTTACCCTTGATTTTACCCTTAAGCTTACCCTTACCCTTACCCTTACCCTTACCCTTAAGCTTACCCTTACCCTTACCCTTACCCTTACCCTTACCCTTGCTTTTACCCTTAAGCTTACCCTTACCCTTACCCTTACCCTTACCCTTAAGCTTACCCTTACCCTTACCCTTACCCTTACCCTTACCCTTACCCTTACCCTTGCTTTTACCCTTAAGCTTACCCTTACCCTTACCCTTACCCTTACCCTTAAGCTTACCCTTACCCTTACCCTTACCCTTACCCTTACCCTTACCCTTACCCTTACCCTTGCTTTTACCCTTAAGCTTACCCTTACCCTTACCCTTACCCTTACCCTTACCCTTACCTTTACCCTTACCCTTACCCTTAACCTTACCCTTACCCTTACCCTTACCCTTACCCTTACCCTTACCCTTACCCTTACCCTTACCCTTACCCTTACCCTTACCCTTACCCTTGCTTTTACCCTTAGGCTTACCCTTACCTTTACCCTTACCCTTACCCTTACCTTTACCCTTACCCTTACCCTTACCCTTGCTTTTACCCTTAAGCTTACCCTTACCCTTACCCTTACCCTTACCCTCACCCTTACTCTTGCTTTTACCCTTAAGCTTACCCTTACCCTTACCCTTACCCTTACCCTTACCCTTACCCTTACCCTTACCCTCACCCTTACCCTCACCCTTGCTTTTACCCTTAAGCTTACCCTTACCCTTACCCTTACCCTTACCCTTACCCTTGCTTTTACCCTTAAGCTTACCCTTACCCTTACCCTTACCCTAACCCTTACCCTCACCCTTACCCTTGCTTTTACCCTTAGGCTTACCCTTACCCTTACCCTTACCCTTACCCTTACCCTTGCTTTTACCCTTAAGCTTACCCTTACCCCTACCCTTACCCTTACCCTTACCCTTACCCTTACCCTTACCCTTACCCTTACCCTTACCCTTACCCTTGCTTTTACCCTTAGGCTTACCCTTACCTTTACCCTTACCCTTACCCTTACCCTTACCCTTACCCTTACCCTTACCCTTACCCTTACCCTTGCTTTTACCCTTAAGCTTACCCTAACCCTTACCCTTACCCTTACCCTTACCCTTACCCTTACCCTTGCTTTTACCCTTAAGCTTACCCTTACCCTTACCCTTACCCTTACCCTTAAGCTTACCCTTACCCTTACCCTTACCCTTACCCTTACCCTTACCCTTACCCTTACCCTTACCCTTACCCTTACCCTTACCCTTACCCTTACCCTTGATTTTACCCTTAAGCTTACCCTTACCCTTACCCTTACCCTTACCCTTAAGCTTACCCTTACCCTTACCCTTACCCTTACCCTTACCCTTGCTTTTACCCTTAAGCTTACCCTTACCCTTACCCTTACCCTTACCCTTAAGCTTACCCTTACCCTTACCCTTACCCTTACCCTTACCCTTGCTTTTACCCTTAAGCTTACCCTTACCCTTACCCTTACCCTTACCCTTAAGCTTACCCTTACCCTTACCCTTACCCTTACCCTTACCCTTACCCTTACCCTTACCCTTGCTTTTACCCTTAAGCTTACCCTTACCCTTACCCTTACCCTCACCCTTACCTTTACCCTTACCCTTACCCTTACCCTTACCCTTACCCTTACCCTTACCCTTGCTTTAACCCTTAAGCTTACCCTTACCCTCACCCTTACCCTTACCCTTACCCTTGCTTTTACCCTTAAGCTTACCCTTACCCTTACCCTTACCCTTACCCTTGTTTTACCCTTAGGCTTACCCTTACCCTTACCCTTACCCTTGCTTTTACCCTTAAGCTTACCCTTACCCTTACCCTTACCCTTACCCTTACCCTTACCCTTACCCTTACCCTTACCCTTACCCTTACCCTTACCCTTACCCTTACCCTTACCCTTACCTTTACCCTTACCCTTGCTTTTACCCTTAGGCTTACCCTTAACTTTACCCTTACCCTTACCCTTACCCTTACCCTTACCCTTACCCTTACCCTTACCCTTACCCTTACCCTTGCTTTTACCCTTAAGCTTACCCTTACCCTTACCCTTACCCTTACCCTTACCCTTACCCTTAACCTTACCCTTGCTTTTACCCTTAAGCTTACCCTTACCCTTACCCTTACCCTCACCCTTACCCTTACCCTTACCCTTGCTTATACCCTTAAGCTTACCCTTACCCTTACCCTTACCCTTACCCTTACCCTTACCCTTACCCTTACCCTTACCCTTGCTTTTACCCTTAGGCTTACCCTTACCTTTACCCTTACCCTTACCCTTACCCTTACCCTTGCTTTTACCCTCAAGCTTACCCTTACCCTTACCCTTACCCTTACCCTAATCCTTACCCTTGCTTTAACCCTTAAGCTTACCCTTACCCTTACCCTTACCCTTACCCTTACCCTTACCCTTACCCTTGCTTTTACCCTTAAGCTTACCCTTACCCTTACCCTTACCCTTACCCTTACCCTTACCCTTACCCTTACCCTTACCCCTACCCTTACCCTTACCCTTACCCTTACCCTTACCCTTACCCTTACCCTTACCCTTACCCTTACCCTTACCCTTACCCTTACCCTTACCCTTACCCTTACCCTTACCCTTACCCTTGCTTTTACCCTAAGGCTTACCCTTACCTTTACCCTTACCCTTACCCTTACCCTTGCTTTTACCCTTAAGCTTACACTTACCCTTACCCTTACCCTTACCCTTACCCTTACCCTTGCTTTTACCCTTAAGCTTACCCTTACCCTTACCCTTACCCTTACCCTTACCCTTACCCTTACCCTTACCCTTACCCTTACCCTTACCCTTACCCTTACCCTTGCTTTTACCCTTACCCTTACCCTTGCTTTTACCCTTAGGCTTACCCTTACCCTTACCCTTACCCTTACCCTTACCCTTACCCTTACCCTTGCTTTTACCCTTAAGCTTACCCTTACCCTTACCCTTACCCTTACCCTTACCCTTACCCTTGCTTTTACCCTTAAGCTTACCCTTACCCTTACCCTTACCCTTACCCTTACCCTTAACCTTACCCTTACCCTTACCCTTACCCTTACCCTTACCCTTACCCTTACCCTTACCCTTACCCTTACCCTTACCCTTACCCTTACCCTTACCCTTGCTTTTACCCTTAGGCTTACCCTTACCTTTACCCTTACCCTTACCCTTACCCTTACCCTTACCCTTACCCTTACCCTTACCCTTACCCTTACCCTTGCTTTTACCCTTAAGCTTACCCTAACCCTTACCCTTACCCTTACCCTTACCCTTACCCTTACCCTTGCTTTTACCCTTAAGCTTACCCTTACCCTTTCCCTTACCCTTACCCTTAAGCTTACCCTTACCCTTACCCTTACCCTTACCCTTACCCTTACCCTTACCCTTACCCTTACCCTTACCCTTACCCTTACCCTTATCCTTACCCTTGATTTTACCCTTAAGCTTACCCTTACCCTTACCCTTACCCTTACCCTTAAGCTTACCCTTACCCTTACCCTTACCCTTACCCTTACCCTTGCTTTTACCCTTAAGCTTACCCTTACCCTTACCCTTACCCTTACCCCTAAGCTTACCCTTACCCTTACCCTTACCCTTACCCTTACCCTTACCCTTGCTTTTACCCTTAAGCTTACCCTTACCCTTACCCTTACCCTTACCCTTAAGCTTACCCTTACCCTTACCCTTACCCTTACCCTTACCCTTACCCTTACCCTTACCCTTACCCTTGCTTTTACCCTTAAGCTTACCCTTACCCTTACCCTTACCCTTACCCTTACCCTTACCTTTACCCTTACCCTTACCCTTACCCTTACCCTTACGCTTACCCTTACCCTTGCTTTAACCCTTAAGCTTACCCTTACCCTCACCCTTACCCTTACCCTTACCCTTGCTTTTACCCTTAAGCTTACCCTTACCCTTACCCTTACCCTTACCCTTGTTTTACCCTTAGGCTTACCCTTACCCTTACCCTTACCCTTACCCTTGCTTTTACCCTTAAGCTTACCCTTACCCTTACCCTTACCCTTACCCTTACCCTTACCCTTACCCTTACCCTTACCCTTACCCTTACCCTTACCCTTACCTTTACCCTTACCCTTGCTTTTACCCTTAGGCTTACCCTTACCTTTACCCTTACCCTTAACCTTACCCTTACCCTTACCCTTACCCTTACCCTTACCCTTACACTTACCCTTACCCTTGCTTTTACCCTTAAGCTTACCCTCACCCTTACCCTTACCCTTACCCTTACCCTTAACCTTACCCTTGCTTTTACCCTTAAGCTTACCCTTACCCTTACCCTTACCCTCACCCTTACCCTTACCCTTACCCTTGCTTATACCCTTAAGCTTACCCTTACCCTTACCCTTACCCTTACCCTTACCCTTACCCTTACCCTTACCCTTGCTTTTACCCTTAGGCTTACCCTTACCTTTACCCTTACCCTTACCCTTACCCTTACCCTTGCTTTTACCCTCAAGCTTACCCTTACCCTTACCCTTACCCTTACCCTAATCCTTACCCTTGCTTTAACCCTTAAGCTTACCCTTACCCTTACCCTTACCCTTACCCTTACCCTTACCCTTACCCTTACCCTTACCCTTGCTTTTACCCTTAAGCTTACCCTTACCCTTACCCTTACCCTTACCCTTACCCTTACCCTTACCCTTACCCTTACCCTTACCCTTACCCTTACCCTTACCCTTACCCTTACCCTTACCCTTACCCTTACCCTTACCCTTGCTTTTACCCTTAAGCTTACCCTTACCCTTACCCTTACCCTTACCCTTACCCTTGCTTTTACCCTAAGGCTTACCCTTACCTTTACCCTTACCCTTACCCTTACCCTTGCTTTTACCCTTAAGCTTACACTTACCCTTACCCTTACCCTTACCCTTACCCTTACCCTTGCTTTTACCCTTAAGCTTACGTTTACCCTTACCCTTACCCTTACCCTTACCCTTACCCTTACCCTTACCCTTACCCTTACCCTTGCTTTTACCCTTACCCTTACCCTTGCTTTTACCCTTAGGCTTACCCTTACCCTTACCCTTACCCTTACCCTTACCCTTACCCTTACCCTTGCTTTTACCCTTAAGCTTACCCTTACCCTTACCCTTACCCTTACCCTTACCCTTACCCTTACCCTTACCTTTACCCTTACCCTTGCTTTTACCCTTAAGCTTACCCTTACCCTTACCCTTACCCTTACCCTTACCCTTAACCTTACCCTTACCCTTACCCTTACCCTTACCCTTACCCTTACCCTTACCCTTACCCTTACCCTTACCCTTACCCTTACCCTTACCCTTACCCTTGCTTTTACCCTTAGGCTTACCCTTACCTTTACCCTTACCCTTACCCTTACCCTTACCCTTACCCTTACCCTTACCCTTACCCTTACCCTTGCTTTTACCCTTAAGCTTACCCTAACCCTTACCCTTACCCTTACCCTTACCCTTACCCTTACCCTTGCTTTTACCCTTAAGCTTACCCTTACCCTTACCCTTACCCTTACCCTTAAGCTTACCCTTACCCTTACCCTTACCCTTACCCTTACCCTTACCCTTACCCTTACCCTTACCCTTACCCTTACCCTTAACCTTACCCTTGATTTTACCCTTAAGCTTACCCTTACCCTTACCCTTACCCTTACCCTTAAGCTTACCCTTACCCTTACCCTTACCCTTACCCTTAGCCTTGCTTTTACCCTTAAGCTTACCCTTACCCTTACCCTTACCCTTACCCTTAAGCTTACCCTTACCCTTACCCTTACCCTTACCCTTACCCTTACCCTTGCTTTTACCCTTAAGCTTACCCTTACCCTTACCCTTACCCTTACCCTTAAGCTTACCCTTACCCTTACCCTTACCCTTACCCTTACCCTTACCCTTACCCTTACCCTTACCCTTACCCTTGCTTTTACCCTTAAGCTTACCCTTACCCTTACCCTTACCCTTACCCTTACCCTTACCTTTACCCTTACCCTTACCCTTACCCTTACCCTTACCCTTACCCTCACCCTTGCTTTAACCCTTAAGCTTACCCTTACCCTCACCCTTACCCTTACCCTTACCCTTGCTTTTACCCTTAAGCTTACCCTTACCCTTACCCTTACCCTTACCCTTGTTTTACCCTTAGGCTTACCCTTACCCTTACCCTTACCCTTACCCTTGCTTTTACCCTTAAGCTTACCCTTACCCTTACCCTTACCCTTACCCTTACCCTTACCCTTACCCTTACCCTTACCCTTACCCTTACCCTTACCTTTACCCTTACCCTTGCTTTTACCCTTAGGCTTACCCTTACCTTTACCCTTACCCTTACCCTTACCCTTACCCTTACCCTTACCCTTACCCTTACCCTTACCCTTACCCTTACCCTTGCTTTTACCCTTAAGCTTACCCTTACCCTTACCCTTACCCTAACCCTTACCCTTAACCTTACCCTTGCTTTTACCCTTAAGCTTACCCTTACCCTTACCCTTACCCTCACCCTTACCCTTACCCTTACCCTTGCTTATACCCTTAAGCTTACCCTTACCCTTACCCTTACCCTTACCCTTACCCTTACCCTTACCCTTACCCTTGCTTTTACCCTTAGGCTTACCCTTACCTTTACCCTTACCCTTACCCTTACCCTTACCCTTGCTTTTACCCTCAAGCTTACCCTTACCCTTACCCTTACCCTTACCCTAATCCTTACCCTTGCTTTAACCCTTAAGCTTACCCTTACCCTTACCCTTAACCTTACCCTTACCCTTACCCTTACCCTTACCCTTACCCTTGCTTTTACCCTTAAGCTTACCCTTACCCTTACCCTTACCCTTACCCTTACCCTTACCCTTACCCTTACCCTTACCCTTACCCTTACCCTTACCCTTACCCTTACCCTTACCCTTACCCTTACCCTTACCCTTACCCTTACCCTTGCTTTTACCCTTAAGCTTACCCTTACCCTTACCCTTACCCTTACCCTTACCCTTACCCTTACCCTTGCTTTTATCCTAAGGCTTACCCTTACCTTTACCCTTACCCTTACCCTTACCCTTGCTTTTACCCTTAAGCTTACACTTACCCTTACCCTTACCCTTACCCTTACCCTTACCCTTGCTTTTACCCTTAAGCTTACCCTTACCCTTACCCTTACCCTTACCCTTACCCTTACCCTTACCCTTACCCTTACCCTTACCCTTGCTTTTACCCTTACCCTTACCCTTGCTTTTACCCTTAGGCTTACCCTTACCCTTACCCTTACCCTTACCCTTACCCTTACCCTTACCCTTGCTTTTACCCTTAAGCTTACCCTTACCCTTACCCTTACCCTTACCCTTACCCTTACCCTTACCCTTACCCTTGCTTTTACCCTTAAGCTTACCCTTACCCTTACCCTTACCCTTACCCTTACCCTTAACCTTACCCTTACCCTTACCCTTACCCTTACCCTTACCCTTACCCTTACCCTTACCCTTACCCTTACCCTTGCTTTTACCCTTAAGCTTACCCTTACCCTTACCCTTACCCTTACCCTTACCCTTACCCTTACCCTTACCCTTACCCTTACCCTTGCTTTTACCCTTAAGCTTACCCTTACCCTTACCCTTACCCTTACCCTTACCCTTACCCTTACCCTTACCCTTACCCTTACCCTTACCCTTACCCTTACCCTTACCCTTACCCTTACCCTTACCCTTACCCTTACCCTTACCCTTACCCATACCCTTGCTTTTACCCTTAGGCTTACCCTTACCTTTACCCTTACCCTTACCCTTACCCTTACCCTTACCCTTACCCTTACCCTTGCTTTTACCCTTAAGCTTACCCTTACCCTTACCCTTACCCTTACACTTACCCTTACCCTTACCCTTGATTTTACCCTTAAGCTTACCCTTACCCTTACCCTTACCCTTGCTTTTACCCTTAGGCTTACCCTTACCCTTACCCTTACCCTTACCCTTACCCTTACCCTTACCCTTACCCTTACCCTTACCCTTACCCTTACCCTTACCCTTACCCTTACCCTTACCCTTACCCTTACCCTTACCCTCACCCTTGCTTTTACCCTTAAGCTTACCCTTACCCTTACCCTTACCCTTACCCTTACCCTTACCCTTACCCTTACCCTTACCCTTACCCTTACCCTTACCCTTACCCTTACCCTTACCCTTACCCTTACCCTTGCTTTTACCCTTAGGCTTACCCTTACCTTTCCCTTACCCTTACCCTTACCCTTACCCTTACCCTTACCCTTACCCTTGCTTTTACCCTTAAGCTTACCCTTACCCTTACCCTTACCCTTACCCTTGCTTTTACCCTTAAGCTTAACCTTACCCTTACCCTTACCCTTACCCTTACCCTTACCCTTACCCTTACCCTTGCTTTTACCCTTAAGCTTACCCTTACCCTTACCCTTACCCTTACCCTTACCCTTACCCTTACCCTTACCCTTACCCTTACCCTTACCCTTACCCTTACCCTTACCCTTACCCTTACCCTTACCCTTACCCTTACCCTTACCCTTACCCTTACCCTTACCCTTACCCTTGCTTTTACCCTTAGGCTTACCCTTACCTTTACCCTTACCCTTACCCTTACCCTTACCCTTACCCTTACCCTTGCTTTTACCCTTAAGCTTACCCTTACCCTTACCCTTACCCTTACCCTTACCCTTACCCTTACCCTTACCCTTGCTTTTACCCTTAAGCTTACCCTTACCCTTACCCTTACCTTTACCCTTACCCTTGCTTTTACCCTTAGGCTTACCCTTACCCTTACCCTTACCCTTACCCTTGCTTTTACCCTTAAGCTTACCCTTACACTTACCCTTACCCTTACCCTTACCCTTACCCTTACCCTTACCCTTACCCTTACCCTTACCCTTACCCTTACCCTTGCTTTTACCCTTAGGCTTACCCTTACCTTTACCCTTACCCTTACCCTTACCCTTACCCTTACCCTTACCCTTACCCTTACCCTTACCCTTAACCTTACCCTTACCCTTACCCTTACCCTTACCCTTACCCTTACCCTTACCCTTACCCTTACCCTTACCCTTGCTTTTACCCTTAAGCTTACCCTTACCCTTACCCTTAACCTTACCCTTACCCTTACCCTTACCCTTACCCTTACCCTTACCCTTACCCTTGCTTTTACCCTTAAGCTTACCCTTACCCTTACCCTTACCCTTACCCTTACCCTTACCCTTACCCTTACCCTTACCCTTACCCTTACCCTTACCCTTACCCTTACCCTTACCCTTACCCTTACCCATACCCTTGCTTTTACCCTTAGGCTTACCCTTACCTTTACCCTTACCCTTACCCTTACCCTTACCCTTACCCTTACCCTTACCCTTACCCTTGCTTTTACCCTTAAGCTTACCCTTACCCTTACCCTTACCCTTACACTTACCCTTACCCTTACCCTTGCTTTTACCCTTAAGCTTACACTTACCCTTACCCTTACCCTTACCCTTACCCTTGCTTTTACCCTTAGGCTTACCCTTACCCTTACCCTTACCCTTACCCTTACCCTTACCCTTACCCTTACCCTTACCCTTACCCTTACCCTTACCCTTACCCTTACCCTTACCCTTACCCTTACCCTTACCCTTACCCTTACCCTCACCCTTGCTTTTACCCTTAAGCTTACCCTTACCCTTACCCTTACCCTTACCCTTACCCTTACCCTTACCCTTACCCTTACCCTTACCCTTACCCTTACCCTTACCCTTACCCTTACCCTTACCCTTACCCTTACCCTTACCCTTACCCTTACCCTTACCCTTACCCTTACCCTTACCCTTACCCTTACCCTTGCTTTTACCCTTAGGCTTACCCTTACCTTTCCCTTACCCTTACCCTTACCCTTACCCTTACCCTTACCCTTACCCTTGCTTTTACCCTTAAGCTTACCCTTACCCTTACCCTTACCCTTACCCTTGCTTTTACCCTTAAGCTTACCCTTACCCTTACCCTTACCCTTACCCTTACCCTTACCCTTACCCTTACCCTTACCCTTGCTTTTACCCTTAAGCTTACCCTTACCCTTACCCTTACCCTTACCCTTACCCTTACCCTTACCCTTACCCTTACCCTTACCCTTACCCTTACCCTTACCCTTACCCATACCCTTACCCTTACCCTTACCCTTACCCTTGCTTTTACCCTTAGGCTTACCCTTACCTTTACCCTTACCCTTACCCTTACCCTTACCCTTACCTTTACCCTTGCTTTTACCCTTAAGCTTACCCTTACCCTTACCCTTACCCTTACCCTTACCCTTACCCTTACCCTTACCCTTGCTTTTACCCTTAAGCTTACCCTTACCCTTACCCTTACCTTTACCCTTACCCTTGCTTTTACCCTTAGGCTTACCCTTACCCTTACCTTTACCCTTACCCTTGCTTTTACCCTTAAGCTTACCCTTACACTTACCCTTACCCTTACCCTTACCCTTACCCTTACCCTTACCCTTACCCTTACCCTTACCCTTGCTTTTACCCTTAGGCTTACCCTTACCTTTACCCTTACCCTTACCCTTACCCTTACCCTTACCCTTACCCTTACCCTTACCCTTACCCTTGCTTTTACTCTTAAGCTTACCCTTACCCTTACCCTTACCCTTACCCTTACCATTGCTTTTACCCTTAAGCTTACCCTTACCCTTACCCTTACCCTTACCCTTACCCTCACCCTTACCCTTACCCTTACCCTTGCTTATACCCTTAAGCTTACCCTTACCCTTACCCTTACCCTTACCCTTACCCTTACCCTTACCCTCACCCTTACCCTTACCCTTACCCTTACCCTTACCCTTGCTTTTACCCTTAGGCTTACCCTTACCTTTACCCTTACCCTTACCCTTACCCTTACCCTTACCCTTACCCTTACCCTTACCCTTACCCTTGCTTTTACCCTTAAGCTTACCCTTACCCTTACCCTTACCCTTACCCTTACCCTAACCCTTACCCTTGCTTTTACCCTTTAGCTTACCCTTACCCTTACCCTTACCCTTACCCTTACCCTTACCCTTACCCTTACCCTTACCCTTACCCTTACCCTTACCCTTACCCTTACCCTTACCCTTACCCTTACCCTTACCCTTACCCTTACCCTTACCCTTGCTTTTACCCTTAAGCTTACCCTTACCCTTACCCTTACCCTTACCTTTACCCTTACCCTTACCCTTACCCTTACCCTTGCTTTTACCCTTAAGCTTACCCTTACCCTTACCCTTACCCTTACCCTTGCTTTTACCCTTAGGCTTACCCTTACCTTTACCCTTACCCTTACCCTTACCCTTACCCTTACCCTTACCCTTACCCTTACCCTTACCCTTACACTTGCTTTTACCCTTAAGCTTACCCTTACCCTTACCCTTACCCTTACCCTTACCCTTACCCTTGCTTTTACCCTTAAGCTTACCCTTACCCTTACCCTTACCCTTACCCTTACCCTTGCTTTTACCCTTAGGCTTACCCTTACCCTTACCCTTACCCTTACCCTTGCTTTCACCCTTAAGCTTACCCTTACCCTTACCCTTACTCTTACCCTTACCCTTACCCTTACCCTTACCCTTACCCTTACCCTTACCCTTACCCTTGCTTTTACCCTTAGGCTTACCCTTACCTTTACCCTTACCCTAACCCTTACCCTTACCCTTACCCTTACCCTTACCCTTGCTTTTACCCTTAAGCTTACCCTCACCCTTACCCTTACCCTTACCCTTACCCTCACCCTTACCCTTGCTTTTACCCTTAAGCTTACCCTTACCCTTACCCTTACCCTTACCCTTACCCTTACCCTTACCCTTACCCTTACCCTTACCCTTACCCTTACCCTTACCCTTGCTTTTACCCTTAAGCTTACCCTTACCCTTACCCTTACCCTTACCCTTACCCTAACCCTTACCCTTGCTTTTACCCTTAAGCTTACCCTTACCCTTACCCTTACCCTTACCCTTACCCTTACCCTTACCTTTACCCTTACCCTTACCCTTACCCTTACCCTTACTCTTACCCTTACCCTTACCCTTACCCTTGCTTTTACCCTTAAGCTTACCCTTACCCTTACCCTTACCCTTACCCTTACCCTTACCCTTACCCTTACCCTTACCCTTACCCTTGCTTTTACCCTTAAGCTTACCCTTACCCTTACCCTTACCCTTACCCTTACCCTTACCCTTACCCTTACCCTTACCCTTACCCTTGCTTTTACCCTTAGGCTTACCCTTACCTTTACCCTTACCCTTACCCTTACCCTTACCCTTACCCTTACCCTTACCCTTACCCTTGCTTTTACCCTTAAGCTTACCCTTACCCTTACCCTTACCCTTACCCTTACCCTTGCCCTTACCCTTACCCTAACCCTTACCCTTGCTTTTACCCTTAGGCTTACCCTTACCCTTACCCTTACCCTTACCCTTGCTTTTACCCTTAAGCTTACCCTTACCCTTACCCTTACTCTTACCCTTACCCTTACCCTTACCCTTACCCTTACCCTTACCCTTACCCTTACCCTTACCCTTACCCTTACCCTTGCTTTTACCCTTAGGCTTACCCTTACCTTTACCCTTACCCTAACCCTTACCCTTACCCTTACCCTTACCCTTACCCTTGCTTTTACCCTTAAGCTTACCATTACCCTTACCCTTACCCTTACCCTTACCCTTACCCTTGCTTTTACCCTTAAGCTTACCCTTACCCTTACCCTTACCCTTACCCTTACCCTTACCCTTACCCTTACCCTTACCCTTGCTTTTACCCTTAAGCTTACCCTTACCCTTACCCTTACCCTTACCCTTACCCTTACCCTTACCCTTACCCTTATCCTTGCTTTTACCCTTAGGCTTACCCTTACCTTTACCCTTACCCTTACCCTTACCCTCACCCTTACCCTTGCTTTTACCCTTAAGCTTACCCTTACCCTTACCCTTACCCTTAAGCTTACCCTTACCCTTACCCTTACCCTTACCCTTACCCTTACCCTTACCCTTACCCTTGCTTTTACCCTTAAGCTTACCCTTACCCTTACCCTTACCCTTAACCTTACCCTTAACCTTACCCTTGCTTTTACCCTTAAGCTTACCCTTACCCTTACCCTTACCCTTACCCTTAAGCTTTCCCTTACCCTTACCCTTAACCTTACCCTTACCCTTACCCTTACCCTTACCCTTACCCTTACCCTTACCCTTACCCTTACCCTTACCCTTACCCTTACCCTTGCTTTTACCCTTAAGCTTACCCTTACCCTTACCCTTACCCTTACCCTTAAGCTTACCCTTACCCTTACCCTTACCCTTACCCTTACCCTCACCCTCACCCTTACCCTTGCTTTTACCCTTAAGCTTACCCTTACCCTTACCCTTACCCTTACCCTTACCCTTAAGCTTACCCTTACCCTTACCCTTACCCTTACCCTTACCCTTACCCTTGCTTTTACCCTTAAGCTTACCCTTACCCTTACCCTTACCCTTACCCTTAAGCTTACCCTTACCCTTACCCTTACCCTTACCCTTACCCTTACCCTTACCCTTACCCTTACCCTTACCCTTGCTTTTACCCTTAAGCTTACCCGTACCCTTACCCTTACCCTTACCCTTGCTTTTACCCTTAAGCTTACCCTTACCTTTACCCTTACCCTTAAGCTTACCCTTACCCTTACCCTTAACCTTACCCTTACCCTTACCCTTACCCTTACCCTCACCCTTACCCTTACCCTTACTCTTGCTTTTACCCTTAAGCTTACCCTTACCCTTACCCTTACCCTTACCCTTACCCTTGCTTTTACCCTTAGGCTTACCCTTACCCTTTCCCTTACCCTTACCCTTGCTTTTACCCTTAAGCTTACCCTTACCCTTACCCTTACCCTTACCCTTACCCTTACCCTTACCCTTACCCTTACCCTTACCCTTACCCTTACCCTTACCCTTACCCTTACCCTTACCCTAACCCTTACCCTTACCCTTACCCTTACCCTTACCCTTGCTTTTACCCTTAGGCTTACCCTTACCTTTACCCTTACCCTTACCCTCACCCTTACCCTTACCCTTGCTTTTACCCTTAAGCTTACCCTTACCCTTACCCTTACCCTTACCCTTACCCTTACCCTTACCCTTACCCTTACCCTTACCCTTACCCTTACCCTTACCCTTGCTTTTACCCTTAAGCTTACCCTTACCCTTACCCTTACCCTTACCCTTACCCTTACCCTTACCCTTACCCCCACCCTTGCTTTTACCCTTAAGCTTACCCTTACCCTTACCCTTACCCTTACCCTTACCCTTACCCTTACCCTTGCTTTTACCCTTAAGCTTACCCTTACCCTTACCCTTGCTTTTACCCTTAGGCTTACCCTTACCCTTACCCTTACCCTTACCCTTGCTTTTACCCTTAAGCTTACCCTTACCCTTACCCTTACCCTTACTCTTACCCTTACCCTTACCCTTACCCTTACCCTTGCTTTTACCCTTAGGCTTACCCTCACCTTTACCCTTACCCTTACCCTTACCCTTACCCTTACCCTTACCCTTACCCTTACCCTTACCCTTGCTTTTACCCTTAAGCTAACCCTTACCCTTACCCTTACCCTTACCCTTACCCTTAACCTTACCCTTACCCTTGCTTTTACCCTTAAGCTCACCCTAACCCTTACCCTTACCCTTACCCTTACACTTACCCTTACCCTGACCCTCACCCTTGCTTTTACCCTTAAGCTTACCCTTACCCTTACCCTTACCCTTACCCTTAAGCTTACCCTTACCCTAACCCTTACCCTTACCCTTACCCTTACCCTTACCCTTGCTTTTACCCTTAAGCTTACCCTTACCCTTTCCCTTACCCTTACCCTTACCCTTGCTTTTACCCTTAAGCTTACCCTTACCCTTACCCTTACCCTTACCCTTAAGCTTACCCTTACCCTTACCATTACCCTTACCCTTACCCTTACCCTTACCCTTACCCTTACCCTTGCTTTTACCCTTAAGCTTACCCTTACCCTTACCCTTACCCTTACCCTAACCCTTACCCTTAACCTTACCCTTACCCTTACCCTTACCCTTACCCTCACCCTTGCTTTTACCCTCAGGCTTACCCTTACCTTTACCCTTACCATTACCCTTACCCTTGCCTTACCCTTACCCTTACCCTTACCCTTACCCTTACCCTTGCTTTTACCCTTAAGCTTACCCTTACCCTTACCCTTACCCTTACCCTTACCCTTACCCTTACCCTTACCCTTACCCTTACCCTTACCCTTACCATTGCTTTTACCCTTAAGCTTACCCTTACCCTTACCCTTACCCTTACCCTTACCCTTACCCTTACCCTTACCCTTACCCTTACCCTTACCCTTACCCTTGCTTTTACCCTTAAGCTTAACCTTACCCTTACCCTTACTCTTACCCTTACCCTTACCCTTACCCTTACCCTTGCTTTTACCCTTAAGCTTACCCTTACCCTTACCTTTACCCTTACCCTTACCCTTACCCTTACCCTTACCCTTACCCTTACCCTTACCCTTACACTTACCCTTACCCTTACCCTTGCTTTTACCCTTAGGCTTACCCTTACCTTTAGCCTTACCCTTACCCTTACCATTACCCTTACCCTTACCCTTACCCTTACCCTTGCTTTTACCCTTAAGCTTACCCTTACCCTTACCCTTACCCTTACCCTTGCTTTTACCCTTAAGCTTACCCTTACCCTTACCCTTACCCTTACACTTACCCTTGCTTTTACCCTTAGGCTTACCCTTACCCTTACCCTTACCCTTACCCTTAAGCTTACCCTTACCCTTACCCTTACCCTTACCCTTACCCTTACCCTTACCCTTACCCTTACCCTTACCCTTGCTTTTACCCTTAAGCTTACCCTTACCCTTACCCTTACCCTTACCCTTACCCTTACCCTTACCCTTACCCTTACCCTTACCCTTACCCTTACCCTTGCTTTGACCCTTAGGCTTACCCTTACCTTTACCCTTACCCTTACCCTTACCCTTACCCTTACCCTTACCCTTACCCTTACCCTTACCCTTACCCTTGCTTTTACCCTTAAGCTTACCCTTACCCTTACCCTTACCCTTACCCTTACCCTTACCCTTACCCTTACCCTTGCTTTTACCCTTAAGCTTACCCTTACCCTTACCCTTACCGTTACTCTTACCCTTGCTTTCACCCTTAGGCTTACCCTTACCCTTACCCTTACCCTTACCCTTGCTTTTACCCTTAAGCTTACCCTTACCCTTACCCTTACCCTTACCCTTACCCTTACCCTTACCCTTACCCTTACCCTTACCCTTGCTTTTACCCTTAGGCTTAACCTTACCTTTACCCTTACCCTTACCCTTACCCTTACCCTTACCCTTACCCTTACCCTTACCCTTACCTTTACCCTTGCTTTTACCCTTAAGCTTACCCTTACCCTTACCCTTACCCTTACCCTTACCCTTACCCTTGCTTTTACCCTTAAGCTTACCCTTACCCTTACCCTTACTCTTACCCTCACCCTTACCCTTACCCTTACCCTTGCATATACCCTTAAGCTTACCCTTACCCTTACCCTTACCCTTACCCTTACCCTTACCCTTACCCTTACCCTTACCCTTACCCTTACCCTTACCCTTACCCTTACCTTTACCCTTACCCTTACCCTTACCCTTACCCTTGCTTTTACCCTTAGGCTTACCCTTACCTTTACCCTTACCCTTACCCTTACCCTTACCCTTACCCTTACCCTTGCTATTACCCTTAAGCTTACCCTTACCCTTACCCTTACCCTTACCCTTACCCTTACCCTTACCCTTACCCTTACCCTTACCCTTACCCTTACCCTTGCTTTTACCCTTAGGCTTACCCTTACCTTTCCCTTACCCTTACCCTTACCCTTACCCTTACCCTTACCCTTACCCTTGCTTTTACCCTTAAGCTTACCCTTACCCTTACCCTTACCCTTACCCTTGCTTTTACCCTTAAGCTTAACCTTACCCTTACCCTTACCCTTACCCTTACCCTTACCCTTACCCTTACCCTTGCTTTTACCCTTAAGCTTACCCTTACCCTTACCCTTACCCTTACCCTTACCCTTACCCTTACCCTTACCCTTACCCTTACCCTTACCCTTACCCTTACCCTTACCCTTACCCTTACCCTTACCCTTACCCTTACCCTTACCCTTACCCTTACCCTTGCTTTTACCCTTAGGCTTACCCTTACCTTTACCCTTACCCTTACCCTTACCCTTACCCTTACCCTTACCCTTGCTTTTACCCTTAAGCTTACCCTTACCCTTACCCTTACCCTTACCCTTACCCTTACCCTTACCCTTACCCTTGCTTTTACCCTAAAGCTTACCCTTACCCTTACCCTTACCTTTACCCTTACCCTTGCTTTTACCCTTAGGCTTACCCTTACCCTTACCCTTACCCTTACCCTTGCTTTTACCCTTAAGCTTGCCCTTACACTTACCCTTACCCTTACCCTTACCCTTACCCTTACCCTTACCCTTACCCTTACCCTTACCCTTACCCTTACCCTTGCTTTTACCCTTAGGCTTACCCTTACCTTTACCCTTACCCTTACCCTTACCCTTACCCTTACCCTTACCCTTACCCTTACCCTTACCCTTAACCTTACCCTTACCCTTACCCTTACCCTTACCCTTACCCTTACCCTTACCCTTACCCTTACCCTTACCCTTGCTTTTACCCTTAAGCTTACCCTTACCCTTACCCTTAACCTTACCCTTACCCTTACCCTTACCCTTACCCTTACCCTTACCCTTACCCTTGCTTTTACCCTTAAGCTTACCCTTACCCTTACCCTTACCCTTACCCTTACCCTTACCCTTACCCTTACCCTTACCCTTACCCTTACCCTTACCCTTACCCTTACCCTTACCCTTACCCTTACCCTTACCCATACCCTTGCTTTTACCCTTAGGCTTACCCTTACCTTTACCCTTACCCTTACCCTTACCCTTACCCTTACCCTTACCCTTACCCTTACCCTTGCTTTTACCCTTAAGCTTACCCTTACCCTTACCCTTACCCTTACACTTACCCTTACCCTTACCCTTGCTTTTACCCTTAAGCTTACACTTACCCTTACCCTTACCCTTACCCTTACCCTTGCTTTTACCCTTAGGCTTACCCTTACCCTTACCCTTACCCTTACCCTTACCCTTACCCTTACCCTTACCCTTACCCTTACCCTTACCCTTACCCTTACCCTTACCCTTACCCTTACCCTTACCCTTACCCTTACCCTTACCCTCACCCTTGCTTTTACCCTTAAGCTTACCCTTACCCTTACCCTTACCCTTACCCTTACCCTTACCCTTACCCTTACCCTTACCCTTACCCTTACCCTTACCCTTACCCTTACCCTTACCCTTACCCTTACCCTTACCCTTACCCTTACCCTTACCCTTACCCTTACCCTTACCCTTACCCTTGCTTTTACCCTTAGGCTTACCCTTACCTTTCCCTTACCCTTACCCTTACCCTTACCCTTACCCTTACCCTTACCCTTGCTTTTACCCTTAAGCTTACCCTTACCCTTACCCTTACCCTTACCCTTGCTTTTACCCTTAAGCTTACCCTTACCCTTACCCTTACCCTTACCCTTACCCTTACCCTTACCCTTACCCTTACCCTTGCTTTTACCCTTAAGCTTACCCTTACCCTTACCCTTACCCTTACCCTTACCCTTACCCTTACCCTTACCCTTACCCTTACCCTTACCCTTACCCTTACCCTTACCCTTACCCTTACCCTTACCCTTACCCTTACCCTTACCCTTACCCTTACCCTTGCTTTTACCCTTAGGCTTACCCTTACCTTTACCCTTACCCTTACCCTTACCCTTACCCTTACCTTTACCCTTGCTTTTACCCTTAAGCTTACCCTTACCCTTACCCTTACCCTTACCCTTACCCTTACCCTTACCCTTACCCTTGCTTTTACCCTTAAGCTTACCCTTACCCTTACCCTTACCTTTACCCTTACCCTTGCTTTTACCCTTAGGCTTACCCTTACCCTTACCTTTACCCTTACCCTTGCTTTTACCCTTAAGCTTACCCTTACACTTACCCTTACCCTTACCCTTACCCTTACCCTTACCCTTACCCTTACCCTTACCCTTACCCTTGCTTTTACCCTTAGGCTTACCCTTACCTTTACCCTTACCCTTACCCTTACCCTTACCCTTACCCTTACCCTTACCCTTACCCTTACCCTTGCTTTTACTCTTAAGCTTACCCTTACCCTTACCCTTACCCTTACCCTTACCATTGCTTTTACCCTTAAGCTTACCCTTACCCTTACCCTTACCCTTACCCTTACCCTCACCCTTACCCTTACCCTTACCCTTGCTTATACCCTTAAGCTTACCCTTACCCTTACCCTTACCCTTACCCTTACCCTTACCCTTACCCTCACCCTTACCCTTACCCTTACCCTTACCCTTACCCTTGCTTTTACCCTTAGGCTTACCCTTACCTTTACCCTTACCCTTACCCTTACCCTTACCCTTACCCTTACCCTTACCCTTACCCTTACCCTTGCTTTTACCCTTAAGCTTACCCTTACCCTTACCCTTACCCTTACCCTTACCCTAACCCTTACCCTTGCTTTTACCCTTTAGCTTACCCTTACCCTTACCCTTACCCTTACCCTTACCCTTACCCTTACCCTTACCCTTACCCTTACCCTTACCCTTACCCTTACCCTTACCCTTACCCTTACCCTTACCCTTACCCTTACCCTTACCCTTACCCTCACCCTTGCTTTTACCCTTAAGCTTACCCTTACCCTTACCCTTACCCTTACCTTTACCCTTACCCTTACCCTTACCCTTACCCTTGCTTTTACCCTTAAGCTTACCCTTACCCTTACCCTTACCCTTACCCTTGCTTTTACCCTTAGGCTTACCCTTACCTTTACCCTTACCCTTACCCTTACCCTTACCCTTACCCTTACCCTTACCCTTACCCTTACCCTTACACTTGCTTTTACCCTTAAGCTTACCCTTACCCTTACCCTTACCCTTACCCTTACCCTTACCCTTGCTTTTACCCTTAAGCTTACCCTTACCCTTACCCTTACCCTTACCCTTACCCTTGCTTTTACCCTTAGGCTTACCCTTACCCTTACCCTTACCCTTACCCTTGCTTTCACCCTTAAGCTTACCCTTACCCTTACCCTTACTCTTACCCTTACCCTTACCCTTACCCTTACCCTTACCCTTACCCTTACCCTTACCCTTGCTTTTACCCTTAGGCTTACCCTTACCTTTACCCTTACCCTAACCCTTACCCTTACCCTTACCCTTACCCTTACCCTTGCTTTTACCCTTAAGCTTACCCTCACCCTTACCCTTACCCTTACCCTTACCCTTACCCTTACCCTTGCTTTTACCCTTAAGCTTACCCTTACCCTTACCCTTACCCTTACCCTTACCCTTACCCTTACCCTTACCCTTACCCTTACCCTTACCCTTACCCTTACCCTTACCCTTGCTTTTACCCTTAAGCTTACCCTTACCCTTACCCTTACCCTTACCCTTACCCTAACCCTTACCCTTGCTTTTACCCTTAAGCTTACCCTTACCCTTACCCTTACCCTTACCCTTACCCTTACCCTTACCTTTACCCTTACCCTTACCCTTACCCTTACCCTTACTCTTACCCTTACCCTTACCCTTACCCTTGCTTTTACCCTTAAGCTTACCCTTACCCTTACCCTTACCCTTACCCTTACCCTTACCCTTACCCTTACCCTTACCCTTACCCTTGCTTTTACCCTTAAGCTTACCCTTACCCTTACCCTTACCCTTACCCTTACCCTTACCCTTACCCTTGCTTTTACCCTTAGGCTTACCCTTACCTTTACCCTTACCCTTACCCTTACCCTTACCCTTACCCTTACCCTTACCCTTACCCTTGCTTTTACCCTTAAGCTTACCCTTACCCTTACCCTTACCCTTACCCTTACCCTTGCTTTTACCCTTAAGCTTACCCTTACCCTTACCCTTACCCTAACCCTTACCCTTGCTTTTACCCTTAGGCTTACCCTTACCCTTACCCTTACCCTTACCCTTGCTTTTACCCTTAAGCTTACCCTTACCCTTACCCTTACTCTTACCCTTACCCTTACCCTTACCCTTACCCTTACCCTTACCCTTACCCTTACCCTTACCCTTACCCTTACCCTTGCTTTTACCCTTAGGCTTACCCTTACCTTTACCCTTACCCTAACCCTTACCCTTACCCTTACCCTTACCCTTACCCTTGCTTTTACCCTTAAGCTTACCATTACCCTTACCCTTACCCTTACCCTTACCCTTACCCTTGCTTTTACCCTTAAGCTTACCCTTACCCTTACCCTTACCCTTACCCTTACCCTTACCCTTACCCTTACCCTTACCCTTGCTTTTACCCTTAAGCTTACCCTTACCCTTACCCTTACCCTTACCCTTACCCTTACCCTTACCCTTACCCTTATCCTTGCTTTTACCCTTAGGCTTACCCTTACCTTTACCCTTACCCTTACCCTTACCCTCACCCTTACCCTTGCTTTTACCCTTAAGCTTACCCTTACCCTTACCCTTACCCTTACCCTTAAGCTTACCCTTACCCTTACCCTTACCCTTACCCTTACCCTTACCCTTACCCTTACCCTTGCTTTTACCCTTAAGCTTACCCTTACCCTTACCCTTACCCTTAACCTTACCCTTAACCTTACCCTTGCTTTTACCCTTAAGCTTACCCTTACCCTTACCCTTACCCTTACCCTTAAGCTTTCCCTTACCCTTACCCTTACCCTTACCCTTACCCTTACCCTTACCCTTACCCTTACCCTTACCCTTACCCTTACCCTTACCCTTACCCTTACCCTTACCCTTACCCTTGCTTTTACCCTTAAGCTTACCCTTACCCTTACCCTTACCCTTACCCTTAAGCTTACCCTTACCCTTACCCTTACACTTACCCTTACCCTCACCCTCACCCTTACCCTTGCTTTTACCCTTAAGCTTACCCTTACCCTTACCCTTACCCTTACCCTTACCCTTAAGCTTACCCTTACCCTTACCCTTACCCTTACCCTTACCCTTACCCTTGCTTTTACCCTTAAGCTTACCCTTACCCTTACCCTTACCCTTACCCTTAAGCTTACCCTTACCCTTACCCTTACCCTTACCCTTACCCTTACCCTTACCCTTACCCTTACCCTTACCCTTGCTTTTACCCTTAAGCTTACCCGTACCCTTACCCTTACCCTTACCCTTGCTTTTACCCTTAAGCTTACCCTTACCTTTACCCTTACCCTTAAGCTTACCCTTACCCTTACCCTTAACCTTACCCTTACCCTTACCCTTACCCTTACCCTTACCCTTACCCTTACCCTTACTCTTGCTTTTACCCTTAAGCTTACCCTTACCCTTACCCTTACCCTTACCCTTACCCTTGCTTTTACCCTTAGGCTTACCCTTACCCTTTCCCTTACCCTTACCCTTGCTTTTACCCTTAAGCTTACCCTTACCCTTACCCTTACCCTTACCCTTACCCTTACCCTTACCCTTACCCTTACCCTTACCCTTACCCTTACCCTTACCCTTACCCTTACCCTAACCCTAACCCTTACCCTTACCCTTACCCTTACCCTTACCCTTGCTTTTACCCTTAGGCTTACCCTTACCTTTACCCTTACCCTTACCCTCACCCTTACCCTTACCCTTGCTTTTACCCTTAAGCTTACCCTTACCCTTACCCTTACCCTTACCCTTACCCTTACCCTTACCCTTACCCTTACCCTTACCCTTACCCTTACCCTTACCCTTGCTTTTACCCTTAAGCTTACCCTTACCCTTACCCTTACCCTTACCCTTACCCTTACCCTTACCCTTACCCCCACCCTTGCTTTTACCCTTAAGCTTACCCTTACCCTTACCCTTACCCTTACCCTTACCCTTACCCTTACCCTTGCTTTTACCCTTAAGCTTACCCTTACCCTTACCCTTGCTTTTACCCTTAGGCTTACCCTTACCCTTACCCTTACCCTTACCCTTGCTTTTACCCTTAAGCTTACCCTTACCCTTACCCTTACTCTTACCCTTACCCTTACCCTTACCCTTACCCTTGCTTTTACCCTTAGGCTTACCCTCACCTTTACCCTTACCCTTACCCTTACCCTTACCCTTACCCTTACCCTTACCCTTACCCTTACCCTTGCTTTTACCCTTAAGCTAACCCTTACCCTTACCCTTACCCTTACCCTTACCCTTAACCTTACCCTTACCCTTGCTTTTACCCTTAAGCTCACCCTAACCCTTACCCTTACCCTTACCCTTACACTTACCCTTACCCTGACCCTCACCCTTGCTTTTACCCTTAAGCTTACCCTTACCCTTACCCTTACCCTTACCCTTAAGCTTACCCTTACCCTAACCCTTACCCTTACCCTTACCCTTACCCTTACCCTTGCTTTTACCCTTAAGCTTACCCTTACCCTTTCCCTTACCCTTACCCTTACCCTTGCTTTTACCCTTAAGCTTACCCTTACCCTTACCCTTACCCTTACCCTTAAGCTTACCCTTACCCTTACCATTACCCTTACCCTTACCCTTACCCTTACCCTTACCCTTACCCTTGCTTTTACCCTTAAGCTTACCCTTACCCTTACCCTTACCCTTACCCTAACCCTTACCCTTAACCTTACCCTTACCCTTACCCTTACCCTTACCCTCACCCTTGCTTTTACCCTCAGGCTTACCCTTACCTTTACCCTTACCATTACCCTTACCCTTGCCTTACCCTTACCCTTACCCTTACCCTTACCCTTACCCTTGCTTTTACCCTTAAGCTTACCCTTACCCTTACCCTTACCCTTACCCTTACCCTTACCCTTACCCTTACCCTTACCCTTACCCTTACCCTTACCATTGCTTTTACCCTTAAGCTTACCCTTACCCTTACCCTTACCCTTACCCTTACCCTTACCCTTACCCTTACCCTTACCCTTACCCTTACCCTTACCCTTGCTTTTACCCTTAAGCTTAACCTTACCCTTACCCTTACTCTTACCCTTACCCTTACCCTTACCCTTACCCTTGCTTTTACCCTTAAGCTTACCCTTACCCTTACCTTTACCCTTACCCTTACCCTTACCCTTACCCTTACCCTTACCCTTACCCTTACCCTTACTCTTACCCTTACCCTTACCCTGGCTTTTACCCTTAGGCTTACCCTTACCTTTAGCCTTACCCTTACCCTTACCATTACCCTTACCCTTACCCTTACCCTTACCCTTGCTTTTACCCTTAAGCTTACCCTTACCCTTACCCTTACCCTTACCCTTGCTTTTACCCTTAAGCTTACCCTTACCCTTACCCTTACCCTTACACTTACCCTTGCTTTTACCCTTAGGCTTACCCTTACCCTTACCCTTACCCTTACCCTTAAGCTTACCCTTACCCTTACCCTTACCCTTACCCTTACCCTTACCCTTACCCTTACCCTTACCCTTACCCTTACCCTTACCCTTGCTTTTACCCTTAAGCTTACCCTTACCCTTACCCTTACCCTTACCCTTACCCTTACCCTTACCCTTACCCTTACCCTTACCCTTACCCTTACCCTTGCTTTGACCCTTAGGCTTACCCTTACCTTTACCCTTACCCTTACCCTTACCCTTACCCTTACCCTTACCCTTACCCTTACCCTTACCCTTACCCTTGCTTTTACCCTTAAGCTTACCCTTACCCTTACCCTTACCCTTACCCTTACCCTTACCCTTACCCTTACCCTTGCTTTTACCCTTAAGCTTACCCTTACCCTTACCCTTACCGTTACTCTTACCCTTGCTTTCACCCTTAGGCTTACCCTTACCCTTACCCTTACCCTTACCCTTGCTTTTACCCTTAAGCTTACCCTTACCCTTACCCTTACCCTTACCCTTACCCTTACCCTTACCCTTACCCTTACCCTTACCCTTGCTTTTACCCTTAGGCTTAACCTTACCTTTACCCTTACCCTTACCCTTACCCTTACCCTTACCCTTACCCTTACCCTTACCCTTACCTTTACCCTTGCTTTTACCCTTAAGCTTACCCTTACCCTTACCCTTACCCTTACCCTTACCCTTACCCTTACCCTTGCTTTTACCCTTAAGCTTACCCTTACCCTTACCCTTACTCTTACCCTCACCCTTACCCTTACCCTTACCCTTGCATATACCCTTAAGCTTACCCTTACCCTTACCCTTACCCTTACCCTTACCCTTACCCTTACCCTTACCCTTACCCTTACCCTTACCCTTACCCTTACCTTTACCCTTACCCTTACCTTACCCTTACCCTTGCTTTTACCCTTAGGCTTACCCTTACCTTTACCCTTACCCTTACCCTTACCCTTACCCTTACCCTTACCCTTGCTATTACCCTTAAGCTTACCCTTACCCTTACCCTTACCCTTACCCTTACCCTTACCCTTACCCTTGCTTTTACCCTTAAGCTTACCCTTACCCTTACCCTTACCCTTACCCTTACCCTTACCCTTACCCTTACCCTTACCCTTACCCTTGCTTTTACCCTTAAGCTTACCCTTACCCTTACCCTTACCCTTACCCTTACCCTTATCCTTACCCTTGCTTTTACCCTTAAGCTTACCCTTACCCTTACCCTTACCCTTACCCTTACCCTTACCCTTACCCTTACCCTTACCCTTACCCTTGCTTTTACTTTACCCTTACCTTTACCCTTACCCTTACAATTACCCTTACCTTCACCCTTACCCTTACCCTTGCTTTTACCCTTAAGCTTACCCTTACCCTTACCCTTACCCTTACCCTTGCTTTTACCCTTAAGCTTACCCTTACCCTTACCCTTAACCTTACCCTTACCTTGCTTTTACCCTTAGGCTTACCCTTACCCTTACCCTTACCCTTACCCTTGCTTTTACCCTTAAGCTTACCCTAACCCTTACCCTTACTCTTCCTTTACCTACCCTTACCCTTACCCTTACCCTTACCCTTACCCTTACCCTTACCCTTACCCTTACCCTTACCCTTGCTTTACCCTTAGGCTTACCCTTACCTTTACCCTTACCCTAACCTTACCCTTACCCTTACCTTACCCTTGCTTTTACCTTAAGCTTACCCTTACCCTTACCCTTACCCTTACCCTTACCCTTACCCTTACCCTTACCCTTACCCTTACCCTTACCCTTGCTTTTACCCTTAAGCTTACCCTTACCCTTCCCTTACCCTTACCCTTACCCTTACCCTTACCCTTACCCTTACTCTTGCTTTACCCTTAAGCTTACCCTTACCTTACCCTTACCCTTACCCTTACCCTTACCCTTACCCTTACCCTTACCGTTACCCTTACCCTTGCTTTTACCTAGGCCTTACCCTTACCTTTACCCTCACCCTTACCCTTACCCTTACCCTTGCTTTTACCCTTAAGCTTACCCTTACCCTTACCCTTACCCTTAAGCTTACCCTTACCCTTACCCTTACCCTTAACCTTACCCTTACCCTTACCCTTACCCTTACCCTTACCCTTACCCTTGCTTTCACCCTTAAGCTTACCCTTACCCTTACCCTTACTCTTACCCTTACCCTTGCCTTTACCCTTAAGCTTACCCTTACCCTTACCATACCCTTAAGCTTACCCTTACCCTTACCCTTACCCTTACCCTTACCTTACCCTTACCCTTACCCTTACCCTTACCCTTACCCTTAACCTTACCCTTACCCTTGCTTTTACCCTTAAGCTTACCCTTACCCTTACCCTTACCCTTACCCTTAAGCTTACCCTTACCCTTACCCTTACCCTTACCCTTACCCTTAACCTTACCCTTGCTTTTACCCTTAAGCTTACCTACCCTTACCCTTACCCTTACCCCTTAAGTTACCCTTACCCTTACCCTTACCCTTACCCTTACCCTTGCTTTTACCCTTAAGCTTACCCTTACCCTTACCCTTACCCTTACCCTTAAGCTTACCCTTACCCTTACCCTTACCCTTACCCTTACCCTTACCCTTACCCTTACCCTTACCCTACCTTGCTTTTACCCTTAAGCTTACCCTTACCCTTACCCTTACCCTTACCCTTAAGCTTACCCTTACCCTTACCCTTACCCTTACCCTTACCCTTACCCTTACCCTTACCCTTACCCTTACCCTTACCCTTGCTTTTACCCTTAAGCTTACCCTTACCCTTACCTTACCTTACCCTTACCCTTACCCTTACCCTTACCTTACCCTTACCCTTGCTTTTACCCTTAGGCTTACCCTTACCTTTACCCTTACCCTTACCCTTACCCTTACCCTTACCCTTGCTTTTACCCTTTAGCTTACCCTTACCCTTACCCTTACCCTTACCCTTACCCTTACCCTTGCTTTTACCCTTAAGCTTACCCTTACCCTTACCCTTACCCTTACCCTTACCCTTGCTTTTACCTTAGGCTTACCCTTACCCTTACCCTTACCCTTACCCTTGCTTTTACCCTTAAGCTTACCCTTACCCTTACCCTTACCCTTACCCTTACCCTTACCCTTACCCTTACCCTTACCCTTACCCTTACCCTTACCCTTACCCTTACCCTTACCCTACCCTTACCCTTACCCTTACCCTTACCCTTACCCTTACCCTCACCCTTACCCTTACCCTTACCCTTACCCTTACCCTTACCCTTACCCTTACCCTTACCCTTGCTTTTACCCTTAGGCTTACCCTTGCCTTTACCCTTACCCTTACCTTACCCTTACCCTTACCCTTGCTTTTACCCTTAAGCTTACCCTTACCTTACCCTTACCCTTACCCTTACCCTTACCCTTACCCTTACCCTTACCCTTACCCTTGCTTTTACCCTTAAGCTTACCCTTACCCTTACCCTTACCCTTACCCTTACCCTTACCCTTACCCTTACCCTTACCCTCACCCTTGCTTTTACCCTTAAGCTTACCCTTACCCTTACCCTTACCCTTACCCTTACCCTTACCCTTGCTTTTACCCTTAGGCTTACCCTTACCCTTACCCTTACCCTTACCCTTGCTTTTACCTTAAGCTTACCCTTACCCTTACCCTTACCCTTACTCTTACCCTTACCTTACCCTTACCCTTACCCTTGCTTTTACCCTTAGGCTTACCCTTACCTTTACCCTTACCCTTACCCTTACCCTTACCCTTACCCTTACCCTTACCCTTACCCTTACCCTTACCCTTACCCTCACCCTTACCCTTACCCTTACCCTTGCTTTTACCCTTAAGCTTACCCTTACCCTTACCCTTACCCTTACCCTTACCTTGCTTTTACCCTTAGCTTACCCTTACCTTTACCCTTACCCTTACCCTTACCCTTACCCTTGCTTTTACCCTTAAGCTTACCCTTACCCTTACCCTTACCCTTACCCTTACCCTTGCTTTTTACCCTTAGGCTTACCCTTACCCCTTACCCTTACCCTTACCCTTGCTTTTACCTTAAGCTTACCCTTACCCTTACCCTTACCTTACCCTTACCCTTACCCTTACCCTTACCCTTACCCTTACCCTTACCCTTACCCTTACCCTTACCCTTACCCTTACCCTTACCCTTACCCTTACCCTTACCCTTACCCTTACCTACCCTTACCCTTACCCTTACCCTTACCCTTACCCTTACCCTTACCCTTACCTTACCTTACCCTTACCCTTACCCTTACCCTTACCCTTACCCTTACCTTGCTTTTACCCTTAGGCTTACCCTTACCCTTGCTTTTACCCTTAGGCTTACCCTTACCTTTACCCTTACCCTTACCCTTACCCTTACCCTTACCCTTGCTTTTACCCTTAAGCTTACCCTTACCCTTACCCTTACCCTTACCCTTACCCTTACCCTTACCCTTACCCTTACCCTTACCCTCACCCTTGCTTTTACCCTTAAGCTTACCCTTACCCTTACCCTTACCCTTACCCTTACCCTTACCCTTGCTTTTACCCTTAGGCTTACCCTTACCCTTACCTTTACCCTTACCCTTGCTTTTACCCTTAAGCTTACCCTTACCCTTACCCTTACCCTTACTCTTACCCTTACCCTTACCCTTACCCTTACCCTTGCTTTTACCCTTAGGCTTACCCTTACCTTTACCCTTACCCTTACCCTTACCCTTACCCTTACCCTTACCCTTACCCTTACCCTTGCTTTTACCCTTAAGCTTACCCTTACCTTACCCTTACCCTTACCCTTACCCTTACCCTTACCCTTACCCTTACCCTTACCCTTACCCTTGCTTTTACCCTTAAGCTCACCCTTACCCTTACCCTTACCCTTACCCTTACCCTTACCCTTACTCTTACCCTTACCCTTGCTTTTACCCTAAGCTTACCCTTACCCTTACCCTTACCCTTACCCTTAAGCTTACCCTTACCCTTACCCTTACCCTTACCCTTACCCTTACCCTTACCCTTACCCTTGCTTTTACCCTTAAGCTTACCCTTACCCTTACCCTTACCCTTACCCTTACCCTTGCTTTTACCCTTAAGCTTACCCTTACCCTTACCCTTACCCTTACCCTTAAGCTTACCCTTACCCTTACCCTTACCCTTACCCTTACCCTTACCCTTACCCTTGCTTTTACCCTTAAGCTTACCTTACCCTTACCCTTACCCTACCCTTACCCTTACCCTTACCCTTACCCTTACCCTTACCCTTACCCTTACCTTACCCTTACCCTTGCTTTTACCCTTAGGCTTACCCTTACCTTTACCCTTACCATTACCCTTACCCTTACCCTTACCCTTACCCTTGCTTTACCCTTAAGCTTACCCTTACCCTTACCCTTACCCTTACCCTTACCCTTACCCTTACCCTTACCCTTACCCTTACCCTTACCCTTACCCTTACCCTTACCCTTACCCTTACCCTTACCCTTACCCTTACCCTTACCCTTACCCTTACCCTTACCCTTACCCTTACCCTTACCCTTACCCTTACCCTTACCCTTACCCTTACCCTTGCTTTTACCCTTAAGCTTACCCTTACCCTTACTCTTACCCTTACCCTTGCTTTTACCCTTAAGCTTACCCTTACCCTCACTCTTACCCCTACCCTTACCCCTTACCCTTACCTTACCCTTACCCTTACCCTTACCCTTGCTTTTACCCTTAGGCTTACCCTCACCTTTACCCTTACCCTTACCCTTACCCTTACCCTTACCCTTACCTTACCTTTGCTTTTACCCTTAAGCTTACCCTTACCCTTACCCTTACCCTACCCTTAGCCTTACCCCTTACCCTTGCTTTTACCCTTAAGCTTACCCTTACCCTTACCCTTACCCTTACCCTTACCCTTGCTTTTACCTTAGCTTACCCTTACCCTTACCCTTACCCTTACCCTTAAGCTTACCCTTACCCTTACCCTTACCCTTACCCTTACCCTTACCCTTACCCTTACCCTTACCCTTACTTAGGGTAAGGGTAAGGGTAAGCTTAAGGGTAAAAGCAAGGGTAAGGGTAAGGGTAAGGGTAAGGGTAAGGGTAAGGGTAAGGGTAAGGGTAAGCTTAAGGGTAAGGGTAAGGGTAAGGGTAAGGGTAAGGGTAAGCTTAAGGGTAAAAGCAAGGGTAAGGGTAAGGGTAAGGGTAAGGGTAAGGGTAAGCTTAAGGGTAAGGGTAAGGGTAAGGGTAAGGGTAAGGATAAGGGTAAGGGTAAGCTTAAGGGTAAGGGTAAGGGTAAGGGTAAGCTTAAGGGTAAAAGCAAGGGTAAGGTTAAGGGTAAGGGTAAGGGTAAGGGTAAGCTTAAGGGTAAGGGTAAGGGTAAGGGTAAGGGTAAGCTTAAGGGTAAAAGCAAGGGTAAGGGTAAGGGTAAGGGTAAGGGTAAGGGTAAGGGTAAGGGTAAGGGTAAGGATAAGGGTTAGGGTAAGGGTAAGCTTAAGGGTAAGGGTAAGGGTAAGGGTAAGCTTAAGGGTAAAAGCAAGGGTAAGGGTAAGGGTAAGGGTAAGGTAAGCTTAAGGGTAAAAGCAAGGGTAAGGGTAAGGGTAAGGGTAAGGGTAAGGGTAAGGGTAAGGGTAAGGTAAGGGTAAGGGTAAGGGTAAGGGTAAGCTTAAGGGTAAGGGTAAGGGTAAGGGTAAGCTTAAGGGTAAAAGCAAGGGTAAGGGTAAGGGTAAGGGTAAGGGTAAGGGTAAAGGTAAGGGTAAGCCTTAAGGTAAAAGCAAGGGTAAGGGTAGGTAAGGGTAAGGGTAAGGGGTAAGGGTAAGGGTAAGGGTAAGGGTAAGCTTAAGGGTAAAAGCAAGGGTAAGGGTAAGGGTAAGGGTAAGGGTAAGGGTACTGGTAAGGGTAAGGGTAAGGGTAAGGGTAAGCTTAAGGGTAAAAGCAAGGGTAAGGGTAAGGGTAAGGGTAAGGGTAAGGGTAAGGTTAAGGGTAAGGGTAAGCTTAAGGGTAAAAGCAAGGGTGAGGGTAAGGGTAAGGGTAAGGGTAAGGGTTAGGGTAAGGGTAAAGGTAAGGGTAAGCCTAAGGGTAAAAGCAAGGGTAAGGGTAAGGGTAAGGGTAAGGGTAAGGGTAAGGGTAAGGGTAAGGGTAAGGGTAAGGGTAAGAGTAAGGGTAAGGGTAAGGGTAAGCTTAAGGGTAAAAGCAAGGGTAAGGGTAAGGGTAAGGGTAAGGGTAAGCCTAAGGGTAAAAGCAAGGAGGTAAGGAGTTAAGGGTAAGGGTAAGGGTAAGCTTAAGGGTAAAAGCAAGGGTAAGGGTAAGGGTAAGGGTAAGGGTAAGGGTAAGCTTAAGGGTAAAAGCAAGGGTAAGGGTAAGGGTGAGGGTAAGGGTGAGGGTAAGGGTAAGGGTAAAGGTAAGGGTAAGCCTAAGAGTAAAAGCAAGGGTAAGGGTAAGGGTAAGGGTAAGGGTAAGGGTAAGGGTAAGGGTAAGGGTAAGGGTAGTAAGGGTAAGGGTGAGCTTAAGGGTAAAAGCAAGGGTAAGGATAAGGGTGAGGGTAAGGGTAAGGGTAAGGGTAAGGGTAAGGGTAAGGGTAAGGGTAAGCTTAAGGGTAAAAGCAAGGGTAAGGGTAAGGGTAAGGGTAAGGGTAAGGGTAAGCTTACCCTTACCCTTACCCTTACCCTTACACTTACCCTTGCTTTTACCCTTAGGCTTACCCTTACCCTTACCCTTACCCTTACCCTTAAGCTTACCCTTACACTTACCCTCACCCTTACCCTTACCCTTACCCTTACCCTTACCCTTACCCTTACCTTGCTTTTACCCTTAAGCTTACCCTTACCCTTAACCTTACCCTTACCCTTACCCTTACCCTTACCCTTACCCTTACCCTTACCCTTGCTTTGACCCTTAGGCTTACCCTTACATTTACCCTTACCCTTACCCCTTACCCTTACCCTTACCCTTACCCTTACCCTTACCCTTACCCTTCTTGCTTTTACCCTTAAGCTTACCCTTACCCTTACCCTTACCCTTACCCCTACCCTTACCCTTGCTTTTACCCTTAAGCTTACCCTTACCCTTACCCTTACCCTTACCCTTACCCTTGCTTTTACCCTTAGGCTTACCCTTACCCTTACCCTTACCCTTACCCTTGCTTTTACCCTTAAGCTTACATTTACCCTTACCCTTACCCTTACCCTTACCCTTACCCTTACCCTTACCCTTACCCTTACCCTTACCCTTACCCTTACCCTTACCCTTACCCTTGCTTTTACCCTTAGGCTTAACCTTACCTTTACCTTACCCTTACCCTTAGCCTTACCCTTACCCTTACCCTTACCCTTACCCTTACCCTTAACCTTGCTTTTACCCTTAAGCTTACCCTTACCCTTACCCTTACCCTTACCCTTACCCTTACCCTTGCTTTTACCCTTAAGCTTACCCTTACCCTTACCCTTACCTTTACCCTCACCCTTACCCTTACCTTACCCTTGCTTATACCCTTAAGCTTACACTTACCCTTACCCTTACCCTTACCCTTACCCTTACCCTTACCCTTACCCTTACCCTTACCCTTACCCTTACCCTTACCCTTACCCTTACCCTTACCCTTACCCTTACCCTTGCTTTACCCTTAGGCTTACTCTTACCTTTACCCTTACCCTTACCCTTACCCTTACCCTTACCCTTACCCTTACCCTTACCCTTACCCTTACCCTTACCCTTGCTTTTACCCTTAAGCTTACCCTTAACCCTCACCCTTACCCTTACCCTTACCCTAACCCTTACCCTTGCTTTTCCCTTAAGCTTACCCTTACCCTTACCCTTACC